>JANIJI010000024.1:517500-845000 GCA_024500535.1 Leptonema lineaticorne
AAGTTTCTAATGTCAAAGAGATAAGAAGTATCAATAATAGAATTCGTGAAAATATAATTAAACTTAAAAAGGTCTCTCATTACAGACATACAATAAAATGTTGATAAATAAGATAAATTTATGTTTTTTTAAAAGATCATCACTATTTTAAATAATTAATATAGTTATAGTCGAGAATAACGAGTATATATATATATATATATATATATATATATATATATATATATATATATATATATATATATAATGCTATGTAGGACATAATTAAAGAAATCTGGCTTCAGTTTTAGCAGAATATTAGGTTAATATTTATGGATTTAATACAGAAATGACATATTTGATATTAAACGAGTTATTTAATAATGGATGCATTTTGTATATCGGCTAGCAGTCGCGATATACGAATGAAATTGTCGGATTTTGCGAATTTCAACATATATTTCTTAAGCATGGTCTACATTAAGGACCCGTGTTCGTGTCTGGTGTCGAGTTCGAAATAATTGTCGGATAATAAGGGCACGTTCGAAACGGTGCCCGGAGTCAAGAATGGAAATCTTTCGGCAGTTAAAGTGGATTATACGACTTGAACCCCGTTTAATTTGAGGGGTTAAGCCTTATTAAAATCGGAAGGCACAGTGAGGCGCGTATGTAAAGACTATATATATATATATATATATATATATATATATATATATAAATATATATTTTTTTGCATTTAGAATACTAAATCGCTCTCATTTGAAATTTTCAATGTCGAAGGGATGAGGGATGACCGCATTTCACCCTGTCGAGTAGTTCAGTTTCGACAATGGCATCTCATTGAAAATTTCCAATCACACTAATTGCTCGCTTGCAAACTGTTATTAGTATTTTGGATAAAGTGAAAATTTATCATTATTTATTTTTTGAATCGTTTTACTTTCAAGAAAATTGCTTTAAATCGAAACGTTCTTCTATCTAATTAGTTTATTTTATGTATAATTATATAATGTAATTAATAAATCTTACCGTATCTTTGGAATTTTTCATAGGTGTGCTCGCTTTCCACCAAGTTATAGTTGGGGGTGGTTTTGAACCAACAACTTCGCATTCGAGTTGATAAGTATTGTCGGCGGATAGGGGTTTGTTTTCACCGCGCAGTCTCACCCATAATGGTCGCACTGAAATTAAAAATATTTCTTTAAATATATATATGGTATATATTAAATATTCAAGTTTTTTATATATATATATATATATTAAAGTTAGAATGGATGGTTCAAAATGAATATCGGACGCCATTAATTATAAGTATTATAAACACGTGTAAATATTGAAAGTGCTCCCATATTTCACGATGTAAAATATCGATAAAGTTTAAACAATGGTTAAAACTTGAAATCTGGGTACAACGAGGAATACTTTTCAGAAAGTTTTAAACTTACACATATACAATATTATACGAGTATAATACAACATTCGTCTCGCACTTTCTTTCTTACCGCGAATAGTTCGACGAAGGCAACTTTAACGGCGATTGTAATCTGTATTGCCTTATCTTAAACGATTGCTCGAAAGTTTTTCACGGGAATTTGGTAAAAGGAGCTTTTTAAATGCGACGACGATAGTGCCGCCGGAATATTCTAGGGAACTGTTATATGGGATGAAGTTAGCGGTGGATAGGGGAAAAGTGAAAAAAAAAACGAGTTTTCAACGGCGAAAATGAAAATCGGCGGACAGAGGTCTGAACGATGCGGTAAAAGTGTTTCGCTGGCGTCTCGTGACGGTTTGATTATGAAAATTGTATTGTGAAAAATGAAAATGTCGCTCGAATTTCATTAAGTGTGAAGGCCTTTGGCGTTTAAAGTGGGCGTTGTATAGGCGACATTTAAAAAATAGTCTTTGTTCACGAGAACTATCTATGAAAATAAGAATGGAAGCAAATATACATTTTTCGTTTTTCTATTAAACAATTTGTATTTTTGGCAATTGATAGGATTTTACATTCATGTTTTTCATTATATATTATTTCGGAATAAATTTAATTTATTTTAGAAGAGATATTTTAATATTTAATATTTTTTACTATAATTTATCACTACGATAAATTTTGTAAATAACTATTGTAATAAATAACAAATCTTATAAATTATTACAATTTTCTAATTACGACATTTTTTAAAAATTAAAAATTTGATATACGTATCAATTTAAATTTTATCAATACCTTCTTAAATAAGTATAAATATTTTGGTACGTGAATATATAGTCAGTTTTAGTGTGACATCATTGGGGGATTAAGCGTCATGTTATATTAACCGAAGTATCATACTTATCAAACATAAGTAAAACATAAATTAATTGGGAAATGTTATGTGTCATATTATCCAGAATGTCATGCAAACCGGACTTAACTGCATTTAGAAATAGTAGATAGTTTTAAATGTACATCTAATAAAATAATTTATATTTAAAATTACTTTGATATTTGATACTATAATATTGTTCACTATGAAATATAAGAAGATATAAAATAATATATTTTAAAATTAAGGATTACAATTTAAATTTTTAATTTATGAAAATATTCAATAAAACAATTCACTAGTCTATTTTTATTTTAACGTATGCATCGTTCTTAATTTCGTCAATATAAAACGAATGTCCGTTAAATGATAACGAGTCACCACTGATGGGGTAACAGAAAAAAAAACGAATTCTTCTAAACGTTTCACAATTGGCTTCGACAACGACGACCGAGCTGAAGAAGAAGGTGTTCACTCTTTATGTGACCTTCTTTTTGGCTCTTTCCCGACAAAAACACTCCGCTGGAGGGATGGGACCATCATTAGTTCCCTGAGCGGAAAAGCGTGTGTATAGGGGGCTGAGGGCCAAATAGAGGGTCTAGAAGGGAAGGGGGGCGGCGGCGGCGGCGGCAAAAAAGGGGTTCGTCACCGGAGAAAATGGAGAGTCGGACGAAACCTTCAACGCCCGCCTAGATAACTTTGTAAGGAAAGCTTTTAAGGCAGATTATTTCGTTTGTCTGTCGAGCGCCCCTCTCATACAGTTTTTATTTCGCGTTCCTCTTCCATTTTTACAGACTTTTTCTTTTGCCCCACTTTTTTCTCTTCCCACTTTCCTTGTCGTTATATATATATATATATATATATATATATATATATATATTCGCTCCTTTTCTTCATTTCTGTGCAGGTTCCGCATTTTTTTACACTGGGTTCCCGTCTACCCTATACCTTTTTACAGTTCACTTTTGTACTAAAAACGACGGATAAATGCAATTATGAAGAGTAATTCGTCGTGATTGCATCACAAGCTTTTATATATATATATATATATATATATATATATATATATATATACACACATATATATATATATATATATATATACATATATGTATTGTAAATAAAAAAAAATCATAGTTCAAGATATGGGTTTGTTTTTGCAAACCCTTAAAATCGCGAGAGTACTCAAATATATTATACTATTATTTTATGTTCAAATTGAATTCATATTTTTTCAAATTTTAATATATCGTCGTAAAAATATTTTTGAAGAAAACTAATTTATAATTTAGCTTAGTAACCGGAGATGATATGGTATAAGATACACGTTCGTTTGTATATTATTCACTTTTAAATTATAATAAATAAAAATAAATTTAATTTACGTTGAAAGCTTTCAAAAAATTAGTCATTATAGATCAATTGCAATGTATAATACAATTTAAAAAGTTGTTATTAATATGGTTCATACGTTTAATAATTTTTAGAATGATTTACAAATAGTTAAATTTTAAAGGCAAATAAAAAAATATAATTTAGTAAATACAAATAAAATTATTATTTAAGATTTAAAAAGCGATATTACTTGAAAAATTACTTAATTTAATCATAAAATATATTTCTATTATAAACTTTAAATTATAATATATTTTTCTTTGATTTCGAAATATATTAAATATTAAAAACTATTACTAATATATAATAAATTTATAAATAGATATAAAGTGTTCCGTTTTGAATATTAAAAGAAGTTTGAAGAATTTATTATTCACAGTAATGGAGTCATTATTTGAATTAATTAATTATTCGACGTTCAAGATGCTTAATAGGTATGATAAAAAGATAATTACGAAGTCTATGCTTTTAAATTGGCTATCTATATATAATATAAGACTTTGATATTTTATAATTAAACAAACGAGTTTTGTTATTATGTATAAAATATATATTTAGATTCTATTATAAGCGTATAAATTATATAATCATAAAGTATAATTATGTTATAAATAATGATTTACGTTATGAATGATTTTAAAATTGAATAGTGACATTTTTTTTCAGTTTATAATATTACGTCGATTAAATAAATGAATTTATTTAGCGTTGAAAGAGGGGAACGTAATGCGAAAACATCGAACAACAAAGTGGTTGAGATACGACGAGAGAATAAAATAAAAAGTTGAAAAAGGAAAAAAAAATAATGTACATGTTGAAGTGAAAGGGATGATCGGACGGTAAGAGGGGGTCCAAAAAAATAAAAAAAAACTCAGAAGGAACGTTTTGTTCAAAACGCAAGATTTGCATTTGGGCATCTCATAATTTCGCCGTAAGTGCCGTTTACGTTTCATTCTCAGAAGGGAAAAAAGAGAGTCATTTTAACCCCATCCCCCACAGCGCGTTCCCTTTTTCTCGATTTTTTTTATACGCCACGGTCAAAAAGGGTGGACGTGAAAGAAAATCTTACGGGGGAAAGTGGGTAGAAGTTGGGCGGCGAAAGCGGCGAAAAAGAGAAAAACCACTCTCGCTCTATCGCTATTTTTCCCTTATTTTCTATTTCCCGGCCGCTTTCTTTATTAAACTCCCGGATAAAAATGCGCGCTCGACTTTGAGAAAGGGAACGAACGACGTCGAATATGTATATATATATATATATATATATATATATATATATATAAAACTGTGAACGCGAATGTAAAATAAAAAAAAGGAAAAAGAAGAAAAAGTAGAAAAAGAAAGAAGAAAGAAGAAGACGAGAAAGTTCCCTATTGTTGTTTGTTTTTTGTTGTTCGGCGAGTTAATAAATTTACGAGGTGATTCCTCGATGCCTCGCCACCCTCGGCAAATATCGACCGTAAAATGGACAAATTTTCGAAAATTAACCTATAGGGCAGTCCCCTCCCTCCGTCTATTCATCCCTTTCCCCTTTCCCGTCGTCATCTACTCTGTTGGTTCGCATTTTCTTTTCTGCAAAAGTTGATCAGAACCGTTGAAAATTTTACGAGGATTACTGTCGTTTAGTTTTTACGGCGTCGATTGATTAAGATTTTAAGTTAATTTCGCGTTTGTAAAGTTTCGCGAGAGACGAGTTTGCCGTTTACGTCATTTATTTATTAGTGAATATGTTGGCGATTTTCTTATAAAAATATTGTTTTTATTTTGTATATTATGTATAATCAGAATCACGAATTATATATATATATATATATATATATATATATATCAACTACCATAATTATTAAATACATATAAATAAAAAGTGTTTGAGAGCGATAACTTTATAATATCAATATAAATTTGTTATTATATAATTTAAAATTTAATTTTTGATATTATAATAGTTGAAAAAAAAAAGATCAAATTGAATGTATTAAGAATTTTTTAATATATCATCGCGCTGAAACGTGCAATATTTTCATAGTGCAAGTATCCGAATATGGGAGGTTTTTTTTTTTGTTAAAAGCTTTCATAGTGAAATTTAATAAATTTAATTAACACATTACTGTCTTCTCGTCGGCTGGTTATCGCTGATGCGAATGTTCGAGGAAAATTTTGTGTGAAAAATTATACGAATTTTCAAAACAAAAAAAAAAAAAAAGAAAAAAGAAAAATATATGCTGTTTCAGACGCTTCGCGAATAATAAGGACATTTTCATGCCGAGGGTAGGCCGTGATGAACTCGAATTAGATTAGAGGGGTGATGGTATGCCGGCTTTATATTCGCTTAATGAACTTACGGGGTGGCCAACGTCAAATTGAAAATAAAAATAAAATTATTAAATTGACAATTTAACTCGTTAAACGTCTGTGCGAAAGGTGAATGTTGCGAGTTTATTCGTTATGTTTGAGAAGGGACAAGTGTAATGTGTGATGTTTTTTAACGCATTACGAATAATTAATAAATTGGTGATGGGGCGTAAAAATTTACAAAATTTAATCTAAATTTAAAAGGCATATTTTAATTTAAGACGATGCAATATTAATAAACGATAGAAAATATTCTAATCTAAAATTATTATTAAATAGTATGGAAGAGTGATCGATGAAACGAACGAATATCGAACGTCTATTCAGAATATTTTAAGAATATTTCAAACAATGAATGACTAAAAATGATCAAAATTGTCGCCGAATTCAATTCCAATTTTAGTCGTGCAATTTTTGTTTGTATTATATTTTGCGTTCTACATCAATATTTCACCGACGAATCTGAAAGGTTTGTCTATCTCACTGTCAGTTATGGGGCATCTTAGCATAAAAAGGGAAATAGTGTATGCTTCTTTTTTTTCTATTTTTTTTCCTCCACTTCCGTTAAATAAACTCACACAACAACAAAAAAAAATGAGATACACGGGAAAGAAAATATATCAAAGACGAGAAGAAGAGAGAGATCCAGTTTAACGTTATGGGGGTCATGGCATCATCAATCGAACCTTAAAAATGAAATCTAGAAAGAGTAGAACCCTTGAATAAATTTCACATTGAACTAACGTATGTGTCTATAGAGATATAACTTGGAATGTACATAGGATAAAAAAGTGAACGAACACATCTAGGAAAAAATGAGGATAATCTGACCATTAAATTGCAATACACACACACACACACACATATATATATATATATATATATATATATGTACATGTGTGTGTGATTAAACATTCAATATAGTTCAAAATATTTGTTAACACAACAACAAAAAAATTATATTAATCGGATTAATATAATCAGAAAAAAAATTCAAAATTTTCTCTTAAACAGAGGTGTGTTAAAAATTATCAGGATCTACAATGCACTAACCTCCATATTTACCAAACTTAACTCCGTTCACATAATGAAATGAATATTGAAAGGTCGTCGTTTTACAAGTTTAAATGGGATTAAAGTGCATTGCTGAAAGAGCCCAATGCAATCTTAAAGATCATTCAAGCAGTGTTTTAGAGGTCAAAAGAATATATCGAATGTAGATAACATCGATTTAAACAAGTATTTTTATTTTTATAGAAAAAAATCTATTTTTTTACATTAGTTTAATATAAATATTTTTATAATCAGATATCAATAATATTATTCATTTTTTTTATGAAATTATAACGATTAAATCACATTAATCAAATATAACATAATATAATGTAAATATCACACAATTTTAATCTTTTTAATTACGTATTATCAGTAAAATTGGAGAATTTCTACAATAATATTGTATAAGTACCTTCGATTAAAATTTTGATATAACATGTCAATCAATTTTCATAATTTACCAAACAACTAACTATATATATATTTTTTTTTTTTTGATGTCGAAAAATATATAATAATGATAACGATTATATGAGTTAGATTGGCATCTATCTATTATATTTATATCGTATATTGTGAAATAATTTGTTATTACAATTCGTATATATATTATATATATATATATATATATATATATATATATATATATATATATATATATATATATATATATATATATATATTTGGAAAGGTATCAACAGTAAGTAACGACCGTTCACCGATAAGACTCACAATACGGCTATCCTTAAGGATTTATTAATAATGAGACGAATTCCCGTATTACGCCTGTTATTCCTGTTTGCGTGTTTCGCGTTAGTTTCGTCTGATTTATCAAGTGAGTGTTTCATGCCGTTTTTGTTTGTTTTTATTTTTCGGACATCGGCCAATTTTTGTCCTCATTTTTTGCCCCCAAACTCCACAGTTAATAATAATGCGCCCCATTTATTCGTGAAATATGACGACGAAGCGTGGAAAACGGACGCCGACGCGGAAAATTCGACACCCCTCGTCTGAATATGACGTCTGTCGATGATAATTTTATTTATTTATGTTTTTTTTTTATATTTTTGATAGAATTTCGATTTTGTAATTTGCATTGATGTATGTATTATTACGTTGAAATAATCACTCAGCACAATTACATTGTGAATAATAATGATAACTCGCAATATTTAATAATAACAGCACATTACATTTTCTACTATTTAAGCATTTTTTTCTCTTTTGTCCTTTTTTAATTTAATTTATTTTTTCTATAAAAAAAATATCGTCATTTTTTTATCATTCGCGCATTTTTAAGACTATTTCTACCATTTAGAAAATACGATTTATTTTATTTTATTTACTTGAAAATGCTCAATGATCTTTCGTTTTTATATTCCGTTTGCTTAAGAATTAAACGACTTTAGATATTTCATTGCTTTGAATAAATATTTACATCTATTCAATTTGTATTCGTATTATATGTAATTTATATAAAAATAATTAATATAATTGAAAGTCAACAAAAGAGTGTCATGCGATATAAATATATGTTATCTAGTCATTATATAAATAGTTAAAAAAATTATCTGTAATTGATATCGGATTTTTTTTGTACGACACGTTGTTAAAATGTGATTTTGAATCAACGGAATATCATTTTTTTTAATATAGTACACTCTAAGGGATTCATATATATAAATATTGAAAAACAAAACAGCCTAACAATAAAATTACATTTTAGAACCGCTCTAAGAATTTATCGTAAACCGCCCTAGCGTTTTAACACGACGGGGGTTCGCTCACATACAAGACGGATTTCAGAAATAATGTGACGAGTTAAATTTATGGAGTAATTAAACGGCACGCCATGTTCAAAGTTAACGCGTTCAATGCCCAAGACCCGTGGTACGCGTCGAATATTATCATTTAATAATTAAAAGCCGTAAAGGGTGAGCAGGGGGTGAAAAGTGAGAAAGAAAAGACGACGAAAGAAAGAAAGAAAGAAAAAAGAAGGGCAGGTTCGTATGCGATTTTAATAAGGCGAGCACGACGAGAAAATTAAGGAGAGGCTTCTTGACTTCCCGATTTTGGCTCGTGAAGCCGGAGGCTAAATGAAAAGTAATTTCTTAGACGGTGGGTAATCTTCTTCTGCGCTAGGGTTGGTTCTCTTACCAAATTACGACAGACCCCATTATTATTACCGCGAGCCCAGAAAACTCACACCCTCTTTTACTTGGGGTATAATCGTGCCGCAAAATTGCGCATTCAACTTGAACCAATCGTTGAAATTGATATCCTCAATACAGGAGTAAGAGGAATGTCGAAGTTTTTTGATGCTACGTTTTAAATAGCGAGGAAAGAACAGAATTGAGAGAATTAGGATCTTTCGGGACACGAACAGACCTAACTAAATAAAAAGTTTAATTCTTTTCAATTATTATGACTTATTGTATCTTTTTCTTATAAAAATATTCCATTATATAAACGAAAATCCATAAATTTTTACTTTTTTTTATAATATTTTAACACTTTATAATTTTAAGAAAGTTTTTTCAACTTTTTTTATATGATTCATAAAAGTTTATTTTCATTTATAATATAAATAATTGATCGTGAAGTGAACGATAAAACAGGTGTATCATCTTTTCATCTAGTATAAAATATAGATTTTCAACTATGTAAAATATAGAATTGATTGTGAAATTTAAGTAACATATTTCGAATTTTGCTGTACAAATTAATATGTAATAATCTACAATGTGCATTTGAGCGACGTGAATTGCGATCCCTCGGGAACATGTTTAAATAAAAAAAAAACACATAATTAAGTGTATGCAGATATATATATATATATATATATATATATATATATAATATAATAGACATTCGAGTACACTGTTAAGTGACGGAACTATCCCATTCGTTCATAATTATGGACTTTTAAATGGAATTGCTATTTAGACCAACATTAACTTTGTTAATTACATCAAAAACTTTCCGGAAACTCATCGACCGACAATTTAGATGAAAAACTTTGTCTTTATGCCGGTAACATAAATATACTACGTTTTTATTCATCTACCCCCCACCTCCTCACCTTCCGTCACTCCGCTTGTTTTGCTGTATGAATTGAAATATGACATCGTATATATAATGATTCTAATTAATTTTAATTACTCGCATAAATATGCATCGGTTTGGCGATGTTCAACGTTTTCGTATCTGTTTTTGTGTTGTATTTGATTTAAAAATTTAAATATATAGTTATAAAAGTAATAGATCATTATTTTCAATAAAAGAATTATCTATTACTTTTATATTATATATACATATAATTTAATATTTTATATTTACATATTATACTAGCGGTTTTATCTGATACAGAAATTTTACAGCAATTGATCTTCAATGACATACGGTTAAAATCTTTATATTGAAAGTATTCTAATTTTCCTTAGCAAAATTGAATTATGTTGACACGATATCAACAGAGCTACACATCGATAGTTTAACGCTTCTTAGTTTCTATACCATGACGGCTATCGCGAATATCAAACGGAATTTTTAGAAAGAACAATAAGAATAGTGCGTTCTTTCAATTTAATATATATATATATATATATATATATATATATATAAAGAGCAGAAAACAAAAAATATAGACCGAATCGCAAAACCGGCACTCGCCGAGTATTAATCGTCGCAATCCCCACATTCCCATTCCTATAGAGTGTTTGGCTCGAAAACAATTTCCCGTTGTGCCTCCCGTGTTACCCGGTGAATAATCTCGCAGGTGCTTAATCAGTTTCCAGACAGGTATGAGCTCATTAACGCTAAAGTTCCCAGTCTAATTACCGTCAGATGCACTTAACGTCGCTTTCCTTTTAATGCCGGGCGCTCGGTTCCACCCGTTCGCCCTTAGCTCATACCCCGAAAATGCGAAATACGTCGCCGATGTCGCATTCGGTGTCTGACACCCCATCGCGACGAGTATAGGAGGTCACAACCCCCAAAAGACCCCTATCTACCTCCTCTCAGCCGGTTATTTTGTCTCTTATTAAAAAGTTTTAATTTCGACCCGCGAACGATGGAGTACTCTTAATTATGCGTATATATATATATATATATATATATATATATATATATATGTACGTGTACATTCGTGCGCGGGTATAAACATTGCGACCGCATTCACCAGTGATTGTCAAACTTTTCCAACGCGTCAACTTATATTGTCATATTTTTTTAAATTTCCTTCAATGATACTCTCGTTTATTATAATTTAAACGGTGCATTTATAGAAATAATTAATTCCATAAATAATAAAAATAATTTGAACGAATAAATTATTTGATTTTCATATATAATATATTTTTCAAATACAAATATATATATATATATATATATATATATATATATATATATATATATAAATTAAAAACGACAATAAAAACTTAATCGTGTTAATTTATTTTAACAAAATAATAAAACGGTTAATTACATTATTATGAGTTTTGCGTGCAAAACGATATTTTCTTAATTGTAGAATTAATTGAGTACATATTTTGCTGTTTATGTCTGTAATACAACATTAGTAACATTAATAAATTTAATCATGTTTATATTTTGTGCGTTGTTTCCTTTTTATGTTATAATAAAAAAAATTCAATAAAATATATATTATATTGTGGTATTTCAAACAAAAAAATATATTTTATTAATAATATTCAAATTATATATAATTATAATAACTTTTACTAATTTTGTATTATATATATATATATATATATATATATATATATATATATATATATAATTTCAACAGTTTATAAATTATATATTCATTGAAAATAAATTGTTAAATATTAAACGTACATGTTAATCTTTTATAAACCAGATATAAATTAACTCGCTTTTGAAAAAGTCAAAATTTTAAAATATTAAACTAAAATTATATTCGTTAATATGTAGTCTTTGTATAATAAATATACAAAGAAATTTTACATTTGATAAGTTTAAGGTTGATTTAATATACATACATATTACAATATAAAATAAGAAAATATTAGAATCAAAAGGATCTAAAAGTAAAAAAATTGATTTGAAAATATTTAATACATATATTTACGCTAGTAAAAATTTTCGAGTTATTTTGAAATGATTTTTATTTTTATTAATAGTGTGTCGTTTATTTTTATTATTCGGTCTTATATTATATTGTATTTATTTATGAAATTTTGATTACTTTTATTTCTATATTGTTTATTTTATGAAAACTTATATAATTTATGATTTCAGATCAAGATGAGAGAGACGACGAAGTCCTCGGTCAAATATCAGCACGGTTTTATAATGGGTTTGTGTTTTTCAGTAATTATATATATATATATATATATATATATATATATATATGTATGTATGTATGTGTGTTTGCGTATATATTTTATATATAAAAAATCCGTACAGGAATTCCGTCGGTAACTACGTCGACTTGCCGGGAACGGAAATGGAAAAAGTCGTTCAACGTTCCGATTTTTCCAAATCAAGAAAAACCGTATTTTACATTCACGGTTACACCGAAAACTTGTTGGAAAATAGCGTAATTACGGTTATTGATAGCTATTTGAAAGCGAGAAGTAATATAAACCTGATAGGAATTGATTGGTCGTCTTTGGCCGGAGGCGATTATGTTTCGTCAGCCGTCGTCAATACAAGAAAAGTAACGTATCACAGTTAAATACATCACTGATAGTCAGAGTTTCTCAAAATTTGCGCATTATTTATTCGATATTAATAAAATACACAATATTAAAAAATATTACGTCAATATTTTTAATATCATTATAGTATTTTTTCGTATATTAGATGAGACATTTTGAAATATATTGCATTATATACTTACATTATCTGAATATTTTATATTTTTAGGTTGGAAGTTCGTTAGCTTTGAAAATTAAACAAATGGTTGATGGTGGATTAAATATAAAAATGTTGCACTTAGTCGGTCATTCATTGGGTGGACATGTTTCTGGATTTACAGGAAAAAATCTAATCAGTACATATGGATTAAAATTGGGCAGGTAGATAAAAAAAATATTGTAAGAAATTTTACTTGTATATAAATTGATTTGATTTTTTTTTATTAGGATAAGTGGTCTAGATCCGGCAGGTCCCGGGTTCTATCCATTATCGAGTTCCAATCGTCTGGATGCAGGAGATGCTGATATTGTGGATGTACTTCACACGGATCCAAATTCATATGGTTATCCATCATCGATTGGAACTGCTTCTTTTTGGCCGAATCCTAATTCAAATATTCAACCTGGATGTCCGTCGACGTCCGACGGTATTTTTTTTAATACGTTCATATTCTACAATTTGCATTTATAATGCTATATATATATATATTGAATGCAACAAGGGGGGATGAAAAGGAAAATGTGTAAAACATCGCGAATAAAGGATTAATACGAAAAATCTCGGCGAACATTAAACGGCGTACGAATTAACTGTTTTACTTTTTAATGAGATTCTGCTGCAGTTAAATGAACTTAGCGCTACCCAAAGTGTAATTTAACTACTCGCCACTCATTTAAATAATAACGCAATGAAACGAAGAAAAAAATAAATTCGTATAAAATAGCGGTGAAGTGGCGGAAAACGACGACGAAAAAATTTATATATATATATATATATATATATAAAATAAAAGTCGGCAACATCCAAAAACAAAAATAAATAAACAAAATACAAAACAAGTACATTATAACTTAGTCGACACGAACGGTGCATTATAATAGCAAAAGTTTGTGACAGCGCCATTTTTTTTTTGTTTTTGTTTATTTATTTATTTTACTTTGTTCTGTTTAACGGCGCGCACTAAACGTAAACTGCGCTCGTATTTCATACGAGTACATGTATACGTTTTTAAATTTAATTTATTCGGACTCTGTATGTGTGTGCATTTTTTTTCTTTTTTTTTTTTCACAGAAGCCTTCTGTAGCCACAGAAGATCTTGGATTTTCTGGGCAGAATCCGTGGGATCTCCAAACGCGTTCCAGGCGCACAACGGGGATCAAAACACGTACGCAAACATGGGCGAAAGTTACGACGGAAGGTGAGTTGGAAAAATAAAATAAATAAATAGAAAAAAAAAAACAGAAACAACAACAAAAAGCGGAATATTTTTTCGGATTTTTCTCGGAAAATAAAAGATGTAATTTAATGCGATCGTTCGTTTTTTCATTTTTTTTTCCCTAGGAACGGAGGTGTGTTCAGATTGAAGACAAATTCAAATTCGCCGTATGGAATGGGATCAAGTGGAATCATAGATTGATGTTGAAAGCTCTTTAAAAATGCATTTTTTAAATATATATATATATATATATATATATATACATAATATTTTTGGCGTTGTATATTTGCAATAAAATTTTAATAAAATTATAATTGTATATATGATATGTTTTACTTTATTATTAGTGCGACAGTGGCGTATAATATATTTTTATTTAAAAAATATCGCATACTTCAGATTTGTGCGTTTATAATTATTTTTGATTTTTATATCAAATATTATTTTGCCTAATTGATATTTATTTACATTATAACAGATATTGTTTTCAGATTAAATAATTAAATATTCAATCTTCAAATATTATTTTTCATCGGTGGATTAGATTAAATTTTATTTAAATTAAATGCATACATTAAAAATTTCCATATTTTGTATTAAATATTATGTTAGCTTAATTTGTAACAAAACAAGTCGGAAATTTTCATACATATATATATATATATATATATATATATATATATATATATATATGTAAATATATATATATATATATATATATATTTACATATATATATATATATATATATATATATATATGTAAATATATATATACATATATATATATATATATATATATATATATGTATATATATATATATATATATATAATTAAATCAGATGATCGCTTCAGCGTATGGTCGCTGATGTGTGTGTTCAAGTCATTTGTTCGCCGGCAAAAAAGCGTTATGTTGCGCTGAAATTGCTCGTAAATTGCGAACACGACGCAATAACCAAAGCATGTTAACTGTAAGGTTAAGCACTAACCGGGGAATCGTTATATTCGTCGCGAATTTATTATATCCTTTTTTATGTATATTTATATTTACATTTTATACACGTGTATATATATATATATATATATATATATATTATATGTATATAATAATAGGATCATGGATCTATCCTGTGATTTTTAATCAATGTATAATTACGGTCAGGAATATGTAAAAAAATGGCAATAAAAATATAATAGTGATAAAATTCGATTTGGAAACTCTATGTTCAACTTTTGGATATAATCTTTCATAATAACTATAATAAATATATTTTATAAAATAATATATGTAATTGTATTCAGAAAAGCTCAATGTTGTCAGGAGAATTTAACTTTTCCGAATTAATCGGTTGTGAAATATTGTATGAATGGAAGATATGAATGTAAAACTAACGGCTGATTTTTCATATATTGATAATGATGCTGAAATTTTAAGTAAGCTTTATAACGAGCTCGTTATACGAAATAAAATTTGCGTGTAATAGGATTAAAAAACAGAAATGAAACATTTTCGGTGGATGGCCAGTGAAATTTGTAAATTTCTAAAGTGCAGTATTTGTTTGTATGTAAGAGGAAATTCATGCTAATTAATTCAGGATTGCAATAAATGGAGTGGAAAAACGTCAATACTTAAGTTCATTAGGGTAGTTTATGGAGTTTTTATAACGAAAAAAAAGAAGAGGAAACGTTTTGTAAATTGCTCGCTTTCAAGTACTAAATAATGGTAGTTAATGCTTTTTTACTCAGAATTAATTAATTATTAAGTACACTATTAATTGTATATTTTAATATACTGCATTATTTGGCAAGCATATTAATTATTAATTATGTGAAAATATTAAGTATATAGTTTTAACAAACATAAGTTTGATATAAAATCATTAATTATTTTTTTTTTCATGTAATTTGTAATAATTACAATAAAAGATAATATTTTTTAGAGAAAGTTTTAGTACAAAGGCAGGTTATAAAATATGATTTATAATATATGTGAATCACAATTTGAAAAGAAAAAAACTTTAAAAAATGTATTTCATAATTCCTTTATTATATCTTCTAAAATAATTGAGGGTTGAAAAGTATTATTTGTTATACGATAAATTATACGATATTTTATTTGAAAATTATTATTATGTCACGTCGTCGATTTAACACACAGTCTAATTATATTTATGAATAGGATTATAATAAGAGAGATAAATAAAATACTACAACGAAGAAAAATTTAGGGATATCCACCATTTTTCCATAATTGGATTAAACTTTTCAATTGAATTTCATCGAAATTAAACCTGTGAATATTTCAGAAAAAAAACAAGAGAATGGGGGGGTAAATATATATATATATATATATATATATATATATATATAATACTTTTTTTATCTAGAAGTAATTCACGTACATATCATGGTGATATTTCAAATATATGGAGCGAGCGAAAAAGTTAATCTCGAAATCCGAATCACGAAAAAGTATCAAACTGTAATCGAAGCCCGAGGGTATTGAAAATTTGCGAAATTCAAATTTCGCCCCTATATTATTTCGGACCGCAGGTTATTGTATATATATACACATATATATATATATATATATATATATATATATATATATATATATATATTCGGAAATACTTTTCACAGATGAAGTTTTAGAAGAACGTCAAAGGGAATTGTTGTGTAAAAGCAAACTGTAAAGTTGTTCCGCTTTTCATTGAGTCGAGTCGAGTCGAGACAAATTTCGGTGTTTGAACTGTTGTCAAATGGTTCCTGTGGGAGGTTGTATAGTAGATTTGAATGCAATGTGCATTTCAAACACGCTGATTAGCCTACACTAAAGCGATATTGTGCCCTGGTTCTAAAACTGTTTACATTTTGACATCGTTATTATTTATATTTATGTAGTGTGATGCATTTTTTTTTCGATTCTTAAATATTAAATAACTTATTATATAATACCGTTTTTAAAATGTTACACTATTTTTATTTATTTTTTTTCATTAATATGATTCATTTAATATTTATATTTTATTGGCGAAAAGGGAAATCTATTTATATACGATATATTAGATATTTTTCATGCAAAAGAAAGTAGTAAATTATTATGATTCAATTTAAATATATCGTATTAATTATTTTTTTCAAAAAAGATTTTTAAAATATTAAAAATATGATTAGAGATGTAATATGTAAATAGCTAGTATTTTAAAATATTAAATTATTATACTTTTACCTAAATTAATAAAAAATTAAATTGAAGAGGTTCGAGTTGTATAAACGATTTATTAAATTATTGCTATTACTATCGGATCATTAGAAATGTTAAGTTGAGAATCGTTGTTTTGTTGTGCAATGAAGTTATATATATATACATATGCGCACTTGCAAAGTACATTCGATTTAATTATATATGTATAGTTAAATATGTATACTAAGACAAAATCGAAAATTGCATCTATATTGATAGTTAAAAGTTTGTGAATTATAATAGAAATTTTTTATACAACACACACACACACACACACACACACACATACACACACTCAAATACACAGTATGTATAAAGTTAAATACACATAAACGACAGACGTATAATAAACAAAAACATAATTGAATTACGCGGAAAATCGCATTATATCAAACGACCCCCCGACTATAATTCGACAAAAGGGTGAAAAAAATGAAAAAAATAGAAAAAAAAATAGAAAATATCGCAAAAATCGTCGACTTATGACACTTCAAAACTACACGCATATACAGGCGGCACACATAATTTTTTTTGCCAGGGGGGTTGTTGATACGGCTATATTTGTCGATATTTATGGATAGATTTTTTTACGACGTATATACTCGTCGAAATCATCGACGACCCTTGCGATTACATAAAACACATATACGTATATATATATATATATATTTATATATATATATATTATAGTTACGATCGAAAGTTATGTTCCGGTACATAATATTTATATTTTAAATTATAAAATATATTTCATTTATAAAAATATTTTTAATTTTCAAACAATTTTTATTGTAAATTAAAACTTTTTTTATGAATAAAAAAACGATATCAATATGATATAATATAAATATTAAAATGATTAATGAAATGAGATGATCATAGGTTTTGAAAAGTGGATTTGATATTTTCGGTCAATTCTGTATATATATATATATATATATATATATATATATATATATATATATATATATATATATATTGTATTACACGATGTATACATATATTATATTATATATGTCGGAAAAACAAATAAAAGCCAGTCGCATGTGTGGTGTGAGCTGAGGCGGTTGAGAGTTAAGCCTCGAACAACCCTTGACGCCCTCGAGGGTGAAGAGATTTACTCGTTTCTTCGGTGCGCGATTTTTACGCGGGAAAAAATAAAAATCGGATCAAACAGTTGTAAAGTCGACCGAAGTGCTAAGAAAATTCTAAATATATTTATTCTTATATATATATATGTATATATATATATATATATATATATATATATATATATATATTCGGGCACACATAAATATATTCAAATGTGCACGCACAAAAGTGGGAGTTGAACCGGCGGACGGTTAGGGATGAAGCAATAAAATTTATTTTGGCGCCCGAAATGAGACGTAAAAGTTGTCGGCAATCATTGCTGACTGTCGCGATAAACATTTCTTGAATAGTTCACAGAACGGCTTTAGATGTGAATAAAGGGTGATCCACACCAGTAGACGTCGCCCGTCCGCCATTTTTTTTCTAAGTCTTCATCCCTTTGGCCGTTTGCGTTCATTGAGGGCAAATTTGCTCAAATTTTTCCGATTCGCCAAAATTATGGATACGATCCATGGTATGATTATGTAGTATAGTGATTTACGATCGATTCAATAAAAAAAAAATATTATAAATCTGTGATAAAACGGATTTTATGAGTCTAGTTTTCTATTTTGGTCTCTGAATCGAGTCGCCGACTTGACGTTCGACCATAAAATATTTATATATAAAAACAACTTTTTTTTAAGACTCGGATTCAGTTATCGATGTAATTATCATATTTAATATTGTTTATTTTTTTTATTACATATTAAAATATGCAACAATTTTTTAAAAATTAGCCAATTTATTTTCATATGAAATAGTAAACAATCAACAATAGATCTTTCGATATAAAAATATATATATATATATATATATATTACTATTAAAAGAAACATATTATATATAAATGTACGATTATTTATGATACTTTATGTTAATAAGTGGAACCGCAAGTGAATTCGTGCATAAAGCAATTTGTAATGATAGAATTTTGATTGGTTACTACAAATTGAATCTGAATTGTCTGTTACGTGTTCATCCATTTGAACGTTGATCATTTGTATAATAATACGTAAAGTAAATCAATGGCGCTACAGCATATACCGACCTGAGTCATTCAAGACTATTAATTTCATACCCATTATATATTGTTCGACAATTTGCCGAATTACCATTCAACACACACACTCACACATACACATACATATATATATATATATATATATATATATATATATATATATATATATATATATATAGGACTAATAGTTATATAGAAATATTAGATACTGAGTACTCACAGTTCATGTCCAATGTGACTGCACTCGAAATCGGAGGGCTTAATTCTGAATTTCCGGCCAAGCACAAGAGGACTGCGTTTAGGTGCTGCCTTCTCAAGGATTCCAATTTAAGCACGTTTTGAACCCTCCGTTCAGGCATTAATCCATAAGTATCGTCCAAGAGGGCGTTATCTCTCCACCAAGTCACTTTTGGTGGCGGTCGTCCTGGAATAAATATATATAAATTATTAATTAATAAAAAAAAATCGATTGCACTACGTGAAACGTGATGAATCTTATTATATAATTAAATAAACGAAATTGATTTTTAATTATAATTGTTCAGAAATATTATATAGGAGGAAATAAATGTTATAGATTTCATATACAAGATATAACGGTAAGGGGTGATATTTTTAAAAGAGATAAGCCGATATCAAATATAGAGGAATAATCTGCACGTTGGTAAAAGAAAAAGGCTTTTTTTTTAACAAATGCCGAGCATTCCATCGATATTTTCAGGGATGAATCTATATATGAAAAAAAAGGAAGTACTAAATTTTTAGATAATATTTTCTATTCGATATCGAAAGGTAAACCGATAAGAATTTGTATGTAAGGAAGTTTTAACATTGTTGAAATTATATAAAGTATATAAATGTTGTAGAAGTGAAAATTTTTAAAGAATTATAATCTTTGTGAAAAATGATTAATTATTGTATATTTGATATTTAATATTGTACACTTTTCAATGATTAAAATTTTCGATATTCGATTTCAAATAAAAAAAAAAACATTACACTGCCATTTTCTTGTATTTTATATATTTTCTCGTATTGCACGGTTGTATTTTTTTTTTAAATATATTTTTGGTCAAATTACTAAAAAAAACGTGTAATGATTTGAGCGCACTTCTCCCGTTTAAATATAAAAAAATGGCGACGTAAAAAAAAATGGCGGAAAGACGGTCACAATGAGGCGAAACGCGGTCACTGTTTGCGTTAATTCTATTAACGCGATAATGACGGATCGTAACGAGAAATCGTTAAATTTTAACGGCTCGATCGTTACGCTTCATTATGTGCGGGCGACACCCTTGTCACGTATTAAATTGGTAGTGTTATTCGAATTTATTATTATATAAACGCGTAATGTGTGCGTGCGCGCAACGGGGTGTGACGATACGTGTTATAGGCAGCGACACATTTAATGTTTAATATATATATATATATATATATATATATATATATATATATATATATATGCGATGCGCGTTCATTTTTAATACCTCATATTGGATATTATTTAGATTTTTTTATCGCATCGCGTTTCGATATGAATATTACAGTAGTTTAAAAATAAATAAAAAAAAATATCCATTGAATTTATAATGATATTTTTGCTTTGTCATTTAATTTTCGAAATATTAAATATATAATTTTTAACCAAAAAATATTTTATTATATAAAAGAACAATATTGAAATTTTAATAAAAAAAATATTGTATCATATAGATTTGATAAATATAAATATTTTTTTATCTATAACATATATAATATATAAACAGTAAGAATATCATTTCTTTTTAATTGATAATGTATTATAATAGAATATATATATTTTTATTAAAAATTTTGTACGAGAGCAGCGTTTCTTAATCTGACAGATAGAGATAGATAGAGTTCATAATGTTTAATTTATTTTAATCATTATAAAGAATATGATTTCAATAATGCATTATAAAAGAAATAATATACATTATTTTCGGTGAAATTTAGTTTTTAATCAATATTATTGAACTATTTAGTGATTATCGTACAGTAAATGAAATGTATGAAAAAATACTTGTATAAATAAATACATATAAATGTACTGGCGTTTCAATTCGATTTTATTTTTTTTTAAATCGAACACGATTTCATTACAATATAAACTATACAATTTATTTCAGATGTATTCAACCTTTCAACTTACTCAAACTACATTATGCGAAGAATAAATTTTACTGATTTTCATATCTATTATCATTGATATGACGAAAAAAGAAAAGAAAAATAAAACAAAGACGTAATAAGTTCATTGTTTTTCGTCTCGCTATCTGTATCCGAACCGCGAGTTGGACGGCCCTGATTTATTCCGTGTTGCGAAACGGCTAGCATACGTTTTTGTTCGTTTTTCGTATGTTAAATTTTGCAAAAGTACGTATTCGTTTAGTGCGATCGTTTCGCGCGAAGTTTCAGCGTTATATAAATTTAGCATACAAAAGAAACCGTTTCTTTAAAATGCGCATAAAGTAAACATATTATTTTTATACTTTTTATATAAATATTGCAATGTTATATGCATTATTTGTACGAGAGAAGCGCGTTCGCAATTTTGTTGATATTTATTAAATTTTTATTAATATATTATATATTTATTTTTCTATTATAAGAAAATAGTTTTTTTTTAAATAACATAATTTTTTCATGTCTATTATATATTATTTCTCATCAGCTATATTTCTAATTTAATTTGATAAATTTTAATGTTTACATAATTCAATATCTATATGTATTACACATTTTTTTCATATCAGACTTTTAATTTGAAACATTATATTTCATTATCATGATAAAGAGTTCAAAGACTCGTCTGTTTTAAGACGAGTTTTTTAAATAAAAAGGATGAAAGGGAAAAAAAGTTTGTATGCGAATTTAAAAGCGATTAATAATTTTTATACTAGATTACAAAAATTAAGAATTTATGCAGTATGAAATTTTATTTCAATTTAAATGTTTTATATGAGAAAATTCATCTTTTTATGAATAAAAATTATTTATTCATCTTTTATATTCTGTTATTACGAAAAATTTTAAGATTAAACCGCAAATTTTTATATATGAAAGATTTAAAATTAATTGAAAAAGGTTTACATTGATAATAAAAATTTCGTATTAAAATAAAATAGATGATCTTTCGATTTTATAATTAAAATAAACTATTGTTTGTTAAGATTGAATATGAAAATTATGGTGATAAACATAATATTAAAAAAAAATGTTTTATTATTATTATTATTATTAATATATCAACGATGTGATAAAACAAGTGTCAAACTTTTGACTTGTCTATGATTCGTTTAATTCTATATGGAAAATTTCATTGTTCCACAGTAATACGATAAAAGCTGAAGGGATGAAAGGATGATAGTGATGATCCCTTTATGACGATGAAGAAGCAGCATTTCGGTTTTGCGGTTCGAATCGCCATAGCAATACACGTTTTCCGGTAAAATTCGCATCATGTACCGAAACTGAAACTGCGGCGGTTCTATTTCGGAGTTTCGGTTTTCGCTCCGACGCAAAAGATAAATACTCGAGAGTCTCAATTAAGTTGCGGTCGCCACTTTTGCGTAAGTCTCCTCTTTGTTGCCGCGTCCGCCGCAGCCGAAGACAACGTGTGGACGATCCTTTATAATGTGTGGCGTCCCGTGCGAACGAGACATAAGGATTTCCACGTTTAAGTTTTGGAACGTGTCGACCTGTGTTTGATTGTTTGCACACGTTCTATTTATGAAACGTACGTGTATGTGTGCATGTGTTTGTGGACGATTTTCATATTTTTAATTTTATAAATATTTTCACTCATTTTTATATATATTTAATTTTAAAGATGTCTAATCTTTTTTTTATTATATGGTATATGTCGTCTTTTTATTTAATTTTAATTGAGAAATTTAATATCAATCAATTTTTGGTATTACTCGAGAAAAAAAATAGCAATTGGATTTTAATATTTTATAAATTTGATTTATAATAAAAATGACTACTGTTTTATATTGATTAATCAAAAAAATAATAATTTACTGCTATACATTTATTAGTTCATTTTTTAATGAAATCGTTATAATTAAACAATCAATTTAGTTATATATGTAAACAACTACATCGTTTTTAATTAATTTCCGTATATTTAAGTGAATAAATTCAATACAAATGGCTCTTTCTGATCAAATAATTT
Organism: Leptonema lineaticorne; assembly: GCA_024500535.1. NCBI lineage: Eukaryota > Metazoa > Arthropoda > Insecta > Trichoptera > Hydropsychidae > Leptonema > Leptonema lineaticorne. The sequence continues at coordinate 541,304 of JANIJI010000024.1, forward strand.
TGAAATCATTTTAATGTCATATTAAATATTTATTTATTTTTGATTAATTTAATTTTGTAATAATTTTCAAATTTCGTTGAATATTTTTCAATGGACAGCCGATTAAAATTTGCTAACATGAGATAAGTGAAATGTTCAGGATAAATGTCAATAAAATAACAGGTTAACGTAAATAAACTACAAAGTTTTTAATAATCTCAGATAGCAAATACTTAGTGCTAAATTTTTTCATATAATTGAAATCTGAATATATATTCAGATTCTGTTTATGATACAACGATGACAAATAGTAAAGTCGATAAAACGGATCGCCATTCTTCGAATTGAATATTTCACGTGAAAAATGCGCGTTAGAAGAAGAAGAAAAGAATGAGAAATTTTGTGAATATTGGAAAAAAGGGTCTTGATGTACTTTAAGGATCTGTTCATTCACATAAATCAAATTGAAAAAAAAAAAGCGGGAGGAAAAAAAAATCGAACGGAACGAGTTCCTCTCAGAACTTTGGGCATTTGTTACATTTACACCATCCAAATACGTACAGACGCACATAAAATATTTGATACATTTACAACTTTCAAAGTGTGAGCTATTTTCCTTTTCTTCGTCTTCTTCTTCTTCTTTTCTATTTCTCCCTCTTTCAGTTCTATCTTATTTCGTCTATCCGGGCATATGAATGGGATAAAGTATTTCGAGATGTTCATTATAATATTTTATTATTGGACGTCGTGATATATCGAGCGTTATCATTAGTTTAAAGTGATTGATTGACTTTTAACCTTCTCTTTATTCCGAAAATGGGGAAAAACTTTCAAGGGTGGCTTTTTCGGTGCCAAAATCGACAACTCATTCAATGATTTAAATATTTTGTTTTTTAAGTATAAAATGTTGATTAAGTTTTTGTCTCATATAATTTAGTTGTAAGTTCGTGTATACAATCTCTATTTAGAATTATGAAAAATAATATTTAGTCGAAAATGTCAAATATTTTTTAAAGTTTCATTTTTTTTAGTTTAGTCGATCTTTATGATTAATCTGTAAATATGAATTTGACAGTTATTTTTAATATAAAATATTTATACGCTAATATTAACAGTTTAAAAATTACATGAAAATTCTAATTAATATAAAGCTGATTTAAAAATAAATTAATTTGACTTTCACATATATTTAATAAAAATTTATAATGATTTTTAATTATCATCTTGGATATAAATTTTGAGAAATTCGCGCTAAAATTCTTTTTTTATAATAATTTATCAATTGTAAATTTTTTAATTAGAGTTTTAAGAGTGATAATGAAAAAAATGTTATATATATATATATATATATATATATATATATATATATCTGGCGTAAAATATGTATAGATATAAATCTTCAAATTGTATAATTCAATTTTATACAAATATATATATATATATATATATATATATATATATATATATATCTATATATATATATATATATATATATATATATATATATATATATATATTACTTAAATGTTATATAACATATATTCATGTAGAACGCGATGAGAAACAGAGAAAAACACTAGACTATTATGCTTCGATCCTTGAGTTCGAATTTCAATTTAAGATATATATACCATATCAAAGCTATTCAAATGCCATTTTACGGATCCGTAGATAGCAATGTAGATATTACATTCAATACAAATTGCTAATTCATTGCATAGTTTGGAAATGATCGTTCTTATTAATCATCTCACATATTATTTGTTTTAAGCTGTGTGAAATTTTAATATTAAGGATATGTATTATATTGAATTTTTGAAAATAATAGTTGTTTGTATTAGGTATTTGGGTTTGTATAACAAAATTTCTTTTATTTTCAACTTTTAATACCGATTTTAAATTACATTTATAGATATTTTTATATTTAAAAGATTGACCTCTTGTTTTAAATAATATTATTTTTTTTGAATTTACAATTTAATGATAAATAATTCATAATACAAAGTCGATTTTCTGTTAACACTGTTTATATAAGTAAATTAATCTAATAACTTAGTTACAATGTTTACACGTCTATCGGACATTTAATATCGAATATATATATATATATATATATATATATATATATATATATATATATATATATATATATCAATATAAATTCAAAAAATATGTAATTAGTACGTATGTACATTATCAATCATCATTAAATACTAATAAAAAATTACCAAAAATATTATTATACATAGATAGTTGAATTTGATTTCTAAATGTGAATCAAAATTATGATACCGTTTATTTAATTATAATAAAATTGATAAAAAAAATGACATTCGATCGTCGACAAAAAAGCGTTGAAAGTTTTCAGCGCGATCGTGGCATGTATTATTAGTACATGGAAATAGGGGATGGTTAGGGGTTCATAGTAGTGGAGCACATGTCCCATTACAAAGTTGGCCAACAGCAGCAGCAGCAACGGGGGAGCATTACAATAAATCTTCTAGAGCGTGTAAATTATCTCTGAGAGAAAGGAGAACCTGGTTTTGGACCCTTTCGCTGGTAAACTTTAATACCGCTCACACTCCTAGGACATACTAAGGATATTTACCCGACGTCGCCAACTTCTTAACTATATTACCGACCGGACCCCAAATTGCTATAATGAAATCTTTCGTGTTCATCCTGACTATCTGCACTTTTTCTTATATCCAAATCCGTAAAAAAATATTTAGTAATTACGCAATTATTCGGCGCGAACGATCTAAAATCAAACCTAAATACGATATATTATTTTATAATATACGCTATCTTCAAATATTATGGCATATTAAAAGATTTAATATATCGCCATATTTCATTCTCTTATCATAAAATATAAATGTCTTTTATAATACGGCTTAAAAGTCTGCGGTAAACTCAGCACAATATAAATACTCCACCACAGAAATTGTTTAGAATATCTAGATAAAATTTAATAATTTTGTTTATAATTAATATTACGCGCTTTTATATAATGAAAAATTACGTAGAAATGACTAAATTGCACGTTTATTTTACATAGAACGTTTTTATTATTTTCTAGTTCCATTCAAGACACGAGTTTTTAATTTAGTATATAAGTTTTATTATAGATATAATAAATTAGCATATGATGACATAGATGTGTATTATTCTCACGTTGAAAGAACCGAAGCAATACGGATTTATTAATTTCAGTAATATATTGTTCGCGTAATATATTATAAAATATATGAAAATATTAATGAAAACGAATCCCGTATCGCGGAGAGCGTTAATAACGAATTCGTTCTTATCTCTCGGAAAAGCTTTGTTTTATGAGAAGCTCAAAAGTATAATAATAATAATAATAAAAAAAAAATAACGAAATAGTACAAAAGGCGAAATTATAATATAAAAAAATACAACCAAGAGGGAAAGGGAAAGAATTTTTCCCGGTAATGCGTGCAGATGTAAATTTTCGCGAAAGTAATAAAAAAGTCGACAAAAAGAAGGAAAATTTCGAAGCAAATTCGTCCCATGTAATTTTTCCATAAGCAGTTTATGACCCATAAAACAGATGTCTCCTCCTCGTCTACTGGTCGGTCGGATTAAACTGTTGCAAGACACCGTTGAATGACTAATTTTCCTACTATAAACACATATATGACCTATATATTCTATATACACATTAATGTGTGTGCGCGCGTGTGTGTGTGTGTTGTAAGTATGACAAGTTCTAAATATAAATTTTTTTGTTGTTTTTGTTCCAAATGAAAATATATTGTAGTATTGCTGTAATGTAAGAATTAATATGAAATTTTATAGTATTAATTAAATTAACATAAATAATTTGTATTTCTAATTATATAGAAATAATTAGAAAATGGTTTAAATTGAAAAAAAAATTGATTAATTGAACTTTGTATATATGTAATATTATATTTTCGAAACTGATCAGTGAAATGTTTAATTTGTTATACACATACTTAAATATATACGTATATTAATTAAATTGAAACAAATTTTCGTTTGATGGAATTTTTGCCTCATAAACAATGCATGAAAAATCGTTGATTAAAATTTAGCAAATTATGTATATATATATATATATATATATATATATATATATATATATATATGTGTATATATAAATATATGTATATATATATATGTATATATATATATATATATATATATATATATATATATATATATATATATATATATATATTATAAAAGGGGACAGAGAACTGGAATATTTGCAGAAAGTAGGTGTTTGGAGTGCGTCCTCGTTTCAGATGAAAACATTAACGTGGAGCCGACGAGAAAATTGCGGAAGAGTTTTCACGGACAACGCGAAAATTTTTAAACGAGACAGAGGAAAACGACTCGTCGTTATATTATACTTATTCGTAACTCTTTTCTCTACGGGAATGACGTGGAACGGGAAAAACGTCCCGTTTCTATTCCCATCTCATCCAGAAACCGAAAGCGAAAAGATGACGTGATTTCGCAACACCGGAGCCACGACTAACGAGTGGCTAATGAAAAATATCGATTTTTATATTATTTACACTCTCTTTGTTATATACATATATATATATATATATATATATATATATATATATATAACTCTTCTTTTGTATGTTGTTACACATCACGTGAGCGAATTCGTTCGCACGGTTCACTTGTTTTATATGAACGAATAAATCTACGATGTTATATTACTGGACACGATGGCCTCGCTTTTTCTCTTGAATCTCCAGGTGCCGGTTTACTTTTTTATGAGTACGAAATACCAGCTTTATGCCCAACCTTTATCCTTTCATTAAACGGATTGACATACGACTTCCGCCGTATAACGTATATATAACCGAATAATATTTTAATATATCGAACAATTCAAATCGATACATGTTAAAGAAATTAATATATAATAATTAGTTATTACATACACGCTATATATTATATATTTTGAAAGTCGCGTAAATTCAAACGAGTCATCAAAAACATATTACTTCTTAAATAATATTAATTATATTAATTTGAATAATAAATTTGAATCCTTTAGAAGCACAACAATATCATTCGATTATGTCATATTATCAATATTTTTAAATTCAATCAAATGATATTTAGACTTGAACGATCCAATATTAAATAATAAGTTATCGATTTAAAAATTGAAGAATATATATATATATATATATATATATATATATATAATATTTTATATTTAATATTTGCCAACGGTAATAAATATCTTTGCAGAATATGTGGTGTTTTATATCGTGCGACACTTATTACAAATTACGGTAGTCGTGTTTTTGGGGGGATGGTTTGGGAAGCGTATGGCTGTTCGAAAAAAAAGGTTGAGAACCGACGGTGTATGTAAAGGCTGCTCCGCGGGTACCGACAAGAAATTTGTACAAGCAAATGATTTGTGGTACACACAGTGATTACACAATATAAGCCGGGCTACAGGGGGCCCGTAAATGTGTTAACCTTTATATTGCTGCGTCGCATCCCCGACGGACATTACTCCGGATGCCGAATTCCATTTTATTATATATATATATATATATATATATATATATATATATATACGTCTTGTTTTTAATTTAATTTAAAGCATTTTTTTGAAATCGATAGAATTTACCAGATGTGAAGATAAAATAGCGGAACGTGTAAATATTCGAATTCGTAAAGGCGAATTCGAATTATAAATCGGTGAATTTATCTATATCAGCAATATTATCTATCCGAATTATGTTTTCATGATTTTGAACCTAGATTTTTTTTTTGTATGATATGATATATTATATAGCGATCAATAGTGTTTACGGCATTAGTGAAACATTTAAGTAGTGGTCATCGGCGTTTAACGTGTTAAAGATAAAATTGATTATTTTGTTTTGTTTTAAAATGATTTAATGATTAAAAATTTAGATTTGGAAGTGAAATTATGTTATTAATTTATTTAAAAATTATTATTGATAAAATAAAACATTTATATTGTATATTTAACTGTGTTTTACATATTTGTATCTTTTAAATTAATAACATTTATATTTAAAATTTATCATTTAATGCTGACTTTTTGCAGCAAAAATTATATTAAATATAAACAAAAATATATTGCGGTATTGTAATTTTGTTTATTTTAAAATTAAAATAAATACAAATTTGAAATTATAAAAATCAACTTAAAATTGTCATAATAAATTTCAAAAATTTTTAATGTAAAAAATATATTTTTTGCTCATAATCAGATTTATAACATCTAAAATTGTTATAATTCATGTAGGAATTCATTTTTTTTTCGAGTTCAATACCTTTTTTGAAGACTTTAATCAGTAAATAGAAGGCTTAGAATAGAACGTATATATATATATATATATATATATATATATATATATATATATATATATATATATATATATATATATATATATATATATTAGATTACTTAAAAAAATAATTTTCCCAAAAGTGCGATTGAATGAAAATTTTCAATTATGATTTCGACATCGAACATCTTTTCTCTCTTTGGATTACATCAATATCAAACGGCGCATAAATGGAATTGGATGTTAAAAAAGCAGTGGGAATGTAAAAAAAAAATAGAAAAAAAACGTTTTTTTTTTCGCTTCTAAAGTACATAAAAAAGGTGAAATAAGCATCAACGAAATTGAAAGCTACTGGGGTAAATTTGACGAATATAATTAGCGAGATGAAATGATCCGTTTTTTCGTTCATCCGCTTTTTTTTCCACCCCCCCCCCTATTTTCCCCGCCCCCCATTTTCCATTCCCCCTCGCCTCTCGTAATTTCCCATTCCGCCGAGCTTCGTCTTAATATATAATTAAATTTAATTCGAACGTAATGCTTTTTCTACTAAAAGACTTTTCAAGACGATTTCTCGCTCGCTTACATTTACATTATTATTATGCTGCCGATTTTTTATTTTCTACATTCCCTTATATACTTATATACGTTGTCAATATTTCCATTTACTTCCCCTTTTCAAGAATTTAATATAATTTATATCCCTTATACGAAGCCCTATACAATATACACATTTATATTATATATCATATTATATAAATCAGTGGTGTGATTTTTTTTATAAGGCTTTACTATACGTTATACTGAACCATCGATTGTATATTTATATAAATTCATATTATATAACTATGATTTTTTGGATTTTTAACAGTATTATTAATAGATCAAACGTTAAAATGTGTTAGCGATATTTCAATATTATAACATTGACCTATCGCTCAATTAATAAAAAAATATACTAAATATTAAATAAAAAATTAATCGCTGCTTGTAAATATTTTCTTATAGTGTAGTAGTATTTCTAGATAATAGTATAATATTTGATATTATATAAAAAATGAAGTATTCTTAATATATTTTAAAAATAGTTATTTACTTATGAACCATCATTTGAACGTTGCTGTTGAATAAAAAAAAATTTTTTTTCTTTGCTCTTATTACGACAGATTTTATTATCCACATTAAATTATGTAAAATATTCAATTAATTATACAATAGCTATTAATTGAAGCGTGCTATTTATTTAATAAATTATAAAATATAATAAAATATAATTAAAAAATATATATAATATGTGTTTTAATAATATATAATTTTCATGGCAATTTTTTTTTTGAACGATTGTTTATTTGAAACATATAAAATAATATGAAAATATTACGCATTCAAGGATTTTTATATTTACATAATTATAAAAAAAATTATGTTATTATATAAGTAATAGATTTATCGATCGATTTTACGTCAAACCAAAGAATAAATTAATTATATAAATTGTCAGCTATTATACATAAGTATATAGTATTAAAAAAAAAAGAATCGATTCCTGTTTATTTGACATTTTTTCCGGGAATTTTGCAATTTGTTCGCAGGGAATCCGTTTTCGGTGGAAACTTTTGGAATCGCAGTCGCAGTCGGAGAATTTTTTAACGTTGAAATATTTCGGCCGGAATTAAGATTAAAAAGTTTCTGGATTTTATTGTCCTAATTACATTTATTATAGAAATCGCTCTTTGATTATTTTATTACGTCGCGAAATGTATAATTAATGTAATTAATACGTAATTCACATTTGAATTTTAACGTCGTATTTTATGAATTAAAAATATTTAAATTGCAATATTTCTTGGAATTTATTTAATGAAGGTATTTAAACTTTAAATATATATATATATATATATATATATATATATATATATAATTATGACGTTCTTTTTATTTAGAGTAAGTTAATTTTTACAGTGTTACCGCGTATATAAATAACTAAAGGAAATTTAACGATATGTTTTCATTTAATATTTACAGTTTTTTGAATAAAATTACTTTATTAAAAATTAGCAGGGATTCAAAACCTTTGATAAACTATCAGAAGATAATTGAAATATTGACATTGTATAGAAAAATCAATAATTTTAAATTATATAATTATATGTAAAATTAGTAATATATGTAAAAAGGATGAATTTTGAAGTAGTAGAATTTGTAAAATGTATGACGAAATTGAATAGAAATTTTAAATGCGACTGTAAAAAACAAAGCTGTGGTATAAAATTTAATTTGAAAAATATCATTAAATTTTAGGCATTACCTTGTTATATTATTATATATGTATATAGAAGCAGCGGAGCAAATTTTAACGTATAAATATTGAAAATTCGGTATATGTTACTTTCGTTGTTGTCGAAGTATGCCCGGGGAAATTAATTACTTTTTCAAAAGGTGAATTTTAAGTGGAGAGGAAACGCTTTCTTATTAGTTGTACGCGAAATTATATTTCGAACGGGGTGAAAATTTCCCTCACGGTCGAGTTTTCAAACTGGTTAAAGTGGAATTAGAATTTAAGCAGTTTATAAAATTAGAGTTCACTTCTCGTTTTCTGTTTCGTTTTATTCCGCGTTATTAAATTAAAATTTCGCTTCGAAAACACGCCGTATACTGATAACTATTAAGCTGACGATTCTCTTAATATAGAATAAATTTTCTCGTGCGTTTTCAATTTCTTCCGAGGCTTTCGTTTGTTTTTCCCGAGAAAATTCGGTCGTCTGTCGCTTTTCGATAATGACAATACATAGTGGTGTGGTGGTGATGCTCTTGTTCACCAGTTCAATTGATCGATCGATATGTCACCGGATTCGATTTTTCATCATATATATATATATATATATATATATATATATATATATATATATATATATATATATATATATATATATATATATATATATATATATATATATATTCTTCTATTGATTTTAAGAGGAAAAGAATTTAATTGTATTAAAGTCGCTTTATAAATGAATATTCTCTAATGAAAATTATATTTTCCGCCTAATAGCCGAGTCCTGATAATTTCCCGCAGAATTTCCGTTCATCGAATCGGCAAAGCTAATATGATTTAATGACGATAAAAGGGTATGAGCAGAGAGAGAGGGAAAAAAAAGTACACAGAGGGAAGCTAACGAAACACTAAAAAGACGAACTTTGCGAGTTTGGGGTCCGTGACGAAAGTATGCGTGGCATTTCAATAAGCTTTTGCCGTCGAGGGAGCTTTTTGGGAATGAACGCCTTTTATAACCCGCCGCCACCCCTTTCGCTATGGCAATGGAAAGAGACGATGGACGGTTCGAAAGGGCCGAAGGGCGGTCGCGATGTTGGTTCTTCGACACGGGGTATGAAGGCGGTTGTCGGACACAAAAGGTGAACTTTTATAAATACGTGATGCTGTGTCTAATTGCTTTTGTCGCACATTTTCTATTGCATAGTCTTAATGGACATTTGATCACGGTTTGAAAGCTTTGATTTCGACGATTTAAATTTAACTTAAATCGCATTTTCTGAACCGGGGGACACATAAAAATTGATTGTCGGCAAAGCGTTTACTGTTCGAAATGAAAATTTTTGTTTTCCAATTTTCAAATCGCAATACTGTTGCGTATTATTTATTGGATTTGTCAAAAGCGTTAATTGAATTTTTAATTTCATGAAAATAAAAATGCAACGGAAAATTGCTTCTCGGAAAATTTTCACAATTTACTTTTCGATTTAATAATGACCAATATTTTTAGTTCGTTTTTCAATTATCTATTATATATATATATATATATATATATATATATATATATATATATACCATATATATATACATATATATTCTAGCTTTTTAATAAATAGTTTTATTCTTCCCCTCCTCCTCTCTTTAGAATCGCTTTGATCGAATCTAATCAACAAGCAAAATTCCAAACGGAAAGTGCGGTAGTTTTTCACGACTTTTCCGTTACGATTTCAAAAAATGCACTAGTGGCCGAACTTTTCGAGTCGTGACTCGTTTTCTAAACGGCGGAAATCGAAAGAAAGGATTGAAAGCGTATAAAAAACTTCCCTAAATACGCAAATCTATATAAAGCGTATGCAAGAAAATGGTTTTCCGAGACCTTTTTTATAATTTAATCTCCTTTAAGTGATATATATTATATTACATATATAATACTAAATATTTGAGTAGATTTATTTTATTAAAATATAAATTAAACATTGGAAAAATTATTTTTTGTTTTTTATTATTATAGAGCAGGTTCATATCTAGATAGACTAAATGATTTATATGTAAAATAAATGATTTAACAAATCATTTAAAGGAATGTAAAATCAAATGTTTCAGCAATTAGAAAATTGAATCGTAAATATATCGTAATTGTTTTTTTTTATCTCCGAAAAAATTCGACAACGTCAAACATATACGAAAAAACAATTCATAGGTGGGTGAAACATCTATGGAAGTCTCAAAGAGTCTTAAGTCGTCGTTGTTGGCGTCGCAACGCCGGCGTCGCAGCGTCGTAAAAGCGAGTTATTGCCGGCGAAATTGGCGCATTAGCATTTTATAAAAAGGGGCCTCGAGGTTTGCGTTTTATGTACCCCTTTTTTCCACCCCCCACCCTTTCACTTCCCCGCACGCCATCGTCTCTGACTCTGCTGAAATATACGGTCTACAAGAATCCGAACGAAAATCAAAAATTGACTTTTTTTCGAGTCACTGTCGTCTGCGTTTCCGTTTTCCGAGTAGATTTTCCGACGCGTTCTTCGAGCGTGGCGTTAGGTCAACGCGGCGTTTTCCGGATTTTCCTTTCCCCTCCACTCTTCTTCACTTTTTTCATCTACTTCCCATTCGATTTCGTATACTTCCGTCGCTCGGGTTGCGAAGATGCCATCTGTGACACTTAACTTATTTTTGAAGAAATCAAAGGTCGTCCCTGGTGCAATCCATCATCTTGTATGTTGAGAAAACCAATAATATTTGACGGCTGGTTTTCGTCGCGTTAATCTCTGAAATGGTGTCGGCACGTGCGGTTGTTAATTTTTTTTTCATCCCTTAGCATGTTCATATTGAGGGTGTCGTGAGCGTAATAAGAAAGAAGTGGGCATCGAAAAATGATACCGGTGTATATTATAGTCGAAAAAAAAAATATATATATAACACTATTTATATTAAAAAATTGGTTAATTATACATTGAATTAATTATAGTTAACATTCATCAGTGATGATTATTAATATTCATAACTCTCTCTCTTTGAGGCTATTTTAATTTATAATATAATACATTTTCATAGAAAGTTTTCAAAGATGATATGAATTTAAAGTAAAAATTATAATTTTAAAAGTTTTTTAGCATGTCAGCATATTATTGTTATAATATATTTGTAAGGTGAAATTTAAGGAATTGTTTTATATATAACGTACAGAACGACGAATAAAAATTTATAATAGAATGTTGTGGATATTTGAAATATATTTTGCATTTATAAATATAGATTATTGAAATTTTGAAATGTCAAAATATCAACCCTCGTTCAATTGAAGCATTTTATGAATGGTTTTGCACGTTGCGATAAAATATACGATGTCGCGTTCGGAACAAAGTTAACCAAAAAGTAAAAAGGAAAATAGTAAGATATATTATAATATATGAACGAATATTTTTCAATATATATACACATATATGTGCGAAAATACATATGTAAAGAGGTTTTGTGTACAGAAGCCTTACTCCGACACAGTGCGTTCTTTGCTATACAAAACGGTTCCGGTTAAATTATGATCGGTGGCGCGTTTCTGACAAAATCACACATTCACTTTCCTTCAGCCCTATTTTCCGGCATTTCCTCCAGTGAACCGACCCCATTGGCAAGGCTTTACCCCGTCATCCAATTCAATATCCCGACTCCGACTCAGACCTCGTCTCGCACTTCGAGTGTCAACAAAGCCAAAAGCTGTATATTGTGTACAAATATTTAGACTTATCCCGGCTGCTGAGGAACATTCTGAACGGTGGGGTTGAAGTTCGCGAACTCATTTCGCTGACCGAGAATTTCGCAGTCTTATTTTATCTATTATTATTATTATTATTATTATGATAATATTAATAATAAACAGTACATACCAATTTCATACGCAATTATTATTAACGATATCGAATATATGATTACCAAGTTGAATTTTTATCTAAATGAAAATTTTTACAATCACGTTTTTTTTTCTCAATCTTTGAACGCTCTTTCGAACAACGTTTAGTATTATTTCTCGAGGGCAGTTTATCGTCTGTTTTATTTTTGAGATAACTCGGAAATTTCGAAGTATTCTTTGAGAACCGAAATTTAAAAACTTTCACAACGTATAATTTTTGCTAACATTCTAAAAAAATACAATTTAAAAAAAAATATTAATATACTGAATATTTCTCATTTTTAATAGCGATTATATAAATAAAAAAAATAATTTTGTAAATATGAAAGACCGAATTAAGATCGTTTCGAAAACTGATGGGTTGAGGGTGGTTTATGTGTGTTTCGCCCGCCTTCTGGTCTATTTGCGTTGCCGTATAATTACAAAGGCAGTACACAACGGAGGCATTCATCTGCTTATTACAAATTCTGACACAATACCACCCCCGGCCCCCGCTTTCATTCCCATTTAGGCCTTGAGGGTAGTATGCGAACATATCATATTTGTATGTGAAACGTGTTTAACTTCAATTCATTAAACGATCTTTCGTGGGGGTGCGTCTGCGACTAAATTAACAAACTAATAATGCTTTATACGATTCGTGCGCAATAAGGAAACGGTGTATTTCGCAAGATAAATATTTATACGTTCCATTCATTAATATGCTCAAATTGTACGCATTTCTGTGAAAATAAAACGTTTTTTGTTTGCGCTGCTGTGTCGGACCGTTCTTATTTAACTTCGACGGATACGGCCGAGTTTTCGACGCGTCGAAGGAATATACATGTACTATACACACATACACACACACACACACACACACACACATATATATATATATATATATATATTAAAGCAAAATATTAATAATAAAAATCGCGTTATACGTGAATAGGGCGAGAGTACTCGCTTTACGCCGAAGTCAAAAGTTTACTAGTGAAAATAAACGACCGCCGGTAAGATTTATTACAAATTGTGCGGCGATGGTAACAAGGGCGACAGAATATCCGAATTTAGTGCACGCATTGCGAGTCCTTACTATATAATATATATATATATATATATATATATATATATATTGCTATAAGGGATGAAAGAATTTTAAGAGGGCGTAAGTTATAGGGAAGGCTAAGAAAAATGGTGGCGGGCGAAATGATTTTCTGAGATGCGTGTTTTTTTTTGTTTACGGCACGCGTGAGGGTGAATTAAAGTAAATCAGCGATGCGAAAATCTTTTCAGATTTAAGAGTATATATATATATATATATGTGTGTGTGTGTGTGCGTGTGTGTGTGTATGTTTGGAATATTTAAGATCAACTTCAATCAAGCAATATTAGAATTTATTGATATGGAATATATATACTTAGATACAATATATATTTATATAAAATATTTATTTATTATTTTTATATTTGTATATATATATATATATATATATATATATATATATATATATATATATATATATATATAATAGAAAAAATAAAAAGATAATAAATGTTTAAAGATAAATTTCATATATTAGTAAAAATTTATAATGATAGTTCACCGATATTAATCTGTTTAAGATACATGAGTTGAAATGTGTGTTATTCTTATATATTGTTACTTTATAAAATATTATATTTTATTTAATTGACATCTATTTATTTTATTAGTATTTTCTACATATGGTATATATAAATATATAAATATATATATATATATATATATATATATATATATATATATACGTATATATTTATATATATATATATATATATATATATATATATATATATATACATATATTTTTGAAATGACACAAATTCGATTCTGAACAATGTTTATAATAATGATTATAAAACAATATCGATAAGGGTCGTTCGATAGAAATGTCATAATATAATATAATACATATATTATCCGCATTTATCGACGCGAATAATATTTAATGGTTCGCAACGGTCAGGGCGGCTCCGCACTAAATAACTTCAGACATTTGAGAGGTGCAGGACTGCAAGTGGTTTAGTGGTCGTTGTAGTGGTTCGCATTTAGGAAACGTATCGTGGAATGGGGATGGGGTCACCGTTTTCGAAATGGGAGGTCGTTGTATGGGTCGAGGGTTTGGTTCTAGTCCGAAGGGTTTTGCGGCATCAATCATACGCAGGAAGCGGCCGCGGGGTCGCTTTATTGGACCACCTGTATTCTATGGCCGCCATAAATTCAGGGGACCGATTGTTGTGACCTCCAGAAAAATATTCGTTTCGGGAACCGAAACCGCTGACGAAAGCCGGACAAATTCCGGCGTTCGTCGTCTATTTGCTCCGTTTGAATTATTGCATAGATCTTTTATTTTATTTTTTTCCATGCTCGTTTGCTTTATTTTAAATATCGATATATATATATATATATATATATATATATATATATATACCATACATACATACAAACATACACACACACACACACACACACACACACACACATATATATATATATAATTATTTTTAAAATTATTAATTAACTTTAAAATACAAATCATAAAAATTTGTAAATACTCAGTAGTAGGAATAAGGATTAATATTCAAATATCTATTAGATTGTATAAATTTAGAAAATATTTTAATATGAAGATTAAATGATATTTAATATGAGTGATAGAATATGCATTTCTTAAATTTTATACTATTACATAAATTGAAAAACTTCAAAGTTTACGAAGTAAATTTATAGACTCCGATGTTATTATCTTATATAGTCAGATTATAATGCCGCAAGATTGAAACTTTAATCTGCTGTCAGAATGTGTATACATATTGCAACCGGTATTGATTTTAGCAAAATACTAAAATATACAGCCATTTATTATTTTTTTATAATTTAAACTGTGACACTATAGATTAAAAAAAAATATTAAAATGAAATTATTGATTTTTATTACGTGTTTAAAAAAAAAATTCACCATAATCAATTTATTATTAACATATTGAATCGTAGTTGAATTTGATTCGGATATAGTACATTCGAATTTGAAATGCAAACGTGTCATCGTATCGACTCAATATTTTGCCTTGAAATCAGTTCCATTTCAGATGGGTAGTCAAAGCGCACATCGACTCATAAAAAATACACATGTCTGAAAATATATTTATAAATATAATATAATATATATATATATATATATATCACATACATATATATATATTCATACATAAAGATCAGTTTCGCACCTAATATTTATGTTGATGTGTAGCGTCTGGTGCGGAATTATGATGTCGCACAGTCGCGTACTAAATTCTTTACCGTGACTTGAATAATATAGAATTTACGATGATACAGTCACACTCATACATTCACACACACACACATATATATATATATATATATATATATATATATATATATATCATAAAAGCTCTTTTCATTTTTACGCACTTATTGGACTGCTAAGTATTACATGCGCACGTACACACAGCGTAAATACGCTTTTAACCTTTAGCACACGATCCCCTTTTTTCTATAGAGGTGCGATAATAGGGCTTTTTACGGCCGATTTTTCGATTTACATTGAAAGTTTTTATAGTGAGCGCGTGTGTGTATGTTCGAGTGTCTGTGTCGAATCGGCCGGTATCCCGTTGTGATGAAAACGACAGTTTTCAAACCCCTTTTTCCAGGTGACAAAATACGATGTTGCCCCTATAAATATGCTTAAAGTGATTGAATGTACTATATTTTGTACTTTTCATCGCGATAATATATATATATATATATATATATATATATATATATATTTGTGATGATTTATCATTACGCTTATATAGGTAAATACGTGATATTTGATTATAGAGAAAAAATGTCAATTTATTACAAATTTGTAATTTTGAGTAAACGGCTTGAAAAGTGTCTAAAATCTTTATATAGATTAAGGACGGGTAATATGTGGCGCATCGGAAATGTTTTTTTGATTTTCAAATTCGAACAAAAAAAAATTAGATTGGAATCTATAGGTTAATCACTACACCCCTGAATTAGAATATTGGTTTAAAACGTATGAATACAAAGTTATATAAAGGGATGAATATTATTCTTATAATTATTAATGTTTAAAGGTATTTAAAAGTCAGAATTATATTTATATTATTAATAATTGATATAGACTATATTCTATGAAGAATTTATTCAACATAATTAGGAGATTTTATAGAGAATTATTGAAAAAAATAAAATCGAGGTTTAATCGTCTTTTTATTTATATTTTTAATCCTTTGAATAAAAAAAATATTATACTAAAATAAAGAAACATTTCTTTGAGAAACTTAAAAAATAAAGATATTTTTAAATATAATTTTTATATTCAAATTTTGAAGTCTTTAATTGTAGAATTTGAATTCAAAAAAATATAAAAAATGAACACATTTTATATATATTGATGTTAAATATTGGTGAAAATATTTCTTTTTCACTAAAACTTTTTTTTATATAAAATTGTGATATATTATTATTTAATTCCTTTGGGAAATTATGTGATATCTCAAGTTGTTTTGCAATTATTTTTCTTCAGTTACAGACTATATTTAGATTTAAGCATAATACATTTATTTCAGACTAATAAATAATTTCATATAAATTGCCGATGAAATCTTTTAGCATTTATATTAAATTAATGAAGATTTCATGTTGAAGTGAACAAAAATAAATAATAAATTATTATATTTTACCGATTTTTTTTATTCAATAAAAAATAATGTGTGAAAATTTTATAGCGATTATAAAATCTACATAAGGATCTATTTGATGCGATTTTTAAAGATGTATTTCGAATTTTATCATCCTTCATTCACGTCATAAGTGATATAAACACAAATAACACTTTACGTTCTGGAATTCTCGCAGCGCCGGAGACAAAAATAAATTACGACTCGTCGCCGGTGTCGAGGGGGTTAAAATTAAGCAGTATTTGCGATTTAACGCGGCGTGCGAAAATTTCACAATATCGTTTCGGTTGTACGACGAATGATAAATTTCAGTTTTTGGCAATTTGCAAAATGGCGAACGGCGTATCCTTTCCGGTTCCTTTTCGAAAATACAGTGCGCGAATTAATCAAAACGCAAAACGTGCCCGTCAAATATTTGACTTTGGTCCTACCATTTTTGCCCCCCCCCCCACTTTTCTTGTACTTATTTAGTTTTTAGACGAATTAATTTGTCGCTCGCGGGTGAACTAATTATCGGCCCCCTTACCTTGTTTTATTATTATTATTTAATCTTTAGTATCTTAATTAATCGGCGTTTCGAAATGTATGGCTCTATAATTCGTAGCGCTAATTAAAACATTTTTGTTTTTAAATTAAAATATTATGAAATTGAATTTTGAATCAACAGTTGTGTGGAAATGGAAAATTGCTATTATATTATGATATAATAAATTATATGAAGATATCAGATTTGTAGTTTAAAATCAAGATTGAAAGATTGTGAAGGATCTATTGTTATAAAACCAAGATCATTATTCTATATTATTAAACACAAAAGTACTTTAATAAGAGTCTTAGTTTATTGAATAAAAATAATGATTCACAAATATTATGAAATTATAAAAAATATTTATATTTTTTGACAAACGAAAATAGAAAAATAATTGACACTCACTCTTACTCTTTTTTCTTTGATACAGTCACACACACACACACACACACACACATATTTACATATATATATATATATATATATATATATATATATATATATATATATATACATACACGATAAAGATTGTGAGAGTTCAATTTATAATGTTATTTTTACGATTTATTTGTTTGCCTCATATCGAGAGTGAAAGAGTAAGACAGACAGACACACAGATGTTTCGATCTCACACAACCGTTTGCCTTTTTAATTTTTTTCACATAGAGAGGAGAGCTGGGGAAGGAGGTGAAGAGGTGGAGCAAACACGCGGAAGACACTTCAAAAAGTGATATTTGTAATGTAAATTCATATTTTGATGGAATTCGCGCTTGTACAACGCGTTTTTTTTTTTTAGTTATATTTTCGTGTTGATTTTGAGTTATTTCGCGAGTGGGCGTTTTTTTTTTTTGTGATTTTCCACCCCGTAACGACATTTTCCATTCTTTGCGCCGATTTTCGTCGGACGAATAGTCGAGTTTTTCGACGGTTGCTTCGGAGTTTTATTTTTTTTTTATTCCTCCAGAATCGAGTTGTTTGCAAAGATTTCGGGTTCTATCAGTCGGAATAAATGCGAAAGTTTGCAGTTGTATTATTTTTTTATATAAAGAATATATTGAAAAAATGTGTATAATTAAAAATTAATTCATTGATTTGATAAGAAATAGAGAATTAATAATTTGAAGGTTGATTTTACGATAATTGTGATAAATTATTAGTCATTTTATATATCGAAAACAAATGACAGGCTCATAGGAATATTATAAATACAATAAAATTATATATAGTAATTTTATTGTTTCAATTAAGCTACTGATTCTGTTACCAGTGGTCCTATTAAGCGTATTCTACTGGGTGATATTTTTTAACTAAAAATAATATATTAAACAAATAAAAAAACAATCAAAAAATAATTTACTTAAAATGTATTAAAAGACTTTTGAGCGCTGAGTATTAAAATTTTAGATAATTTTTGAGTTGTGGAATCTAAAAAAATATTAGTTGTCATATATTTTTCGAGAAATATATATTATATATATATATATATATATATATATATATTTATATATATATATATATATATATATATATAAATATATATATATATATATATATAAATATATATATATATATATATATATATATATATAAATATATATATATATATATATATATATATATATATATATAATAATTTCAAAGAATATACACACATGTAGACACAAACATGGATGTCCAAAAAAAGAGTAAAATATACTGCTACAATATATATAAATTAATATTGCTCGTATTGTATGTTTTTGCGCTCATATCTAGTCTTTTATATAATGGGATATATTCACGTTTTGACAAGCGCTGATTTTTTTACGTATATAAAGAACTTCGGAAACGTCGAGCACTTTAAGATAGTAAAAGATACAACATATATCACGATAAAAATAATTCATTTATTTTTCCTCAGTACATATCTATTTTTTTTTGATATATGTTTTATACGGTTATATATATTTATTTTGGTTGTTCAAAGAGAAGAAAAAAATGTAAGATTATTTGGAAATGCGATGAATTTGATTATGCCCTGCTTCTTCTTCGAAGCGCTCCGCGGGAGAAGACTTGAGAAGAAGAAAACGTATAAGAAGATAGGAAAGAAAAAAAAATGGAAAAACGAAAAATCGCACAAAATAATGTTTTATGTAGCGCATAGTTATGATTTAGGATTAAGCGGGTCGTGATTTATGATCGGCCATAATAATTATTACAGTGCGTTTTATTTTTAAGGCGAAATCTTTATTATTTTCATACGTTTATAAGTATACGCATTCTTTCCATTTCTTCTCGTATAAATAACGAAAAGAAAACAAGACTGGAAAGAAAGAACAAAAAAAAAAATAAAATAAAAAAAGAAAGCAAATAACGTACGACGTTGCAAAATTTTCATCCCCTTTTTTATGGTCTTTATTATCTTTTTTTTTCTGCTTTTTACTCGTTTGCTATTATTATATACATAAGTACAGAGTGACTATGAAGCGGGGATAAGATTTTAAACATTCGCCGGAATTAAGATTTCGCCGTAAATCGAGCGTGCGGCATTTAAAGTGTTATTCCGTTGATTTTTTATGCGTTTTATTCGCGTATAATATCTGTTGTATTCGTCTGTGTTTTGGCATGCTTCGAATTTTTTTTTGTACGGATGTTGCAGCGGAAAATTTAAAATTTTTCGTCGGACTAATGTTGGAATTATCATAAAATTTTGGCAGCATCATCCTTACAATGCGTTTATTATAATTAAACCCTTTCCCGCTGGGAATTTTGAAAAAAAATTCACTAAAAGTGTATTTTAGAAATTTTTATATATCTTTTTGTCGATAATGATAAAAACTATTTATATTACGAATTTTTTTTAATTATATAACGAGTGTGAGAAAAATAGTAATATACTATATTAGATTCTATATTTAAGAAGCCATTCTTAAATAATACTTTTGAAAAATATCTGAATATCTTCTGATAGTTCAGCTGTTTTTTAATAAACATTTCTGTTATAATTTTAATTTAAATTATTAGTTTTAATATTTCATATTTTTTATCTTTCGTAATATGTTCTAAAAATCAGAAGTTTTTTTTTTATACGAAGCATTAATTTCTCTTCTCCGTACGTTATACATTCATAGTTATTTGACTGTAATGTAAAAAAAGAATTATGATAATTAAAATTGTGAGAAAGGCGTACTGAATTAATTAAATTTGCAAAATACGGATAGCTTAACGCGAGATAAACGGACACGACGTCCCGGAACGAAAACGCGCTCACCGGATAGCGCTCTGCGGAGCGTGGATCCGGATTGAAAAATTAATTGCCGGTCGACCGCGACGTTCGCGTCGAATAATTTCTAATTTCTTCGATTGTTCAAATTCGAACAAAACAATCCAGCGTCAAAAGTTTCCTACGGCTTGTGCTCTTCAGTGGGAACTTTTAAGTTGTTCCTCCATTTTAATTACGTTGAACTTTCGGAACCACCTTGGCGAAGTTTGGTTTTAATCTAGACGAGTGGTTTCTGATATCCGAAAAACACGCTCAGCAACGGTTCTCAATTATTAAATCGTCAACGAGATTGATAAATTATATAAATATCGATTTCGGTACGCGCGGAAAAGCTGGTAAATAATCTGAAAACCGAACTATGGTGGTTATTCGAGCTCATCGTTTATTATGTTATACAGAATGCGACGTTTATGACATGATTTCATTGAAAAACGATGATATTTTTTTTTATACATCTATCATTTTTCATGGATTTTTTCAATTTAATTATGATAAATGACATGTACGAACAATTGATTGGTTAAATTCATTAACATGTTGTATATTATATATAATATTATCAATTAATAAAATATGTCAAAACCTTCAAAATTTGAATAATATGTCAGAAAAATGCATATGAGATAGTGATTTCATTTCGTAAAAAATTGAATTTTGAATTTTCGGTTCATAAAGAGCTGTTGCGTTAATGATTTATACATTTTTTCGATTATCAATACAATTTAATCAATATTTTTGGAAATCTCATTATTTTGTTTTTAAGAATAGATTTAAATTATCTATATATCTATAATTTTTATATGTCAAATTTAATAATTTTCTAGTAATAAAATAATACATATAAGAATTCATTTCATATTTTACTACATCATCAAAAAAATCTAGATATATTTAATGTTGAAATTTTATATATATATATATATATATATATATATATATATATATATATATATATATATATATATATATATATATTAAGAGTCGTAGATTACAATTTATATTAAAAATGCATATTGCACGATTGCAACGGCACTTTAATATTTAAAACATACACGCATACATAGTGAGTTTATTTTATACATAATATGAAATATACAATAGAAGAAAATAGAAAATGCAAGAATATTAGATCCGCATAAATGTATATTACACAATCACGTGCCACCCTTTATATTCATTTCATTTTGCTTTATTTTATTATTTGCCCAGAACGCTTTCATTTCGGCGATAGAACGGACCGAATGAAAGCCGCAGAACGATACTAAGGGAGCGGGCAAGAAGAAGAAGGAAAAAGAAGAAGAAGAAGAAGTGAAAAAAAGTACTTTTCATCGCGGACAGACGGGGTTTCGGCACATAAAGCCGCATAATCCGATATCAATTTGTCGATGAATAACCGGTCGAAAGACACCTTCGAAACGTGTCCGGCTCCGCGAATGGGTTATTTATATATATATATATATATATATATATATATATTATTTATTTATTTATTTATATGCGAGATGACCGAAATTGAATTACGAATGTGATTCGATTTAAAGGGCGTTGGCGACGGCGGCGGCGGCGGTGTCAGCAAAGAGGGACGCATAAGGGGTCGGTCTTTTCATTTTCATTTTCATTCGGTTCGAAATCCTAGATAAGCGAGGCTCTATCGAATCTTTTTTCCTTCGAATGTGTACATATATATAAGCGTGTGTATGTGTGTGTGTTTTTACGACTTTATTTCGATAATATTTAAACGTAACACACGCAAGTAGTTTTAGGACCTTAATACGTTACGCTTAATATGATTTATTTTAATGGAAAAACGGTGAAAATTGTCGATCGTCGATGACGCTATTTAGAGACATCATGAATTTTCCTGTCTAATAATTAACTTTTTAAAATCGACTGTTGATATTTTATTGATGATCTTGGAGTAAATAAATTCAAGTTTAAAAACGTTCAAGTATTCAGTATTCAATCGTATTTAAAAATTAAATAGAATTTTATAAAATATATAAATAAAATGAATTTTATGAAATATATAAAAAATTGATAAGAACTTTTATTTATTGAATTAATTTGGTATAAATCGTTCTTTCGACGATTCAACTTACGTCAGATTAAATGCGATATATATTTACGTCTCTAGTTTTTTACGACGCGTCCGAAAGTAAACCGCCGTACTGCTATTTCGGATGGTTGCAAGTTTGAAAACAAGGTCGAAAAAGCGATGTTAAATATAGAGATATATTCGTTCGCCGAAACGAAAGTGTTAATGGAGCTTTATCGAAAAAGCGTCTATCTAAGCGCCGGGAAATAATTCGAGCGAAATATAAGCCAAACACATAAATTCACGCTCAAACAAAGATCCGAATTCTTTATATTCAGCATTTAAATTCGAAGTGTGCTCTTTTTAACTTTAACCCCACGTCCCTTAGTCGACGCCCTATAGTCGGGTTGTTCCAGGGTTCCACCTCATATAATCCACGGTTCAAAACCCCTGGAATCGGTATATTATCGTCACGCGGGCGTGAAATCGGCTTGACTTATTTGTAAGCAAATATTTTATACGTACAAAAGGGGAGAATATGCCACGAAAATGTTTCGAATCAGAACTGGTGAAATTCGTCGAAAAAAAAAATAGATTGAGATAGAACGAATAGAAAATATTACAAGATTATTTATTATTATTTTATTTTATATTATTATTATTTTTTGTTTATTTTGTTGTTGTACGATATGACAGCATGAGGTGATTGTTGTCAGCGTAAGACGAGTGAAATGATGAGTGTTATTTTTGTAGACGCCGTTTTCGCGAGTATATCATTTTATTATCGTAAAATAAAAAAGAATGTTATTTATATTTTTATTTATTTTACGATTACACATGTTATTGTGTGTGTGTGTGTGTACAATATTTAATTGAACGAAATAATTGAATTCGCTTAACTTAGAGTTGCCAAACTTGTCACACGATAGTATATTGTTTTATAAATTATAATTATAATATGAATTTGATTAAGATGTATATATTTTAATTTTAGCATAAATTTAAAAATTCAATCTCAGAGAAATATAATAGATTGACGTCAAAAATTATGAACGAATATTAGGTATTTATAAAAATTTCGTATAAATAATTTAATTTTAATTAAATCATTTTAATTATAATATCAAAAAAATAATAAAATGACAATATTTAAGATCTGCTACTTATATAATAAATTTTGAATTCAATATTTATATAATAATTATTATTAAAATATCTAGCATTCATTTATATGATGGATGGGTCATTTTTTTTTGTTCAATATATGAAATTTTCAGTAAGGAAAAAAAAACATATTTTTCTTCTGTGAAAAGATATAATAATTTAATTTATTTCATCGTAATATCTTTTACAATAAAATAACGATGAAAAAAAAAGAGAAATCGAAAAAAGCGAGGAAAATCTCACCCCGTTGGCAACAGGTGATGATTGAGGTGATTGCTTAGGGGTCCAAAAGGCTCCATAGACAAACTGAAGGTACTCTCGGGAATTTTTTTTTTGTTTTTGGTGTACGTATGTATATGTCATTTCCGTCATGTTTTCGCGTATTTTTTATGTATATATATATATATATATATATATATATATATATATATATATATATATATATATTATGTATATATGTAATAAAATGATGAAAAATATTATGAGCTATATAGGCGTTGGAAATGCGTAATAATATATGGTAAATAAAATGAGTCGTAAAAGCGAACGGCGGCTTGATTGATTGTTTTAAGGGATGGAAAATGTTCGTGTGTTCGTTACGGGGTGTTATTTTTTATTTTTTTTATAAATGCGAAAACGTGATATGTTGAAAATTTACGTTTATATCATTTCGATGTATTATATTTATAATATTAAGCGGATTTATGAAGATTTTAAATTATATGTCAGAATGAAAAATTTTGATAAGATTCGATATTTTTATGATTTTAAATAATTTTTGTATTGTTGACTTCATATTTAATTTTTTAAATATCGTTTTTTATATAATATTATAATATATAATTATATTTATTTTTAACATATTATAATTACATCTTTATCGATATTATTTTTTATTGTGATGGTTATCTTAAAATTTTTAAAATATTTCACGTTATTTTAATTTAAAATAAATTTTTATACTAAAATTATAAAAATACACATACATTGTAAAATATCAAAACGTATTTATACGTAAAAACGTTTCATCTTTTGTATCTGCATACAGAATGAGATATTGTTGTATGAAAAAATATTAAAATTTATAATTTTACATACTAGTCAAGGAACTTGAATATTTAATGCGCGAATAGAAAAAACAAGTATATTCTGAAGGAACTCTTAAAATTTTCAGATGAATATCTAAGTTTAAGTTCATTTGCGGTTATTTTATGTAATAATTTACAAGTTTTTCTATCTTTTTTTTTCTAGCAAGTATCAAATTAATATAGTTTTTAATACAAAATATATACAAACTATACTTAAAGTTGTATATACTGTGTGTTTTAATAAAAAATGTTTCTTAATATAGAAATAGGTGCTTTAATTGAAAGTGATTATAATTAGTTTTCAAATATCTCGAATTAGACTACAATGTTTTCCATCATATTAATGTCTAAACTTTAGGATTAGAGGTAAAATCGAAAAATTAAATTAGGGGAAAATAATTAGATTTATATACACGTTTGAGCATCTTAATCTGAATTAAGTATTAAATATATTTTAAATAATTTGTATCAAAATATGGTATGTTGAATAATATATTAAAATTATTAATCATTACATTATATGTAATAAAATTATTATTATTTTGAATATGAAATTGTTAAATATATATTTATACATATAATAGTTCATTACTTACCCCCGGTGGCGACACACATTATATTAACTGCAGCCCCTTCGTTGAAAGGACCCAAGATGTAATTAGGAATGTGAGATCCTTGCTCGTCAAGGATTGACACCTTCTCTACAGGCACTGAAAGTAGAAATTAACGATAATTACACGTAAAAGATATAGTGTATCATATGAAAGAAAATCTCAGCGGAAAATTTTAATTTTGAAAATTAACGATTTTTTATTTTTATTTTAATTATGCAATATTAAAATATTTTTATTTCATACATTATATATAATATAATAAAATAATCGACTTACATATTACTGTTAGATTGACCATGTGATTGCGAGTTGGAGATTTTTGAAAATCAACCCTACATCTGTAGGCACCACCATCACTGGATTTTGCATTTTCTAATGTCAATATGGCAGTTGGTTTTGCATTGACTTTAAAATTGGCCCTATTGCCCAAAACTTGTTCGTCAGACCAATTTCTACCTTTCGACAATTTGGTATCACGAGCGTCGAAACTGAAAATACAAATTAATTATTTTTTTAATGAAAATACATAGACATGATATTCATAGAAATATATTCGATCGTGTCAATTAGACGAATATTATTTGTTTCGATCGATAAATAATGAGCATTGCTAATGTTGAGAATGCTCTCGTTCCATATATATATATATATATATATATATATATATATATATATATATATATATATATATATATGGTATGTGGATTATATACCAAAATTTCGTTGCCTGACAGCAAGATTAATGGTAGCGCGAAGAAAATATTATTTCACTTTTCGCGTCGTCCGAATCGACCACTCATCTATTTTTTCATATATTTTTTTCGTTGGAATTATCATTATCGCAATATTAATAATATATAAAAGCTGTAAATTGAAGGGGGATGTAGGGGTTGATTTTTTTGGTCCGAGAAGGCGGTATCGATCGATCCTAAAATTATCGTCAATTCCTATAGAATTAAATCGGTTTTCGGCCGACGATTACGCGAAATCGGAGAACTTAATTGATTAAAATGGATTCGAAATCGGCATATTCCCGGTTTGCCGTACGAACCTTTGAACGGAAACGATCCATTTAAGAACTAATGATTTGTTCAAGGATTCAGAAACGGGATGCTAAAGTTTAACGGCGAATTTCCCAACTATTTCATTTCAGACTCGGCCGGAGATGTATTAATCGTCCTATCGAATCGCCAAATATTATATACTGTCTTCGGTGTTATATAATATGATTACGTTTTGAACGACGTGGGTGTTAAAAGTTATACGTAGTCGATATTTATATATTTCAACTAATGCATAAATAATTAGTATAAATCGTATTTTATATAAAATATTTTTAAAGTGATTAACTTTTTTGAAAATTTTTGTAAATGTATCTTGAAATATATAAACGAAGCATGAAATTTCTATTTATTTTACGTGCGGATCTAATCGACCGACTAGGGTAAAATTTGAGTTAAGAATCTCTAAGTAAAATAGGCGTCATTTAGTATTGCTTCATGTTTCGAGGGGTTTTCATTTGAATATGAATTTTATGGAGTTAGTATTTATCCAAAAAAAAAAAGGCATGAAAAATAAGATCAGTATAAACAGATATATTTTTATACACGAGATATATTTTTAATGAAATGAAAATAATGGTTGTTAATATTTTTTTTTTTTTGTATAAAACCATGATAATTAAATAAAAAATATTCTAAAAACCTTCTTATGAAAAATTGACGAAGCACAAAATATTTACACAAAATAAAAACAAATGCTATATTTGTAAATGAAATAAAAATAATATCTATCATTTTTCAAATACTTTTTAATTCAAATATTTCTATTAAAAATAGAAAAAAAAAGTTTTGCGTTTACGTAGTTTTATTTAATAGATCCTAATACTATAAGATTGCATTAGTTTAATGCACTAATAATTTTATGATATTGGAAAGATAATAAATAACTATATATAATATAACATTAGTATAAATTAAATTTATATTGAATAATATTTAAACGAACGCGAACAGAATTAATAATATATATCAGATAAAATATAGTCTAATATAAGGTATATATTATATTATTTTTAAAACATCATATATACGAGTAAGTTATACGCAGTTTACCACAGCATTGATGGAATGGTCGTTTAATCTTCGATTTGATGAGGTCGGCATTTGAAATCCGGCAGACGCTTCGGACAAATAACATTTTTTTTTCTGATTTGTACCCCGGAGTTTTTCGAATGTCGTTTCATCTCCTTCCACCAGGTTTTCCTTTCTTTCTTTCTTTCTTTTTTTTTTTTTTGAAAAAAACGATAAATCAACAATTCTTCGCGGAGGAACGGCTCGTGATTCATTTGGACCCATATCACATGTCCTCAACTTCGATATTACATCCTACAAATCATATCATTCGCTTGTCCCCATACGAATGAGGCTATGAGACACCTAAGGCGCATGCAAATATCCTCGTTATATATATATATATATATATATATATATATATATATAATTTATAGAAAAAATATGTATATTTTTTTATTCAGGATATTGACCACATTTTGTATTTTTGTAGCGAAAAAGAAAATGTTTGAAAACCATGTATCGTTCATTGTATATATCAAAAAGTGTCATTGTGTTCATACAAATCCAATATGAGACACATAAGGTTTCGTAATTTCACACATATAAATTATCTGTGATAAAATATTCGTCGTGTATGCGAAAAATCTTATAATATGAAATGTGAACGGTTATTTTTTTTAGTAAATTTTTCACAGATCGATTTTTATCAAATTTTATATTTTGATCTAAAAACAAAGTATAAATTTATGTATATATATATATATATATATATATATATATATATATATATATATATAATTGGAAAATTTTTGATTACGAAGTTTCTAATTAGAAGGCTTCAAACTTAACAGATTATAAACTCGATAAGACGAAAGGATATCGTCTTGAAGGAGGAACTTTGCAAATATGATTGATTTTATATATGAAAGCCGCTCCTCAAAGAAATATATCGGCTTCGAAGGTCGTATTATATTTTAATGCTGCGAAGGTTTGAGAAAGTTATGTCTAATTCGATTATCAGTGGAAACATATCAGAAT
Source organism: Leptonema lineaticorne (assembly GCA_024500535.1). Classification (NCBI taxonomy): domain Eukaryota; kingdom Metazoa; phylum Arthropoda; class Insecta; order Trichoptera; family Hydropsychidae; genus Leptonema; species Leptonema lineaticorne. Next base: position 570,351 of record JANIJI010000024.1, read on the forward strand.
TTATTATTATTATATATGTTTATAAATATTATGTGTAATATTCAAGCGTAGATCAGTGGTGAAGTATTTAATTTTGATAGGCAGGTCGCGGGTTTTTATAATTTTTAATATATATGTAGACGGATATAATTGTGCTATAATATATTATCGATTATTTTAATATACAGAATGTACGATAAAATTAGGTCGCAACGTAATAAAATAAAATGAATCGTGTTCGATATTAATTGGTTCGATGCGCCGGGAACGCTTTTCATATTTGCTTTTCCGAAATTTTCACTTTGAATCGGAATTAACTATAAAATACGCTCAATTTTCAAAAACTTTTCAAATTTTTCAACGTAACGTGCAAAAAAAAAGATATGGAAAATATTTTTAATTAGTTTAACTTGAATAATTTTTAAATAATTGTGTATATTTTTATGCGATTTATACATATATTTAATTTTTTTTAAATTGAAATATATAACTAAGTTTTATTTGAAATGTTGATATATAAATAAATTTATTAATTTAAGTAATATGATCATATTTTACTAATATAATATTTGTCTTCTTATTAAAATATATAAAGATAAATTTTTATTTCTGAATTAAAGAAAAGTAATTAGATGGAAAATATTAATAATAAATCAAATAATTTGAATATGAAAAAAAGAAGAATAAAAGATAGTTTTTTTTTCATTTTTCAACCTTATATATCTTTTTACTTAATAAAATTCACCTTATTATCAATTTTTTTTGGTAGATATTTTATATTTTATAAATTAAGTTATTTTTATGAGATTTAAAAAGGTGCATTATATATATATATATATATATATATATATATATATATATATATATATATAAATATATATATATATATATATATATATATATATAAATATATATATATATATATATATATATATATATATATATATATATATATATATATAAGAATGGATTCGATCGATAAAAGGGTGAATTTGACGAGCAAAATTTGCAGACGTCGAATATTTTGTTATATTTTACGTTTGATAATAACGAAAACAACAACCTGAACGTTCGACTAAACGACGCCGTTACATCGCAGAAACGTTCAAATTAATATTTGTTTTAATCAGCGTGTATATTATATATATATATATATATATATATATATATATATATATATATATATATATAAATATATATAAATATATATATATATATATATATATATATATATATATATTTATATATAAATATATATATATATATATATAAATATATATATTTATATATATATATATATATATATATATATATATATATATATATATATATATATATATTAATATGTGATCATCGAAATAATATTGCATTTTCAATTTTGGCACATTATAAACGGCGGTTTTAATTACTCCTATTTTAATTAAAAGATGTTTCGATATATTTGTAATAGTTGCAAATTGCGAACGCCTTTGTTATGATGTATAATCGCCGAGATAAAGTCAACAATGAAAAGGGGGCTTTACGTGATTTAAATTTAATTATATATATATATATATATATATATATATATATATGTATATATATATATATATATGTATATATATATATATATATATATATATATATATATATGTATGATATGTTAATTGAATACGCAAATGCAATGGAATATAAGCGGCGAAGTTAAACATCTCAATAATAGTGAGAATTTACATAATAATTCATGGGTCATGACAACACAGTAGAGAAGTTTGAGAAGCAGTATTAGGATTAACATGGCATATATTCATAAATATTATATATATATATATATATATATATATATATATATATATATATATATATATATATATATATATTGTGTTTTATATTGATTTAGCTATTATTATTTATATGTATGATATGATGTCAAGTTTGGGATTCGAATTTTGATATAAAATCAGTGAAATATGTCTTAAAAATATTTTATTTCTATCTTGAATGATTTTGAATCATTATAAATAAACTTAAAACAAAAAAATAATATTTATAACGATTTTATTCTCAGGAAATTTAAACAATTTTCATGTATTTTTGTTATATGAAAAATCTCAGATTTTTTTTATGAATCATAAAGATTTACATATACCATTTCGATGAATAAAATATGAAACAAACAATTTTAAGAAATGAGAAAAACCATTTATTTTTAACACATCATTTATGTTTAAATATACGGAATATATTTATATTTTAATAGTAACATTTTTTGTGTAAAAAAAATATTTTTTCGTCTATATCAATCAACTTTAAAATAGTCCCATTTAGATACTATTGAAAATCCATTTGTTATAGCTTTAAATTTTTTTAGCGATGTACTTTAGTCTAAATTATGCTTATAAAACAATCTCCTTTAATATACGTATGGTGTCATATACGACGAATATGGCGGTTGACGCATCATTACAGTGTTATTTTTTATATTAATCTCATTTGTATTGTACTATATCAAATGTATAGTTTCTATAAATAAAAAAATTGAATATTATTGTTATAAAAATTAATTTTGGTTTTCAATTTATTGTCTATAATATAATAATAAATTCTTGGATCGTAATTATATATATATATATATATATATATATATATATATATATATATATATATATATAATATTTAAAATTGAATAAGAGCATTGACTTTATTAAAAATATGTTGTGTATATTAAATATTTGATATTGCAAGTCACAGATCGTCGGTTGAATCGCTGTGAACGAATCGTTCTCCAACGTCGCTCAAATACGAAAACGACCGTTTTGCATCGACGTAATTGAACATAACGACGATTTCCCTTTGAACGTCAATAAAAATTGAATCGAAATATTATTATATATTTTTATATATAATAAAATATTTGAAAAAAAAAATATTATTATTTAAAAATCAAGAACACGACGAATCGGATCGGTTTAAATAATTGAGTGCAAATATTTCTTCGATGCTATTCCGGTTCGGTAGAGCGCACATTACCCACCTTCGTGATATTAAGTAAATAGAGAATACATATTACATTATGAACTCAAGTGCTCGAATAGGGGTGTACTTTGTGTGCTTTACAGGTTAAACGCTATTATGAATCATCGTGGCCGAGTGTGGATGCGGGAGAAATTTTCGTTTAATATTAAAAATTAAAATAACGGCAGCTTCCGGTGCCAAGGATTCCCACTCGAATGCACTTATTTAATTAAAATATTTATCCATACGTATTATTTATTGGCGATGATTGTTAAAATTGAGTTGAAGAATGTTATATTATATCATTGTTGTAGGAACATTGAATGATTAAATGTATGATTAATAATATTTCATCATTAGTTATAAAACGAGGATATGTTTATTATTTGCTATGGGCGTCAAAATTATTATTAAAATTTTGAATGTGTTTAATAATATTCAATGTAAAATATATTTTTTATATATTTATATAATATTATCGAATTTTAATTCGAAACATAATATATAATATATGAAATAAAAAAAAAATGACAATCGCAGGTGTTTAGCGAAAATCAAGCGTTCGTTCAAGATTTATATTAAACAAATTAAAAGGAGAAACGAAATGAGAAAAGAAGAAAATGAACGAAGCGAATATTTTAATGGAAAAAAATGTTTTTATATTAGGTTATTTTAATATATATATATATATATTTTTTTTTGTATAATTAGCTTGAAGTTTTTTTTCTACTTTAATTATTATAATTCGTCATTATAATTAAAAATGTATTTTTATTTCGTTATATACCGCAGCTCTTTGTTTTTATTTAATTTTATTTCCTTGAAACAATTATAAATTATTTCTATAAAAACGTCTTAATTTATATATATATATATATATATATATATATATATATATATATATATATATATATTTAATTGAAAATTTTCATATCAATTTAAATATTTGAAACCGCAGTTCTATGTCTCGTTATTTACCGGAATCTTTATATTCCAACACTGAATTCCATTAGATGACATACGTATGTCCAAGTTCCATCCATTCAATATGTATGGAATTCTCTTTGAGTTTCCGCAGACAAATCCTAATCGAAGGACGTGCTCAACTTCAAGCAGATTTAGCAACTTTAAAGTATTTTTCAACTATTTTTCTCATACCGTTTCGAACGATTTTGTCTCTTATATTATTTTGGTAGAATTTCGGTAGTGTTGCTATTATTATTTTTTGTCTATTTTAATTTAAATATTTATATTATTATTATAAATCATTTATTGAGCGGGTTACGGAATATTACGTTTTTTGAGGACCGTTCGTTTTTGGAATAATATCATTCAATTCTAAACTATTATTAATGGTATTTTAATGATATAAATTATCATAATAAATTTAAGTATAATTAGAAAAAATATTTTGATCGATAAAATGATTTCTACACATACATCAGAAAAAGGTAAACAAAATTCAAAAAAAATTACTTAAATCGAATAAAAATCAAGTTTGCTACGATTATTCGCTGTTAAAGTATTTTCCGTACGAATTTGCCCATTCATTAAGTGTTAATATAATTCTTAATATTTAAATTATTTCTTTGATTTATTATACATAGAAATAGTAACTTTTTATATATAATATAAATAATGAATTAATCAATGTTATTTTTTTTTAGAATATTCACGCAATAAGCAATATAAAAATCAGTGATTTCAAAATATTTTCATTCTGATCGAATTTAAACGTATGTTAAAATCGAAAAAACAAAGCCGCGCCAAATAATAAACAAATAAAAAAATAAATGAATGTCGAAAAACGTAGACGGAAGAAAAATTAATTATCTTACAGGAAAAAGGACAGGGGCGCGCTTTAATTTCTACGGCAAGTTCCTCTGGGGATTTTCCTCCAGTTTTTTATCTCTCTCTCTCTTTCTCTTTCTCTCTCTCTCTCTCTCACACACACACACAAACACACACACGGATATACATTTTCTCGTATATTTTTTTTTGTCATCCGCTTCGTCCTCGATTTTTTTTTCAAGGGTTTTATTATTGTTATATGTAGATATTATTTCGGTAGGAATGGTGGGCGGTAATCGCCTTACCTGTAGATGGGTGATGGGCGGCCTTCCCTGTACCAAATTACGAGTGAAACTTTGTCTCCAGGTTGTGTAGTGGTTACATCGCAAGGCAGCTTCGCCAACCCTCCAAGTATCACCTGCGTCGTAGAAGCTGAAAAAAAATATATAACAAAGAAAAAATTAATATTGTGCCACGACAAGAAAATATTTATATTATAATATCTACATATATATATATATATATATATATATATATATATATATATATATATATATATATTTATATATATAAAGTAGATAGTAGGCTAGAAAAATAGCCCGATTTATCATTACTGGCAAATTCGAGGAACGTATTTTAAAATACCGACGACTTGGGAATACTTATCAAATATATTGTAACATTTTATATCGTTATAAATAATATATATATATATATATATATATATATATATATATATATATATATATATATATATATATTTACACATATAAATAATATTTCTATTTTATATCATATATATAAAAGCGTCGACTAGAGTTGGAAGTATAGCATTTTTGTTTTCGTCAAATGCTACTTTATTTTCAAAATATATATCATTAACATGCCGAAGTTTAACTTTTTTATTATATGATTTATTTTTATTATGTATTTAGAATCCGATTGTGCTTCAATTTTGATAGTTGATCTTTTAAGGTGCGGTTATAAACGCGATATACAACAATTTCTGCTTGTACGATTTTAACGCAACATACCTTTTTTTTTTGTCAATTTAATTAATTAGGATTTATTATTTGTTTCATTTTAAATTCATTTTGGTAAAACTTGACATATAATAAAAAAGTGAGGTCCACTTGTTTATATATAAATTAATAATATTTTTTTTTAATGTTGATCAGATATATTATCATTTTATTTATAATAATATTTTATAAATTTATATAGTAATGGATTTCGTTAAAAAATTGCATTAAATATTACGGCACACTCTGTATATACGTTCGCATATATAATAATCCGATTATATCAAAGTTGAAAGGCTGAAAAAAATATTATTATTTTTTTGGTCGTCTTTTTTTCGTTTCGTTTCGGGCTTTGAAAGCGATCGAAAATTTAATTGTGCGCGGAGTTAAAAGCGTCACTCTCTTAATTATGCCTTTATCCATTATCGTCATAATCATAATTGCTATTTTTACTTGAAAACATACGGCGAAAATGCGTTTTTATTTTTTTTTTAAATGCGACGAAACGAGGCCTTCCTTCGGGATAATGTGAATTTATATCTGGAAAATTTCATCTCTGAAATCGCGCGACGGATCTTTTTTTTCAAAAAAAAAAGAAAATGCTTATCATGGTTATATTATATATATATATATATATATATATATATATATATATATATATATATATATATATATATATATTTGTATATGTATATAAATTTTAATACAAAAATATTTACGTAAATGCATTATTTATTAAATCACCGGTGAAATAGCTTATCTTGAAACCTTTTAACTTGCTAATTAAATTTTTAAGATAGATATCAATATTTAGATTTTATATAAGTATCATTTTTATATAAAAAAATATGAAATAAAATTGAATATTTATGGCTTGATCTATTTATTATAATTAAATAGAGATTCTAGATATTCATATCATTTTGATATTTAATATAATTCAAAATGAAAAAAAAAATATAAAATAGAAAAATATTTGATTTATCCATTTACGAAAAAAATATCAATGATTTTAAGTATTCAAAAGTATTAAATAATAATAAAATGTAATTTTAAATATCAATTAATTTATTGAGTGACTTTTTCCTTATATATATATATATATATATATATATGTGTGTGTGTGTGTGTGTGTGTATATTTTTATTTAGAAAGTTTTCATTATATTGTTTGCAATTTTAAAGGGAATCCGCTGCACTATTCTCTTATAAGACAACCGAAAAAATCTTTTTCTATATTTCTTCGTCAAAATTGCAAATAGCGAAAGGGCTAAGGGTGAAAGGTCACGACCCTTAGCTATGAGAACGGCGACGAATGATGATGAATTTATATATGTATTATTTATGCGCGTTTTTCTTTCATGCAAAATTCTCATTCGCAACGAAAAATATGCTGAATAGTGAATTTAAATTGTCTTGAAAATTAAAATGTGTTTGTATACAATTTTTGTACTGACTTTGTTGTGTAGAAAAATAAAATAATACAATATTAGATAATTTAAAATCATCGTTATTAAAAATAAGATATATAAAGAAAAAAAATATTTTTTCATATTTAAGTTTTTTCACAGATTTCTTGAAAATTTTCTAGATACTTTATAAAAATTACAAGTTGATTCATGTATAATATGAAGACGATATAAAAAGTTATAATAAATAAGCGAGAAAGTGCGTTATTACCGAATGATGACTTGTAGCAAAGAAAATTACGACAAATTTTACGATTTGATATTAGTTTGAAACGTTTGAAGAATGGCATTCACTGAAGTTTCTGACGCTTTCGTGTTTCACAATGGGCATATATGCATATAAGTGATTTCGCATTTCAATTCTCGAACCGGTGAATATTTCATTCGAGAAAAATTTGCATATGGCAATATTTGAATAGTTTGCTTTTATACAAGAGCATGCTTTCAACATTTTCATGAAAAAGACGAGAACGCGAATATAATGCATTCGTTTCCGAGTTTATTATTTTTTTCATTGTTTATTTAACTCTTATAAATATTTTTTTAAATAATTTTATATATACTTTTTTTTTCTAATTTGAATTTCTTTTCAATGTGCATAAAAACGCCTTATAATGAATCGACTATATGAATATAAGGTAGTTTATGTTTATTTAATTGTTTAATTTATGAATAAAATTGATAATATAATATATAATTAAGTTGAAAAAAAAAGATATATTTAAGAATAAAATAAAAATATTACATATTTCATTACAAAAGACTAGTTATATTTAAAATTCAAGTCTGATTCAGACTTTGAAAGGTTGTCATATTATTGTTTATTCCCTAAACAAAATATAGATTAAATATACATAGATAAAATAATATAATACACGTGTTTGAAATGTCGACATACATCCTCGATTTTCCTTTATTTTCACACTGAATTTTCAATCATCTCTTCCGTAGGAGCAGCGAGGGTGAAAGCAGAAAAAAATTGGAAGAAACCTGGAACAATTTCCACCGCAGGAACTAACAGAGATACCACCTTCGAAACGAATCGGAATTGATTTTATGCAAATCCTTAAAGGCTTCTCGAGATTTTCCGGCTTCGGAAACAGCGACGAATAGAAGTAACGGTGAATAGAAAAAGCAAGAAGAGATGGAAGAAAATGAAAGAAAGTAAATAAATATACTATATATATATATATATATATATATATATATATATATATATATATATATATATATATATATATATATATATATAAGACTTCTTTAGGGGTGGAGAAGAGAAAGCAAGAAGGCACAGGGGTCAATTCTTAGAAGGTGGGAAAAATGGGGAGGGGAAAGGGGGGTGGGTTTCGTGTGAAAATCTATCGTCGAAAATCCGCCAAAGATCCGGATTAATCTGAGAAAGTTTCGCAGGCTGTGGATGTTAATCGACGACAATTATTTAACAGTGCAGATGTCGATGACGGTGCTTAGACCGCTACGAATGGCTATCGCAGTTTTGATAAAGCCGCAGAATGCTACCCCGCAGTTTGAAAAGCGATCAATTTAACTTTTGATCGTATCAATAAATAACGGTTCAATTTTATCCCCCTCTCCGTTCACGGCCATTTTTCACGACTGATTATTATATAAATTTTCATTGGATGAAAATCGCTTAATACGAAAATGTGGTAATATACTATATAATATTCGAGAAGCGTAAAAAAGATGATAGAATTTCAAAATTCAAAGATTTTTCTAATATTTCAATAATAACGAAGTGTTATTCACATAATGGAATCGTTATTTACGAATAAATAACAATATTCCATTCTCATAATAGATAATTAACACATTAAACACACGTAAAAGATATATACATGGACGTGTATGATGGAATTTTCAAACTTGCATATGGAATCGTTACATTAATATTATATCGTCTATATTCATCAACGGGCATAAAAATAGGCACGCATCCTCATACATACATACATTCATATATAATCAGGTCATATATATAATATGAGTTAACAAATTGGGATCGTATTTGGGTGACGTGTATAGACGTCAAAAGGTTAATTGGAGTCGTACATTTTTACGGACCGCGCGTTCCATCAATTCCCAACACCTAACTTCTCGCCTTTTCTTATCACCCTTTATATACATACACACACATATGTATATATATATATATATATATATCGGGAACAAATTATTTTCTCTTTTATTCAGCGGCACACTTTCCCTCTTTCCTTTTGATGGATCATCGAGTTTCCGGATAAATCTCGAAAGAAACAAGCCAGAGAAAAATTGATATCGCACCGAATATCGGTATGAGAGCCTGAAAGAGTTAGAATACCGTTCAAAAAAATTCACGTTTTTTAACCGTTATATATATATATATATATACATATCTGAGATATAAATAACATGTTGAGAGATCATATATTTGATTTCTGTCATATCATATTTTTAATATAATAATATGACAATTGTTGTATAAAATATGTTATTATAAGTATTATAATGTATTAGAATAATATATGGTATATATATATACACCATATTATATCGATTAAATATATCAAAATGAAATAATATATGAAATTCATATCTTAAAAAAGTTATAAAAGACAAGTTTGCAAACGATAAAAAATCATTACGCACTCTTTTCATCTGATTCGGCATAATCGAAAAGTGAAGAGGCCGAGAAGAAAAATGTGTCTTCGAGGGTGAAAAAGAAAAAAAAAGGAAAAAATATGTTCGCGATATTTCGCGCTCGATTTTTTTCTTCTTATTTATAATATTTATTTTTCGTCGTCGAATATCGAACGAGTCTTGAAACTTTTCAATCACATTTCACGTGCGTGTCGTACATTGTTCGGCATGTAAAAGTTATTATATGCTGCCGTCTTCGGCATCTTCTCGATTTCAGGATCTTGATATCGAGTACACACAAACAAGACACGGGGGATGCTTGTAGATATTTCATGTTACACTTGACTGGAATCACCATCGATTTTCCATTTTTTTCCCCTCATCATTTTCATATATACACGTATTTTGATTTTTTCAACTGCCATATATTTTGTATACATTATATATATATATATATATATATATATATATATATGGTATAACACATGTAATAACTTAGTGGTTAAATTCATTTATTTATATCAAGCTGATAATTTCGCAAATGTTTTATTCTGTATTTTTGCTATATATTAATCTTGTAATTATAATATTAATTATATATATATATATAAATATATGGTTATATATTAAATATTTTATAATCTTTTTCTAATATCTAATTAGAATTTTTATATTGAATTGTGCAATTAAGAGTTTCTGATTATAAGTTTGAAAATGTGATTTAAATAAAATGCCAATTAATTATTTAGAAAATAATGTTTAATAGCTAATATCAGATATAGTGAAATGTTTTTTTTTTTAATAAAATAGAGTCGTAAATTTTAAGAAAAGAAATCTGCATTTGCTTAACTATTAAGTTGTAAATGAAAGTATATTATTATATATCAAATCGTGGAAAAAAATCATGTTAGATAAATTTAATGAGGTGGCAAGTCACGATATTGTTTTCTCATTATTTCATTTTTTTATATAACGTAGATAAACAATATATCAAGTATTTTTAGTGAAAAATATGATATTTGAAGGTCGAACGGGTGGAACGGGTGGGATATTCGATCGAATTTTTTTTAGCTTATGTACAGAGATCGAGATTTAAGAAGGTTTAAATGATGTTGATTTATATATTTATAAAATTTATAATATGATACTCCCAAAATATTCGATGATAAAGAATATTTTTACTTATTTACTAATTAAATGATATTATTAACGATATTCAATTAGAATAAAGTTTGTTATATTTTTACTGGAAATAGAATTGAAATTTATAAAGTTTATCATTTTATTGATTTGTATGTTTTAAAAAAAAATCATATTTGAAATGTGTATGTAGTGTGATGAATAAAAAGCAACGAAAATTTCTGTATAACTAATGAAAATTAAAAGAGACAATCGCGCACCTTTGAAGATATTTTTGGTTAATTTTTTTTTATTCAACAACCATCGAAAAAGCTCTTTTTCTTTCCAATTGCAATTCTCAACGATAGAAAAATAAAAAAGAGGGTAGCGGAAAAAAGCTCTCACGACCGCAATACGAGAACAGAAAGTAAAGGGGGTTCTTGGGGGATGATGATTGGAGGCGAGCAGGCGCCAAAGTAAGACAATTGATTTTTAATGAATAAAGGTACATAATTTCATAAAGGTTTTACGTTTCGAGCATTTGTGAAAACCCTTTTTAGGGGGGGAAGGGGATGCAAATGACGAACAAAAAAAAATGAAGCGAACGGAAAAGCCGTAGAGAGACAATTAATAGAATTAGCGTGGAATCGACTTCTTAGAAATTAGGTCGTTGCAAAATTATGAAATTTTTATATAAATTTTATAATATATATATATATATATATATATATATATTTTGCGTTTATTAAAAATATATATCATATATTAAAAATTCCATTCAGTTATAAATAAAAAGCTATCGAATGAATAAAAAGCCTTTAGTAGACTAAGAGTATAGATATATATCGTTTTTCTGAGAATTACTTGAGACATTAATAAATTTATATTATAATAATTTTCTTGAAAGAGAAAATACACACATGTTATGTTTATTAAATTTCTGTACACAAAATTATGAAATAAACCATAATAACATCTTTTATGACAGAAATAAGGCGATTTTAATCGTTTCTCTTTTTACGCTTATATTTTACTCGCGGAAAATATTCCAGATGATGGTTGAAGGTCTTAAAAAGTTAACGTTTCGTTAACGTTAACGATAATTAGTTAACGTTTTTTTTCCAACACCAAAGGGCCTTCTTTTAACGCGGCTTATTAAGAAATGCACATAATTTTTCTTATATATATATATATATATATATATATATATATATATATATATATATATTTACATTTTTTTTTTCTACAATAGCCAAAATATTGGAAGCGAATGAGGCCAAAAAAAGAGTAAGATCTAATATAAACGAAACGATTCGAACATCTTCGTATTTTCATATTTGCGTTTATTAACCCTCGGTTAATTCGGGTAACTTTTCACTTCTTTTTCTTTTTTATCGCGAACAATTTCGAGTTTTTTAATGGCGGGCGCCGAACGTGTTAACGCTGAAAAAATAATTTTTCTGGAAGCGAATTTTTTTATTGTATAATAAAAATTCAATTTCTTTTTTTTCTACCCCGTCGAAAGATGGAGAATTTAATCCGACGATTAAAATTTTGATGGAGACAATATATATTTTTTTACTCCCCTACACCCTCCGCTCGTTTTCGGTACCCCCGCTTTCCCCTGTTTTTCCCCTTCGCGTCCCGTCTGTCGTCCCGCATAAATTAAAAACTAAAACGTCGTTTTTACAACTAAATTCGGCCGAGTTATCGAGTCGATTAAAGTAATTGTTCGGTTAAAAAATTTTATGGCTTCCATTTTTTTAGTGCTTTAATTTAAACGAAGCAGTATTTTACGAAAAAAAATAAGACCTTTACTATTTATAATATCAAAAAAAAAAAACTCCTATTAAGATCTAAATTATATAGATCCTTTTATAGGACATTATATATTATAATATTTACAGAAAATCATTTTATATAGACATTAATGATTTTAAATTTTTAAGTTATCTATTGGGAATTTTTGCTGTATTAATATAAAATTTTCGTAATATAAAATAAAAATTAATAATAATATAAATAGCGAATTAGACATCGACGAGAGTGGATTCCGTCGGTTGCACGCTCGCGGCAATTTCTTATAATGCATAACGAATTAAGGGAACCGAACTCAATTTTAAGAGCATTCACGTCTGCTAATGCCGTCGGTGCGGAAGAAGTTTGCGAGTGTTCAAAAGGAATTAAATTATATTTGATGAAGGATTACAGACGATGCGAACTTCGAGTTTTATAAAATTGGAATGTCTATCTAGATGTCGAATTTTGCACGTTTGCATTTTCACGGTTTTGGGGGTTGGGGATGAAAACTTTCGATAGTGTTTCCGGAAGTCCCGGTAAACATATGGGAGTTCAGAGCAAAAATGTTATTATTCGAAATACTACTTTTTACGGTTCATAAAAGTCATCTGTCAAAATTTTATGAAAATTTTCTAGAATAGAATATAAGTCTAGCTTTGTTGTTTCTAATTCATTCTTTTATTTTTTTTATATTTTTTCGATTCTTTTACAATATATATATATAAAACAATTGAAAAGATTTTGGGGTCCAAAAAAACGAGAAAAATTCAGCTTAAATGTGAGTCAATTATGTGGCGTGGAATAACGGCAAAGGGATGCGATTCACGGTATGAGGTCGAAGAATATTCCTCACAATTCACTTTTTATTTGTATACATTAACAAAAAAAAAATCGACCGTATTGAAAACGGGAAGGCTTATAAAAAGGCACTCCTTTGTGATCGTATCCTCATTATTGCTTTTTTTATCGCGCGTAAGCCGCTTGCGGCTTTTGCATCGACTTAACCTTTTTCCGAAAATTTTCCCGTCCGTCGGAAGTCGGAAAAACCTTCCTTTTTCTTTCTCTTCCAGTCGCACCTCCCATCGTTTCCTCGTCTCACTGCCGGCTGACGTTTCTCTCTCTATCTCTCTCATCTTTTATTTTTATTTTATTCATTCCAACGCCGATGATGAAATGAGGCGTGCGCTCGTTTGTCACGTTTTAAATGCTCTGTACATTGTAATGCGTAATACGCATTAGGCGTTACGCACAGACGCACGCGTCACACATTTATGCTATAACTACCCTTCATAAAATAGTTAAAATACTATTCAAACAAATAGTCTAATGATTTTTTATTATTTTTAAAATTTATTAATAATTTGATATATATATATATATATATATATATATATATATATATATATACAACCTTTAGGACAAATTTCGTATCTTATTATTTTATTTTTGTGTCAGTGGTATTTAAATTGATTATAATATTCAAAGAATTTCAAATTTAAATTGTATGGAAAATGCTTTACTAAATATTCTATACGATATTGTCGAGAAAATCAAACGTTAACTGTATAATATGGAAATGATCGTTATCATATTTCAGCCCAATTCTATTTCTGATATTTGATTTCTGTTAATATACAATTCATGAAATAAATTAAATTTAATACTAATGAATTATTTTAAAGTTTATCGAATGAGTTGATGACAAATCATGTATGATGAAGGAACACAAGAAATATTCCGGAGACCAAAAAACTATATTCAATGAGCTGATAAAATAGTTACTTATTATAATAATTAAAAAAAAAAGCGATTGTATATTTTCACAATTTTCTTGATATAAAATTACATAAATGCATATTATATGGATTCACCGTGACTTTTTTAATATTAACGACGCGCTCATATACATTTATATATGTTTGTGTGTGTGTGTGTGTGTGTAAATTTGTCTTATTGAAGAATGAATTATTATGGTTGTCAATGCGTGTCGATGCGATAAACATGTGATGCTTTGGGGGAAAAAATATGAAAGTTTAACACCATCAATCATGTGAGCGCTTTTCAGCTTTTAAAATGTTGTTGTGTAATATTATAACGTCGTCGTTTCGACGCGACGTAGGATTGCATCGGTATAATTAATCGACTGCTAAATAATACCCGAGTTACGTTTCGGTAATTAGGCAATTGCGTATGTCGATTACGGTTTTGCGTTTTCAACTTTAGCGATCGATGCAGGCTTTCACGCTGTTAAACTGACCGGAAACAGCGAAATGATTTACGTTTTCATTACATTTCATTACGATTATTATTATTGTTGTTTTTGTTTTTGATGATATATTATGATGGTTATATTTTGACGTTAATCTAAAATTTAGTATGCTAATTCAATATAAAATGCTGGTATATATATATTAATCATATTATAATATATATTATATACGATTCGTATTAATATAGATATTAAAATATTTTTAATAAAAAAATTTTATTCTATTATTCAATAATAAATAGATTTTTCAATACCTAATTAAAAAAAACAACTAACTTTCGTCCAATTATTATTAAATCAGAGGATATTTCTAAAAATATTTAAAAATTTAAATTATTATATATCATTTTTCAATATATATATGTAACAAACTGTGATTTTATTTATATATAAATAATAGAAAATTTTATTAAACTAGCGGTAAAGACTTGATTTTTTTCATACTTTTATATATATATATATATATATATATATATAAATATATATATATATATATATAATTTATTTTATTTTCGATATGAAATCGAGTGGGCAAAGAAATGAAATGTGACGGGTCGCTTACATGTGCACACACACATCATTTTTTTTTGATATTGGTCGACATTTTGTATCAATTTCAGATATACGACACGACAGAATATGGGTCAGTTGAATTGAATAGATATTCCAACAGTCAAGTTGACAGCACCACGAGACATTTCGATATTGTGCGATGGTCGATAAAACGTTATATATATATATATATATATATATATATATATACCATATATATATATATATATATATATATATATATATAGATAAAAAATCGAATTATTCCACGCATTGCATCCATCGTCAGACTATTATTATATTTATGCGAGCATGAAACTGTCGAGGATCAAAGGGAATAAATGCATTAAAAAAATTGAAACGCGTTGAAAAAGAAAAACCAAGAAACGGTGTATATATCATGCGTGTAATTGACGCGATATATTATTGTATATTAACGTTATCGACAGATATATTAAAATGATGAAAGTTGATCGTTAATGATATGTTTTTGTTTGTTTGTGAAATTGTGGTTGTTTATCAATTAATTCTTTCGAGTTTGAGTATTTTTTTTTTATTCATATTTAATATAAAAAATTTAGATATTGAACGTTAAAAATCTTAATGTGAAATATTTTAATCATAAATCTATATATATATATATATATATATATATAGAATATAGATTTTAATATTAAAATAATGACATATATACATTTTTTTAGAATATTAACGCTTTTTTTTATGATAATAATGAAAAATCCATGTACTCATTTTTACTACTGTTATAAATAATTCAATGATCCATAAACATATTCAAACTCCATTTGTACAATGAAAACATATTTCGAATAGAGAGTAGAAAAAAGAGTGCAATGTTTAAAAATATTTTAATGCACTTTTTTAAATGAAGTCAGTAGAAATATTATATTTGAAATATGTTTATATAATATTAAAATCACAGGTTTGAAACGAGCCTGTTTATAAAATGAGATTTTTCATTTTAATACGGTATTATATATGTGTATATATTTATATATACAAATTCAGATAACTCCATATATTGACACAATTCAGAGAAATTTAATATTTAGAATTAATAATATTTTATTTTAGTTGAACGTCTGTATTATAAGATATATAGGGAGTCGTAAACTTTATTTTATATCCTGTTGGAATACATGAATTTATGTTACATGTCTCGCGAGAATTCTAGAATCTAAAGACAACGTTTGAGTTTTGTTATTGATGATATTCAACTAGAAATATGAAAAAAATTCCAACACGAAATAAAAGGAATGAATTTGATGGATAAAATGTTGTGTTTAAAGTACATCGAAGTGAATTTGAAAATATACTTATATTAAATAAGTATATATAAAAAAGTAAAATGTATTATTATATATTGATTTTTGAACTGTTCCATATATATACAATGTATTCAAAAAGTAACGAGAATTTTCATTTTTTTTGAAAAAAAAAATATTTACCGAAATTAAACTCATTGTATCTCAAAATTTTTACTAATATATTGGACATATTCATCAATACAAAAATGAAAAAATATCCAACTAACTTAACAACCCAAAACCTAAATAAATATAATATAGATAACGTTGATTAAAGTGCACCATTGAAAGAACTCAAAGCTATCCCAAAAGATCGAGTTTCAGAAGTGTTTTGGAGATTGGAAAAAATACTGGCATAAGTAATAATATCCAATAGTGATTATTTTTAAGGGAATAATATTGATGTAGATTAATAAATAACATTTTTTCCAAAACAAAAGTTGTTTTAATATGTAATATTATTTATTTTGATAATGTAAAATATTATGATTAAATTGTATTATATTGAATGAATCCATCTGTGGATTCGAAAAGGGGAGGATGTGTCAGTTTGGGAAACGCTTGCACGTAATACGCGTACATGACACGTGCGCAATTTGATCCAGAATATTATTGTACGCAATTGTGCACACGGAAAAAAATGCTCCAGGCGTCCCGTATTGATTGAGGATTTGACGATTCAATCTTCCATTATTATTTTTTTTGCCGGAAACGCGCTTGAAAAATCTACAACGGACGGGCTTGAGAATTTTTTTTTTATGTCGGAAAAATTCCCATCGGTTACTCCTTTTGCCATTCAATTAGGTAAATGCCGAAAGGAAAAGGGCCCAAAAGCGAGCGCGTGAAAAAGAAAAATAAATAAATAAATATATATATATATATATATATATATATATATATATATATAATATAAAAAAGAAGAATAAGCTAGAAAAGAAAGGAGTGTTGAATGCGACTTCTTTTTTTCTTTTCCTTTTGTGCGCGAGCGCTTTATTTCCATTCTTTCCGTTCGGTCATTGAGTTACTAGGGGGACGAACGGCGGTGGTTTTGCGGGTTTTCCCGACGAGTCATAGTCTACTGTCCGGAGTTTTCGTTTTTTTTTCCGACGATTCCACGTATAATTTATGCGAATCGAATAAAAAAAAATAAAATAATTGCGAACGTGATAGAGAAGTCGGTCGATTCGGAGACGAGAAAAGAATTCTTCTCGCTCGTTTTTCTTTTTATTATTTGTATGTAATGAAAGCGATTGAAATGCGACGGATGTAAGTGCGATTGTTAAAATAATGCGGTAAATTGACCGCGAAACTTTCGAGTGTCGTCGACGAACGATGAAATATTGAATTTCAAACGTAAATTGGAAGTAAAAATAAAATCTATTGTATGATATATTTAAACATTTTATTTGTGGAATTAAATAACATTTTAACTATTTACACATATTTAAAATTTTTATAGCGAGTTATTAATGTAATAGCGATTTTATATAAATTGAATAATCTTGCCATTTAAATGTATAATGAAAATTTTGCATTATTTCCTTCATAAAATTAACATCAAATTGATTTGTATAAAAAAAGTAATAATATTTTAAATAAATATTAGGATAAGTTAATTATTTTTTAACGTTTTTATATTTAGTATTTTATTATTACAAATTAATAGAAGTCATATAATTTGAATCTTTAAACTGTAAGATATGATATAATAATGTTTTAGTGTAATGTAATTTAAAATATTTAGATATTTAATCTATATAAATAAAAGAAGATGGTGCAAGTTAAAACGCAGAATTTTTATAATAAGCATAATACTATATAAAATACAGTTATTTTTTGGAAAATTGATATTAATATATTTATATAACTAGTCAAAAATATTGATTAACATCATATTTTATGAATAATATAATTAAATTTATATGCGAATTAAGAAATAATAATGCATTTTTAATAGGATTTTTGTCGTTCGTTTGGCTTCAGTCCAATTGATCTCGGTCCAGATGTCCAATTGAGATTGCTCATTCTACCCGCAGCTTACGTGTTAACCGTCCACCTCCCGGTGTTCGCGCGACATCCCCTCAGCACCACGTTTTCACGCAGAACAATTAAAATATTACAACAATGGACTGAAGAAAAACCCTTTCGCTTAGGTGGCGAAAGAGCAATAACGTTCAAGTTTGGCATTTCGCGCGCGTGAAATCGAGCGAAAAAGTCAAAAGTGTGCCGCCGCCGCCGGGTCCCGGGGCGTAGACGACTCTCATAAAAGCCTCTTTCTTCTACGTTTTTCCTTCTTCTTTTTTCTTTTTTTCTGTTACCCCCCCCCACCTCTCCCAAACCCCGGTTCCTTTTTTTTTCTTTCTCTCTCGTCTACGGGTGGGGCGTGTTTGCGCCATATGTGTAATCGACTCGAAAATCAATACGCTAGTTGAGAACAATTCGTATTGAATATGTGCCCCAGAAGTCATCTTAAAGTGCGATTGCACATCAATCTGATTTTTACACGGTTTATTCTATTTTATTTTTATACGACGGCGGCACTTGAACCCTAACGACATTTCATCATTATATATATATATATATATATATATATATATATATATATATATATATATATACCTATATATATATATACACAGTCAGTTCTCGAGTTACGACCACCTCGACCTACGACCATTCGCACTTACAACGAAAAAATTTCATAATTTTTTTTCTAAAAAATGTGTCAATTTTTTTTATAGTTTTCGTCACATACATATCTAATATAATCTTGCACGCTTCTGACGATTTTTGACATTTTTGACGATTGATTCGACAGACAACGATAGATTTTTGAAGGTACAACGCAATATTCACTAAGCAATTGTCTGTTATGATGAAATTTATAACGAGAAGAAAAAACAAACTGTCCAAACAAAATTGGATTTTTTTATAAAAACAAAAAGCACTACTGCTACACTCGTTGATAAATCTCAAGAGACAGCAATGAATATCAGTAGCTCAGATGATAATCGACCATAAGCCAGAATAATGCTTATATATATACTTATTTATGAATGTAGTTGTTTAATTAACCAACTAAAATAATAATAATTAAAAATTAAAAATCAGAAATAAAAGCCATTATATTTGCTTATATAATATATACATATATGTCTATCATATTATATTATTTATTTTTGTATGAAATTCGACTTACGTCCAAAGTTGTGGAACCGAACCCCGTCGTAAGTTGAAAACTGACTGTATATATATATATATATATATATATATATATATATATATATATCGCATATTATAAATTTGAATTCCTTCAGTTATTATTAATATTGATATATTTTTTATTTGATTAATGAAAAATATTAAATTGATATTGTATTGAGAATGATATTATTTCTATATCATTTATATATTCATGCCTCATTATAAAGTGAATCAATTTAAAGTAATCAATAGAATCTGAATATATACTGAATTTATATTTTTATGTGAAAAAATATCTAAATTTAACGATTTTCAAAAAAAATCGTTTATAAAATGATTTTGGTCAAACATCCTCGATTCCGCAAAGAGAGGGTTAGATCCGTTGAACAGAATTGAAGATAACGCTTGTTCTATTTTTCAATTTGAACATGGAAAAAAGTGAATTTTCCCACCTCCTCCACCCACTCTCACGTTTTCCCATTTTCTTCTTCTTTTTTTCCTCTATTTTTTTTTTTTGTTTTGTTCATCCACCTTGCATTCGTATCTTCGAGTCGGACTCTGATTTTATTTTTATTTTTATTTGTGTACAACTTCACGGACGATAAAATGAACGGTTTATCCGAAGTTCTTCACATTCGGGCTCCGGCGCAAATTTGGGTAAAGTGAGTTTTCGACGCTTTTTCGCCGGTTGTTTCATACATAATTTACTTTTTATTAGATAGATCTAAATATAAATATCTCGGAATTATATCGGAAAAAAATCGCAATAGTAAATGTACGATAATAAATATCATTTTATATATAATATTTAACAACTGTTTCATTGTTAAATTTTATTCCATAAGATTTATTATTTTACATATTTCTGAATTTTATAACTGGAATAAATGTTATCGAAATCGGTATTTGTCGTTATAGATAAATCTAAATTTTTTGAGATAATTATTATAAATTGTTTTTTTTTGTATTTATCATCATATATATGGTCTTAAATTTCGGTTTAAATTTAAGATCAAATTTTTACAAGAATCACAATTGCCATAAGGAAAACGATAACTAGGAATAGTCTTTATGTTATTGGGCGCCTCTACGGCGACAATGCGATCTCTAGAATCGATTAGCAACATATTCGTGTGGAAATATTTTCACTAGTTTGTAACAAAGAACCGAAGCTTTTGCGGCGACAATTACATAAGATTATTCGTAAATTTAGGATTTAATGTGTAACTAGTAAATGCGGGGGAATTAAGCAATGCATGAAGGGGGGTAGAGAGTAAAATTTACGAGTCAAAACGTTCACTACCGCTAATGTTTTCTAAATGCTGAACATTTAATAACTTAACAATGAAAACCACCCCCGCAACTGTAAACGATTCAAAACGTTATAATTGAGCAATTTAACCGGGATTTACGGATGCTCGCATATTTCTGTCGTCTACGTTAGGGGATGGGGTTGATAAATTAAAACGCATGCAATTCGTTCACTTATGCGTTGTTGTTTTAAAAAATTATTAAAGTTATTTATTATATTATATATTATATTATATTGGAGTTTATGAATGTCAATTCTTAACGGCTAACGGCTAACTATTGCATATATATATATATATATATATATATATATATATATATATATATATATATAATGTGATTTATCGTAATTATATTAGATAAAATACGATGTTTGATTTTATTTTGAATTTCTAAACATTCAGTTAATATACTTAAATATTAAATTTAGTCATATATAATATATTATGCTGTTATAACATTTCTTTTAAGAATTTTGGCCGACTCAATTGGACGCCAAAGCCAAGATCCAATTATGTATATATGTTATATATAATAAGTAGAAATAGTTTAAAAATGTTTTAAGTGTAATTAAAGATATATATATATATATATATATATATATATATATATATATATATATATATATATATATATATATATATATTATAATATGTATAAAGTTTTATTCACGATTTTATATAAAGAACGATTTCTTTAATTATATTTCAGCAGAAATCTTCGTAGCATATTACACCTGAGGGTCGTTTCTAATTCAAAAAGCATATTCTCGAGTTTTTTAAAAACTTTTCAAACCAAAAGCTTTGAAACTATATCTGTTCACATATAACATCCATTATCACGTGGATATATATATATATATATATATATATATATATATATTTAATTTTTTATAATAAGAAATTTGAACTGCAAAATCGCAGATGGTAGTTGGCAGATGTTCGGTTCAACCGCTCCATAGCGCGTATAAAGCTTTCCACAACCGGGATAATTTCGCTCAAAAAGGGAACTCGAAGGGATGTGTCCCGTTTTTGGCCGCATTCTCAGCTGTTTAGAATTGCAATTGCAGAATTGTAGTTGTAATCATGAACGAAGCTGCAAGTGCAGTTTATCTAGATAGTAGATGTTGTAGTTGTCGTTGCCGTGTTCGTGGTTTTTAGTAGTAAATATGCATCGCGTCGCTATCGTTAAATCTTCGTTAACGTCGACCGGTTAAATATAAACCGTGCGGCGATGTCCACGTTGTTTTACACTCAAATTAACAATTGTTAAACTTTGTACGAATTTACTACAATATACTGGCGCTTCACCATATCTAAGTTCTCGGGATTTAAACTCGATCTCACTGTTAAATTCGCTTTTGTTTTCAAACGGATTGGATAAATTTCATGAGTTAACGAAATTTATTCTAGAAGCAAAAACTCTGTATATATATATATATATATATATATATATATATATATATATATAAATATATAATATATATTTGGAAATCGATATATTTTTTTTTAACTAAACTAATGAATGTTATATCATATAATACAACAATGAAAAATAAATCGGCAATCAAGAGACGAAACATTGGAAGGTTGAATCGTGATTGTGATCATAAAAGAGACATAAGGAATATAGGAATAGTAAACTGAAGGGTTAAAAGAAGCTCAACCCTCTCTCGATATAAGGTTATTTTTCGAGATAATCGATAGAGGTCGAGTCGTTAAATCTACGTCCAACCTTCAGATATTTTTTATGAGGAATTATTATTATTATTATTATATATATATATATATAACTATATAAATATTTCTAGGGAATAAAATGACACTATTGAGGTAGATGTGAAGAAAATTTAATTAATTTGAAATTATTGTTGACAGCATGAAACGTCATCGGCAACTCTTCGGGGGGGATTTGAACCTGTCATTAGCGGGTGAGAATGCAAATTTTTTTTCTCATCAGGAGGAGAAAAAGCCCCCGGGAAAAGCGGTCATGTTGACATTGTCATTCTTGAACTTGGCGAAAATTAATTTTCGTCCAATATTGAAACGGTTATTCATAATCAAAATGTTAAAACAAAATTCGATCGTTATCCATTATATAATTTATAATCCAAAGATGTATATTTTTTTTAAGTATTTAATATTATAAAATAAAATTAAAAAATTTTCAGAATAAAAATGGAAAACGTCCGATGTAAATCGACGTTCATAACGAGATACAATTGAATGCATACTAATAATGTCATACGTTCGACGATTGATCGTATATTCGATTGAAAACTTTCCACTTCGATTATTTCCAATTTTTGATTCGGCCATTTTTCGAAAAACGGGGTAAGATTCAAGAGGATGAATCTTGAGATTATACTATATAAATCCCCGCAAGTGCAAAAGTTTGAATTTAACTTTAAAATTTTTAAATCCTTACGGGAATATATAATGTATCGGGGAGGCGTATTTTTATAACATGTTACAAATATGAAATGAAAGACATTTTTCAAGTTATATAACCGAACAAAATATATATATATATATATATATATATATATATATATATATACACAAAAAAAATATTATAAAATATATCTTTATATCGTTGTAAAACAATTAATGTTTCATGTAATATGGCAATCTAAAAAGTTTTTTTTGATACTGTGAGATATTAAACTTTTTTTTCCACTCGCTAAACTTTCTCATGTTTGCGTTACAAGTATAATAAAAAAAAGCAGAAAAAAACATTTTTAACAAGAAAATTATTTGTAAAAATGTCTAATTTGAAAAAATATCGTGCTTAAGTGATTAAAAGCTGTACAGTGAGCTCGAAAAATACGCGTACATAAAAAATATTATATATACTATATATATATATGAATATGAAGGTTATATTTGAATTCAATAATTATATTAAGTACTTAAAGTGATTACTTTTAGTACTCAGACTAATATTAAGCACTTTTATCTCTATTAGTCTTATTATATAAAATAAATTAATAATTAATATGATCAAAGTAGTAATTGATATTATGTATTAAAAATGTTATATGGAGTGTGCCATATAAACTAATCATAAATAGATGAAATTGAATATTTTTAATATAATATATAAAAATAAATTTTGTTTAAAGCAAATAAATGTGAATAACGCAATAAATATCGAATAGAAATAAAGAAAAGAAGTATAATTGGGAACGATTTTTATTTGGTGTGATACGTGATGAACGTGCGGGACCTGTATAAGGGTGCAAAGCGATTCGAACATATTCTACGTACGATACCGACATCGAGATAAGAATGGACTTTGGGTACAAAAGCAACTGAAACTGGCCAAGTTTGAGAGTTGATTGTGTTTCTATAAAAGGCGTTTATAGTGCGACGGATTCAAGCGATGAGCAATTAAATTTTCAGTAATTATTTAATATATATATATATATATATATATATAGTACATTTTAAAATGAAAATGATGATGATTATAGTGTTGATTATATTTTTAATAGTTTTATGTATTCAATATATTTTATATCAATAATAAATATTTGGCAGTAAAATTCAATCATATATATATATATATATAAATGTTGAACGTTTATTAAATATTTGAATAAATCGTATTATTTTTCGTTGGAAAACATTTTCCGAACGACTTTTAGTGCACTAAAATCTTTCGACTTGTAAAATTCCGTGTACATATAAGTTCAAAGGTATCTTTTCGTACTCGACCCACGATTTGATAGTATGGTATGAGACAAGGTGGTGAATTTTGATGGGGTCGTCCCAAAATAGGGTAGAACGAACGGTTCGGGACGATTTCGATGGTTTGAGTCGGGGTTGAATGGTGTGAATCAGATGGCCAAAAAGAGCCCGAATAGCAACTCTCGCGTTAATTTCCAACAGATAGAGTTGACTGTTGGACCGTGAAGCGGCTATAAAATTGTTCCCGTCTTCCCACAAAGCCAACCAACGATCTCCGCATCGTCAACGAACCAACTTGTACAATGTACAATACATATTTAAACCCGCCTAGTAACTTCACCTATGAAAAAAATCAGGATATACTCCATTAGGAACTACCGGTTTCATTATAACTATATGCACCTCATATCCGTGTTTGATTTATGCGCTATCGTCATATAAGACAATATTTTCAAGTTATTCTATAATTTCAGTACATTATTTTATTAAAATTACTTTATATATGATAATAGAAAAAAAAATGAATATTCGATATATAAAAAAAGTTGTATATTTAACAGAAAATATCGAGAATTTCCGGTATATCGTTATACGAACGTTTCATCTGACGTTTAATTCGAAACTAATAATAGCAAACGGAAATGGAACGAGACGGTGATTCTTTCGAGTGTTTAAAAACCGAAAAATATTTATTCTTAAGGGTTGTTCACGAGGCTTAAAGAGCTTCGGGGGGGGGTTGGTTTGTGTGTATCGTTGGCGCGGCACAGAGCGTGAAATATTCCTGTAAACGCTGTTAAATGGCTCGTTATTGTTGAGCGGTGCCAAATTGTTTTTTCTGCCACTTCAACCCTCAACCCTCTTATTCAGACTATCGCCATACAGCTGATGTAAAATAAAGAGAGAAGAGTGCAAAAATATATTAAAAAAAAACACACCCTCTCAGACACCATTTCCACCAGTCTTAAGTATATTTTAGAATTAATGAATCGAATCGGAGAGAAAGAAACGTGAGTTTGCCCGATTTTTCATTGCGATTCTTATTTTTTTTTCTACTCCTCATCCCTTCACATCTTTTCGCTCGTTTCGTTTTATTTTCAACGTGGTATTAAGACTTTTAAGATGTCGAATGATTGATGGAGTCTGAACAATGCGTAAAAAGATTAATTTGTTATCATAGTCAACACTCGGATGAATACGATTTTTTTTATATATACATAATATATTCAAATAATTCACACATTTCTTTAATATATAATATCAATATTGAATATAAGGTAAATCTAATGAATTTAATAATTGTGATAATATATATATATATATATATATATATATATATATATATATATATGAAATCAGCAGTAACAGATCTTATCTAAAAAAATGGAAAAATCTACTAAAGTAGAAAATAAAAACAAAAAAAGCGCAAGGAAATGGGAAAAATCCCTCAAAGGTTCCGCGCCGATGCCGACAGATAACGACGACGCTAATGTCGACGATGGGGTCATTAACGACCTAAAAATTAGCCCCAAACTCGACCCCGATGTTTTTCCGTTTTATTTTCTGTTTTTTTCTCCCTTACCTCCCCCCCTCTCTCCCGTTGCCACATAATTTTCCTCTGCCTCTTAGTCGGCGCGAAAGCTGCTACGATTTTCGTCCGCTCGAGGAAAAACGGCGAGGTGTGACTTTTCAGCAGCGAGCTTCGCCACGTGACGGAAGTGAGCTTTCAGGATTTTTAATTTCGCCATATTGTGAGGTGCATAATTGTGATTAAATATGCCGGATAATCAGACATAAATATGAGAATAAAAATGTTTAATTTTACCTTTTCAAATAAAAAATTAAATATTCAATATATATATATATATATATATATATATATATATATATATATATATATATATATATATAACTGCCATAATAAACTTTTGTGATCGATATTATTTTCCTTTATTACTATATATAAAACATTTTTAATATGTGATATATTTTGAACAATATGAACACAGTTTTTGATAGAAAAAAATATTTTTTTTTATTCACACATATAACATAGAAAAGCGTTTAGATACTATTTCCGATGAATTATTTGGAAATGTTAGTTAAATTGATATTTATATTATGTATAATATTATTATTATCATCTTAAATAAAAAATGTCATTCTATTATAAATAAATAAATATGTTTTATTACATTATTTATGATGTTGAAAAGGGACATAATACACTACGAATATTTAAATAATTTAAATTATTTTTTTATTGTTATATAAAAATTTATATATTATGTAATACAAATATTTTTGTGAATATTCACGCTCGATAATATGGATGTAAGATTTTTCAGCTGAAAGGACGACATATAAAAATTAACTTTTGTAGTGATTTATGAATTGTTCGTGCACTCTGTACGCTCACTTGCTTTTATTGCGAAAATAAAATTTTCCTTTATGTGACTTTAAGCGCGACCGGGGCCGAGATTTTCCGAACGGAAAAAAAAAACAAAGAAAGTACGCAAGAAAGAAAGAAAAATAAAAGAGAAACTCTCAAAAGTGAAAAAAAGAAGAAGACGAAAAATACAAAAAAAAAAGAAAAAAGAAAACGAAAAGAGAACGACCCGTTTATGTCCATCAATTCTACTTTGTCAATTGCAGGGATTTTCCGTAAAGTCTTACAATTGTCCGAGATTACCGTGCGACTATATTCGCCTCTTATTACACTTTGAATAATTTTTGCTGCGAATTTTTCTCATGTTGCGACGTGTGGATTTTCCTAAGTACGACATACAAACGTCGAATTTTTCCCAATATAATAAAATAAAAATTTTTCTTTGATACGAAACAGATTTTGGACATTGTTTTTTTTTAATAATATTTTTTTATATAAAATAATTTATGATAAATCATTAATGTTCTCTTATTGAATATCAAGATGTCGATAAATTCTGATTAATTACACCCATTTTAATAATATATAGAATATTAAATAATAATAATGTAATATAATAAGAAATATATAATATTAATTGAAGCGAAAATTAATTTAAGACCTTAATTAGAATATAGATTTTAAATTAAGAGCCGATTGTTTATTATAATTCTATATAACATATTCAACGAAACAAAAATATTTTAGAAAATTAGATGTTTATTATATTATGAATATTAATTATCAAAACTGTAATATATAAGCAGTATATAATATAACATTTTCATATTACAATGGAAACAAATATTTAATAATGTGAAATTTAGCAAGGACAATTATTCAAAATGTGTATATTTGTCTATCAATATTGATATAAAATATTTGGTCTATCTAATAATTTGACAGATGGTCATCGATGGTATTGATTTGATTGAGTTAAAGCTATCTATATACAATGTAAAATGACGTGTGTGTGTGTGTTTGCATACGCGGAATTAAGTTGTTAATTTATTTTATAGATAAGCTAGAAATAGGATAAAGTTATTATAATAACGGATCCGAATTTGAAACACCGTCAATAATACCCGATTAATATATTGATTTTTGCTTTAAAATAGTTTTTTTTTAATTACGGATTATTGATAATTATATAAGAAGATTTTTGAAAATAATTTGGTTTTTTGGAGTGCTGATTTAGTGTAATATAATAATAATAATTTAGTGTATATATATATATATATATATATATATATATATATAATAAAAGATTAAAATAATGATAAAAAGTAGGTTCTATTTTGATGTAAATTATTTTGCACGAATTTTGCATATGTGGTGTACTTGAATTTGAATAAAAAAATATATAACTTGGTTAAAAACCGTGACGAACTCGTTTACAGAAACAGCAACATTTTTGCGGTCTAAACACACCGTTAGATTTAAATAGGGGGAGGGGGGGGCAATTTCGACCATCGTACAATTTCTGCGAAACCTTTTTCCCGCAGGCAGAGGGTTAGAAACGGTGACGGGAAGGGTGCGAGCGATTAAGAAACAAGCGAAACGTCTGTTGATTTAAATAATTATAACGGCACGGAAAGAGGGAGCACACGCGCGGTTTCCCTCGAGAGACTCCCCAGGGGGGGGGGAAGGGCGGTAAAGGAAAACACATCCGATGCGGGAACATCGTGGATGGAGAGGCGGGAGGTAAAAATAAGTAAAAGACAAAACGGGAATTATTTATCAGCGAATCACCCCGAGCTATGATAAGATACGCTAAAATGAACTAAAATTCGATATGTAAACTCGTTCTGTAAGACTGAAGCATCAGCGTATTTACATTTTAATGCGTACAAATATCATCCCTCTTGGTTTCATGACGAAATATGCTGCGAGTCTTCGCCAGGGGGGGGGGGCGATTTTCATGAATAATTTTATTCCTTCTCATTGGCGAAAATATTTATTCCCGAGACCGAAACTTGAAACATTCACTTGATCCACTACTAATAGCAAGATGGTCTTTTTTAGCAGGGTGGTGAATGATGACGGTGGCGATGGTACGGTTTTGGAAGCATTTTGCATCCGGTTGTTAATATTTCACGCTTTACCGCGTTTCACCCCACGAACGAGAGAAGGCAGAACACAGGCGCCGAATAATTAAATGACGCCGATGACGATAACGATACAATTTGTCCCTAGGTGAATTTATGAAGATTTCTGCGGTGAGAACTTTTGACATTTCGGGTTCGATTCCTTGGCGATTTAATGGCGGAAACGGAAAATCGTGAACGGTGGAAAACGCAGAGGGGGGGGGGGGGTCAGGAGAGACTCGTCAAATTTTATAGGAAATCGCGCGAAAATTTTCCGTTAATAGGTAAATTAGACGCGCGGCTGAATTTATGGTTTTAATAAGTAAAATCGAAATGGATTTTAATTGGCGATATATTTTTTTTAAACGTCACCAATTAAAACTATTTATTTTTTGTTAATTAATAATCTTTAATAGATTAATTTAAAAATATATATTATTTAACTTTTTAAATATTTATTATATTTAAAAAATATAATTTTATTTATTTAAGGATATAGAAAAAAAAACATATCTTAGATTAAACAAATTTTAGAAAAAATCATATTTTAAATGAATCAATTATTAGACAAAAATTGAAACTTTCAAAGAACACTTTTAATTAAAATAATTGTTGATTTTTTATTATATTTGATACACATATATTGAAATTTTATTTTAAAATTTATGTTTTTTGATATAAAATAATAGAATATATTATAATTAATTTGAATTATATATGATATTATATAAATTATTTTTTATTTAGAATGAAAATTGTTCATAATAACGATTTAAATAATTCCATTAAAGTTTACAGACTTTCATAAATAATAATAATAATAATAATAATAATAATAATAATAATAACAAAAACAGAGAATGACCCTCTCTGGTCTCCATCGGATGAAAGGGGGGAAAAAAAAGCAGGATTTTCGATATTTATTTTGCACGAATCACTGCCATGTTTTCGTTGTCGGCATCCGTGCGTGATCCGGGTCCGTCTTTAAATATTCGCGCCGGATTTTCCCGGACTTTTCCCGGTTTTTCTCCGTGTTTTTCCGGACTTTTCGGCGTGCATTCTTCGCACATCCGGACGCGGAATAATCCGTTTTCGTCCCGTCCGAGATCACAAGTCACGTACGATGTAACCGACTTTTTGGCCGGACTGTGTGTCCCGAGATCCGAATTTTTCGATTTAGAAAGGTCTCTCCTTACCCTCCTTCACCGCCACCCAAAGTGCAAAAAATAAAATAAAATAAAAATGTTACACACATACAAACATTTATATATATATATATATATATATATATATATATACACGGGGGCATTTTTATTTTATTTTTTTTTATCGACACAAGCCGTGCGTATCGAAGCACGCTCGCTTGCCTTCCCGTTTTTCTCCATTTTAATTTTTGGACGCCATATGGAACGCCTTTCCTTTCTTTTTTTTTCCCGCCTTTTTTGCCGCCCTCGCTTTTACAGGGTTGTAAAATCGCGGCGATTGTATCGCACATTTTTTTTTAACAGATTTTGATTGCTTAATTAATTATTTAAACCGAGTTAATACAAAAATAAATCACATAAAATATTAATAACTAATGATAAACACGATTATAACGATTTTTGATTACATTTAATTCAACATTTTTATGTATATTTTTCATTATAATATAAAAATTAAAACTATTATAAAATATAATATTTTGAGCAAATAATTATGTCGTTTTTGTAAATTTTTATTTTATATTAATGCAACAAAAAAATCTTTAAAATAATTTCAATTAATGAATAAATGTATTATGAAATACTATTATATGTATATATAAAATCTTTTGGTAAATTAATAATATCACTCGTTAGGATGTTGCTCGAGGATCTAAAAGCACTTATAACTGAAATGGTTGCAATGTCACTGATTTATACGTGTTATTTATAGTATAATTGTTTAATATGCAGAAAATCTTGGATTCAAATACTAGAACACAATCTGCACTTCCGGGCAAACATGAAGGTTGAACATGGATTTGATGACAAAGTACCATAAAGTCACGTATATACTCATATGTATACTCGTATATATAGAGAAATGATTGGATGGAATATGTAATACAAATTAACATAATAAACATTTCATATATATATATATATATATATATATATATATATATATGATATATACGTTGAATTTGTTGTCGTATAAAGATTTATATGAAATTTTCTTCCATCGATTTTTGCGTAGCTATTCCTTCTTTCGTCGTCTCCGAACGAAGAATCGTTCCAGGAATGCATTTTAATCTTTTTCCTTAAAACCGATAGGTTTCGTTCTCTTTCATTTTTCGACTCGGTTTATTTATTCAAAGCCGCACGGGTGTACAATTGTTCCGTCGACGAAATTTACTTTTCATGCAAATTTGAATTTCGTTCCGCGCTGCGACTTAAACAATGTCTTTTTGAGGCCGTCTGTTAAAATTTTAAACCGCATTAATATCGCGAATTGCCTTATTTTTCCTCTCTATTTTCATTTCATGTTATATATATTATACGTATAATAAAAATATTTTTTATCAATCAATAGCGCAATAATATAATTTTTATATAAAAACAGTTATTGCAAGTCAAATTTATCGATTCAAATTTTATTTGTTTTAATCGAATTTTATTTGTTTTAATTGCATAGAAAACGTTAAGAACGCTCGAATGCGAGCGTTGTGCAAATTTCATATTCATATTGTTATACACGTGCGTGCAATTGTGCTCGCTCGTACATGTGGCAATATACGTGTTGAGTCCGTGTTTGATATACCGGCGCTAATCTAGGACCGGATTTGGCCCAAATTCAAATGCAATAACGTACCATGCATCACTTGCAGGCTGTACAGTGCGCTCTCCGGTGATTTATGTGGCGTCGAAAGGGTTAACGGTTTCAAGAATTCCCCGCCATACTACAATATTCTGATAGTTACCACGCTCGGATGAATGCATATGAAAATTCTGAACGTCGCCCGTTTCCCTTCTTATTAAAATCTTTCGTGAAAATCCCGACGATAAAGTGTTAAATTAATTCGAGACGACAGCTTTTTGTTATTGCGTATGGCGAGATCGACGAGGATATTATCGCATTATATATTTTTTTCAAAGTTTTTATTTTAATATATATATCGTCTGCATAATTGATATATGATTCAATATTGAATAAAATAGTTCAAAATATCAATAAAAACAAAATTATCCATAATTTCATTACGGAAAACTTTAAACATCCACCATATTCTTTCAATTTGACTCCGATTCAATTTTAAACCGTTAAAAGAATATAAAAAAAAAGCATTTTACTGAAACGATAAAAATAAAACGTAAACATCGGTGTTCCTTTATCGCAAACGACTTTATCGACTTTTGCAAAACATCAGTTGAGAACCACTGGAGCGGGCGTATTTTCTCATACGTGTAATTTATTATTCAACCCGTACGTCTATATAAGAACGTAGACAAACATTTATGAATTGAAATTAAAATTTTAATGCATGTTAATGTTTGTTTTAATCAAAAGATGGCGACACAGTTATTACAAATATACCAAACACTATTATAATATAATAGGCAATGAATATTTTTTCGCATTCAAAGCTATATGTTTTATTAACGTATTTATTGTAATACAATATATATATATATATATATATATATATATATATATTATAATGATAACAGTTCTGGTAATAATTAAAGCTCTCACTGATTTGAAAGTTCCGTTCAATTTTCACAGGGCAGATAATTGATACAGTGCAATAATTGTCTAATCCTTAGTATAATCCCTGTGTATTTGGGTACAAATTATAGAAGACCAGCTCGAGGAAATTAAAGCGGATAAGCCAAAGGGCACTTAAGCAACGCAGCAGGTACGTGTTTCGATTTTATTGACGGTGATTGAATGGCAGACCTCTGATTGAGAAGAACCAGCTCCGGCAATGCAGGAAAATGTAGAACGTTTGTGACGTCATTTCTAATCCAAAATATTGTGAAAGTTGATCAACGTGGACGATGTCACGTTTCTGATAAATATTTGATTTGATGTCTTAAAGTATGTACAATAATATCTTATAAAATAAATTGTATCTGGGAAAGAATTTTGAATTACTACAAAAATAAATAAAAAAAGACTATTTGATAGAAATAAAGGGTATAAAAAGGTAAATGATGGATTTACCTTTTTATACCCTTTATTAAAATCTAATTTATATTTTAAATTTAGCCATATATTCAATACCTATTTTTTCTCATGTGTAGTTTTAGAGTAGAATAGTGATTATTAATATATTTTAATCCAATATAAATTTTTTCAGTTCATCTTTGACAAGCATCCATTGTCATATTATTTTCTTTATTCTAAGGCTCTCTTCTTATCAGATTTTCCAATGAAAGATTATTTTCAGTAGATTATATTCTTATTTCTGAATAACAAATAGAAAAAAGTATTTGTCTATTAGAAATTATCTATATTTCTTTAATTTCTCGTAGAAAATCTTCATTTATTATATGATTATTACTTTAAATCTTTAATCTTTTTCTTTAGAACTACAGTCAAAATCTCTTTATTTTCTATATAATCGTTGATTTCAGTCAATAACCTTATAGTTAATCATAATAAAATTTTATTTCATCCAACTATAAGTAATTTATTTTGAATATTTTTAAACTTTTCGTATGAAGATCAACCAGGAATGACTAAGTACCAATACGGCCACGTTGACCGACTTCGTGTGTAATTTCTGGAGGCATGTCTCAAATTGGTCTCGTCGTACCCTTTGTTCGCCACAGTGGGTCCCCGTTCCCTTTTATACAAAGAGTTATTTAGTTCCGGTTGTGGTCGACCGCGGTCGACTGCAGTACTACTCTCTGGCAACTGCCGAAGTTTCGTCCCCGATAGTTTTGCTCTCTCATCCGGGAACCAGTGGGCAAAGGGTTAACGTAATAGGTTCACCAATGGTTTGGGTTAAGAGATTCAGAGTTAATTCCACGTTAAAATCGGACGCGTTTAGTGCGAATTCGCAGCCGAATGTCTCGCTATGTCCGATGTTCGTTATCGGTTCTGCTTCAAGTTTTCAAGTATATTATATAATAACACACACACACACACACACAAGAACATAAATATAATTATTATTATACATCAACACTTCTCAAACAATATTTACTTTTAATATAAAATATATAATTGAAATCATTTGTATTTAAAACATTAAAAATATTTATTTAATTAAATACAGCCATAAAAATTGCACCGAACGGATTAATTTAAAATTTCCACAGAATTTACTGGGGCACTTTAAATAACCATCCGACGAATATACTTGTAAGGGCGGTTCCTTTACTCTCATATTTTTTAAGTCAGCGACTCCTAAGAAAACACTTTACGACCCCTCGGAGGGGTTGCAACCCGTCAGTCGAATAACAGCGTTATATATTATCGTATAAAACGCCGCGTTATTCTCATATTAGAAAATTACAATTTACAAATGGAACTTTTTATAAATTATAAAAAATACACATTAATTTTCAATCAAAATTTTAACATTTCAATAAAAATTTAATATTTAAAATATTTATAATATCAGTTACATACAGTATATTTAAATTTATTTCCGATTTAATATCTTTATATCAACTACCCATGAATCGGTACATGTTATGAATTATTATTATATGGTATGTCGAAAATTTCGACACACGAAATATATTATTTAATATTGCGCAACGGAATGCGGTTTCGGGGGGATGAGGTCAGGGGTTTTGGAGTGTTTAAATTCAAAATTGCGTCATATCTTGTTTGGATTGCGTAATCGCGTTCGGAATGTATAATATTATGAACGGATAAATCGAAGCAATAAATGCGTATCGCGGAAACGTGAAATCACTTCATAATCGAGTGTGTCTCGAAAAAAAAAGGGTTACTTCTAATAGTCTCATCCTCTTTCCAAAGGACAAGAAAAAATATTAGATTTGAATTTTATATTATTATTATATGACTGATAAAATTTTATATTAAATTAATTATTCTTCGAGTCATACAAAACTCATCATCGAGTCTCGTAAGATATTCTCGGGCTCTGGTTCGGCAATGCGAAAGTTATTTATTAAAGTTTTATTGAGAAATATCGCGGCAGCTCGTGGAAAACCATTCTACCAATCCTTACGGCGAGTTTGGTAAAGGATAATTGATTTAATGATATTAAAAGATACGAGAAAATTCGAAACGATCGTCGAGACGAAATATTGCATGAGACGCTATATAGTAAGTATTTCGAAAGTTTCAAATGTTATTTTTTCAACAAACGTTTTAATATTTTAAAATTAATTTGATTAACGTGAAAACTTAGATGTGAATCATTTTATATTTTTATTATTTTTCAATATAGTAATGAGTTATTAGTACTATGAATGGTTATATAAATATGTGTAAATATATAAATATTTATAATGGATATATAGGAAAAACGAATGTTGTCTAGGTACAATAGAATATCAACGCAGTTGTGCACACGTGAAAGTGTCCTCTCTTTAGAAAGCGGCATTTATCTAGCGGCATTCACGAGTCCTAGGAATACGTATACTTTATATTAAAAGATGCGGTAGTTCGCCCTTACAGTGGGCCAAATCGGTTTGAGGGTTGCACCCTACGATCGGGGTGGGCCTGTTCATGGTTTGCGGAGTTATCGCCGGCCACGATTGTAACCCGCTTAAAATTCCCGACGGGCGGTACAACATTCATTGATATTCCGGCGGTGAGTTTCGTCTTTTCTTGTTCTTCTCGCCCGCCGCTACTCTTTTTCGAGATAACCAAGGATGCATTTTTTAGAACTTGAAAAAAAGGAGAAAGAGAGAGAGAGAGATAGAGAGAGAAATAGAGGGTAGCAAAAGGAACCTTTGGAAAAAAAAGAAATCAAAACGAAATGAAAAAAATAGACGAAAAATAAAAAAAAAAGCGGAATGAGCGTGTCCGGAAAAGTCGGTATCTTGCGATTAAACAAAGGACTTTTTTTGTTAGGAGGTTGAACGGGGATGTGAGAGTTATATATATATATATATATATATATATATATATATATATATATATACATACATATATAATGAAAATGAGTAATTTTATCGATTATTGTAACATAATTATTATTTAAAAATCGATAATTCATTATATTATAAATGAAATTTTAGAAAATCATTTTAAAGAGATAAAATCAATTTTATTAATATTATTTATATATTTATAAATTATTTTTCATATACTTTTAATTTAAAATATTAAATTTATTAATTAAAAAAAAAGTTACAAAATAGAATATTTACCATGAATGTTACAAAAAAAATCATTGATTTATTTTGATATTGTGTGAAAATTTCCACTTTTTTCTTTGAAAAATGTTATTTCTTTCTAACAATTTTAAATAAATATATTCATACAATATATAAATCGATTGATTTGATTTTATTACAAAAAAGATTAATATTTAAATTAAACTAATCAGTTTTCAAAGCCGCATCAAAGACTATATAGTTTTTTAATTTGTTTTTTTTCCTTTTGAAAAAAGAAGGAGGGGCATAATTTGCGAATTTTTCACGTCGAGTCGGTTTCGCGTCTGTTTGTGGACCGATTAGATTTTCGTCGCTTTAAAAAGCGACTCGACGTAATTCGATAACGAATCATTCGGGCGTAAATCGAAATCAAACAAGTGTCTTTTTATCGCCGTCTCTTTATGAAATTAACCCTTTCCCGGCCGCCGGTCGACGGTCGCTTCGAGTCTGCAATATTTGATTAGGCAGTTTAACTTGGTAACTTCTTCTCGCGGCACCTGTTTGTCTAACCATTAAACGAATTAAACTATGATAAACTATGTCTGAGAAACCGGGGGCGGATGGTCGCGTCATCCCCCACATTAACCGAATTAACCGCTCCTTGGGGGTAGTTTATTCGATTTAAATATTCTGCGGGAGCTGAAGATAGGGATGACGGTTGTAATTTTGTATTTCGTCTAGTGTTTGACTTGGCTGGTGATGTTGAAAGGGCGTATGTAAATTTAGCAAAAGTGATCTTCGCCAAAGGTTATATATATATATATATATATATATATAGGAGACAAAAGCTTTTCGGTTTTCAGAAGGAAATTTCGATTTCCTTGCGTGTATTATATTTACGTTGGGAAATTGATGAGCGACTCGGCATCGTTTATTTTGGTAAACGGAGCGCGAACGTAACACTTTATGCACCGTCTCATCTGAAAATTTATGAAAATTTGATTCTTTCATGTCTACCGCTAATCGGCGAGGGTGTTTAAAATTCCCACGTTTCCCCTTTCGCGGTCTCTGAGGGTTCATTTTTATTATTTTTTTTATTTTTTTTTTGCCTATGTGTACGAATTATTTTTTGGTATTTAAATGCGGCTTTGTTCTATGTATCATTTATTGTATATACAATATATTGAATGTCGAACTATATAATTCATAAAAATAAATAAGTATTTTCATATAATAAATATTTAAGTATGTTTGTAATAACTTTAAAAATCTCATAAAAAAATTGCAAAATGTTAACTTATAAAGATATACTTCAATAACAAAATCAAGAAAAAGTTTCTATTTTTAATATTTATATAGAAAATCTTCACTTAATATATATTCATTTTATATTTTATTTTCTAATATATGTTAAATGTATTTTTCTTAACTTTTTCACTAATTTTTTTCTTAATAAGTTGGAGCAAAATCGAGGTTAAACGAAGATAAACAAATTCGCGCGTTCAAATTTCAATTCATGTGCGTAATGAATGAAAACAAGTTAAATAAATGACGGATAAAATAATAATAAAAACGGAATTACAATAATATAAAGCTATAATATATAAACTGAAGAGGGGTGGGATGGGGAGGAGGGTGGGGGGGAGGTGCTGGGAGTAGAAAGTGAACAAGAAAGGGTGACGTGGAGACGACGCAGAAAAACGTTCGAAAGAGCGTATCCGAATATATGAGAGTCGTATATAATAATACCGCAGCGAAATTTCGACGGCGGTCCATTTTAGGCGGAAAATATATTTCATCGATAATTGAGTTTAATGCGTGCGCGTACCCCGTGTACCCCTGCCGCCCATCCTACACGATGTACCAGCGAACCGTCCCCCTTCCGCCCTTCGCACGCCAAAAATTACAAAATTCAATTTAAAAGACAAAATGGCGCCCGTTTCGCGGATGGTTCTATGGGCGCGTAAATATGCCTTTCATATATATACATATATATATATATATATATATATATATAGCCATATGTTATGTGCGTGCTTGCGTGCGCTTTCGCCGAGGAGCCTAAATTGCGTACGAATTGAATTTATCAGCGTTGAGCCTTAATTGTGTCAAAAATTCATATTCAAAGTGCGGCGGTGGCAAGCAGCCGTGAAATATTAAACGCGAACATTTTCAGCGAGAAAAGGCGGCAAACGGCGGTCGCAAGAGCGCCCATTAAATTCTCGTATCGTTTTTAAGTTTTCTTTTGGCGCGTGAAGTTTGCGCCCGGCGACAGGAGTTTTAAGGGCGGTTTTTGGTTTGGGGGCGCGAAAACTACGATGGGCGCTTCGCGTATGCTCCCTTTGTGTGTCGGACGAAGAATAGGAAGCGCTCGAAATCTGAAACACACACACACACACACACACACACAATAATAATATGACGATTTTACGTCGTATATTTATTCATATTATAAAATTTTAATGTGGACTATTCACCGTAAATTGTAAATATGTGAAAAATCAATCAATGAACTTTGATTTGGGTTTATATGTAATTATTCGAATATAAACCTTATAAATATAAATTATATTATTTTAATTTTCTTTCCAACAGCATTATAAAAAAATAATATTTAAAAATATAGCTAGTGTTTCTGTCAAAAATAAAATTATAAATATTTTTAACATATTTATTAAATCTAATAAAATAAAGTATCTTGGATATTTTGGTAATATTTCAAATGTTTCATGATATTACAAATATCTTTAGTAAGTGTTTGAAATTATTCAAAACAAACCTCATTCATGGCTAAAGATGTGTAAACTTCTTGAATAATCCTTTATAGAAGTGTAATGGAAAGTTAGCGAATGAACTTTAAGCATCGTTATCAAGGTTTCATACAACATAATAATTATTGACCAAACGATACATTCACCTGATCAATTCGTCACGGATGCCAAACGGATCAAGAATCCGAACGTGGAGTGGAGTGGAATGAAACGCCATACGTATCACTCCAAACCATTCGAGATCATTACAAACGAATCGGTTCAATTGGCAATTAGAATCGAACCGAATATCGACCGGATAATTCGGAGCATACTCGAAATCGTAAGCCGAAGTTTGGACTGATCTTGGAGTGAATTCGGCTAAATTGCCGCAAAACATTCCGAAATATCTCGCCAGATTGCTCATAATTCATATGCAAAGTACAAAAGTCGGAAACTAAGTGAATAAACATAATCATGTTTCTATTGACGGTGTGTGTGTGTGTGAAAGTGTATGTGTGTGTTGTTGTGTCGGTGTAAAATCGTTTCGAAAATATGTAACCACAATAATATGTATTAACATAAATATGTTCATAATTATGTTAATATATATTATATATATATATGATAAAATTGCGACCCTATAGCACTTGAGCATTAGTTACGTTCAATATTATTTAGTGTAATTTAAATGTATTTTTTAAATTGATCATAAATTCAATTTATTAAATAAAAATGTGACGATGACGATAATTCCGTGAGAGTGTTTCGCATATCTAAATGAATATGCTGCGTAGTGAAAATGCGCTTTGAAACTATTCGCACGGTCCATCATTCAACGTGGATAGAAAAACGAAAGCATTTCAACAGCTTTTATAAATATAGATTGAAATGAAAGCTTAGCAAGCTTTGTCTAATATCGTCTGAAGCTTATCCCCCGTCTGGCTTAGGCGCAGCACCGTGTCTCGTTATTAGCTTGGCAGCGTTCGCCTAAGAGAATTGCCCGATCAATTTTATCAAATACGATTCATCGAGGAAATGAAAAAGTGGATGGAGAAGAGGAAGATGATGAGGAAAATGAGGTCGGACCGACGGAAAACTTCCAACAGGGGTGCGAAATCGGATATGGAGTAGGATTTATGTCTATTTTGAAACCGACATTCGATCGGCTAAAATTATTCATTTACTTAAAAATTAGTCATTGTATTTTATATAAAAGAGTCTAAATTTTATTTGGTATATATATATATATATATATATATATATATATATATATATAAAATTTACGAGCTATAGTTTTATTTCAAAAAAATATTTATAAAAATATTACAAAGGTTCAGTAAATATCAAGTAAATATCAGAGGTCTTTCTAGAATTCTTTCATTATATTTTATAATACATCAAGTTATAGTAAATTCTTCAGAAAAATATTAAAAACAAAAAAAAAAGACATTTACAATTCAACATCCAAAAAGAAAGTTCAAAACTAGAAATAAATATAATATTCTTTCAACGAATAGCGAAAAGAGATAAAACATAAATATTTCCATTTAAAACAATAGTCATAATTTAAGTATGAAAATGCAGTTACATATTAATTTTTCTTCAGAGTAAAAAAACTTTTGAGATTTAAGGAATTTAGGATATTATTTACGTATTCTACGACTTCAATGCGCATCCCTGAAACTAAGCCCTTTCACTCACTAGACATACAGTTTTATGGGTGGCGATTTATTAAAGTTTACTGGATATATATATATATATATATATATATATATATATATATTCAATATATTTGGGGACGTTTCAGCGTCGTATATTTGTATGTTTGTACGCGCGTTGGAGCTGGAAATCTCACGATTGAAGTATTTCTCATATGACGTAAAACAATCTATAAGCGTCTACGATAAATTTTCACATTTATTACATCGTATTACAAAATATTTTCCCATTTTCCAACTGATGACTATTTCGTGTATAATTGAAAGTTAATATATATCGTTTTTAAATAATAAAAAAACCTCTATAAAAATATAGAATGATCGATTTATATATAAATTTTATAAATATTAAATTTGTTTATTTTAAATATCATATATAATAAAATATGTCGTACGACAGGTTCTTAAATTACTCGGCGGATTTTTTGTGTTAGAAACGTAGCTGGGAAACATTTGAGAAGCAATGATGGATCGTTTGACGTGACGACGTCGACGGAAATTGAACACCGACCGAGCGCTGCATAATTATGCAAGTGTATGCATAATTATGTCATTTTATGTCACCGCCTCACTACACGTGTACGCTTTAAGACGTATACAAAATGCGTTTGCATAAATGAAGCACAATGAATGCTTGAAAATGTGCTTTTACGATTCCGCTGGAATGCTTTCAGAGTGTAAAATTATTATAAGCTGCATTAAGAAAGTGATATATATATATATATATATATATATATATATATATATATATATATATATACGTGTTTAAATATTTTTATATTATTATATGATATTAAATATTACATCTGAAACAACGTGTATTTTTATCGTTATATATAAAGATTCCTGTATGAATAATTTAACTCTTTGGTTATTATTTATATTATTTTTAATTAGTTCTGAGTTTATTTTAATAGCTTGTATTTCAGAAAAATGTTTTTTGAATAAGCTGTATGATTTTGATTAATATATTGGTCATTTTTTTAATTTCTCTATATATATATTAAAGGTATTAAAAAATATTTTTTTTAATTTTATATAAATATTTATAAATTTGAATTCTAAAAGTGAAACTTAATTCAAAAAGATATATATCGTTGATACAAAAACTTAAAAATTAAACTTTCACTCTTGTAAGAGTGAAATTGATAGATAAAAAAAAAAATATTAACAGAAGAGTGAAATTGAAAGAAAAATTTATAAATATGAATGTAATATGTATATACCATGTATTGTCTTTTGAGACGTTTTAGAACAATACTCGACTTTTATAACGCATTAAAAAAAGAAAGAACTGACTGCAACCTTGTAAAACGAACAAAAAAAAAAAAAATTGCGGTAACCGAGTCCCCTACAAGCGACGGTTTCGTGTAACCTTTTCAATATTTTCAAGTAACAATGCCTCGTTCAGGACCCAACCCGGTTCATGGAGGGGTTCAAAGTGAACAATGCTTCAGGTCTTTTCAGTCTTTCCAGGCGTTCCGAGTGCGTTCATAGAGCTATGTGTCCCCTTTTCATAATTTTTAAAAAATTTTACACTCCACTTTTCCATCGGATTTTTATATATTTTTTTCATATAAATTTCCCTTCCGTTGCCTCTCCCTCCTCCTTCTCATCATCATCGTTATATTATTGTTGCCGAAAAAAAAGAGTGGTTTTTCTTTCGAAGCGAATTTACAAATTGCCCTGATTTTTATTTCATATATGAATATAATTATAAAAAAGGAAATGTAAAGGTATATGCAGTATGTCAAATATACCTCATGTAAAGGTATATTTGACATACTGCTGAAAAAAAGTGATTGTTGAAAACAATAAATTTGGCGTCCTCAAAAATATAGAATATAACACCCCTTCATAAATATTTATTTAAAAAAAAAATAAATTTGTAATATATATTATTCTAAATAAATATTATTTTTTTCGATGTCATTCTACATTTCTGGACGTATAATTTAATTGTCTGTTAGTTTCTATTATAATAAATAAAATTAACGAAGTGTATTATTTATGCTACAATAGACCGAAATAGAGTAAATATCGAAATTCAATAATACAGTGGTAACAAAGGGCAATTTTGACAATGGGAATATCTGAATTTTTGTTAAGCTCGAACGATTCCGATCACAATGGCAGCGGTCACATCGAAGCCGGCATCGGAGATGTTTTTTTCCCCTTTTTTTTTTTAATAAATCGGCCCGATTCGAAAAATTCGCGATTTTCAGGATACGGGCACATTGAGATCGGTTTCGAACAGTCACCAACAGTCGACCCGCACGAGTTTTATTCGAATAGAGAGACTAAAGTCGCATTACGTACGTGTTTGTGCAGAAAAACCAGCGCCATAAATCGCTGCAATCTACTTGAAAGCCCCTGCTGTAGTGCGGCTGGCGTGAGTAATGAACAAATATTGTTTGTTTAGCATTTGACCCATGCTCCGCCACTTAGTCTTCTGAGTGAAGGCTTTGAAGCCAACACGGCACGAATAATAATTAGTATAATCTTTCATTACTCTCACCTCTTTCCCTTACCCTCAAACGTGAGCTTGAACCCTTTCAGTGTGTCTAACAGAAGATCTAGGGGTTGTATGTAATGTTGACTGTAGTAGCGGCGACCCCCATTGATTATGTCACGTCAAGATATACCCCATACACATATCACGAATATACACACGGAATATTATACTTATTTATATACCGACAATTTTCCATCCAAATGGATATGAATTTCTCTTAATAGCATCATTTTGTCGTCTTAAAAAGATGGGGAAGTTCGTGTTCGGATTTTTCCTTATATTTTTTTCCCATCCATATAGAGCAATAAAAGTTGACTCGTCTGTATATTTCTTCTTCTTATTATTATTATTATTGTGAAAGTCTATTCCAATTGATTTTTATTCATATTAGTAAGTTCTTATTTTATATAATCATCTATATTATCATTATTATAATCGTATAAATATATACAAATGGATTTACATTTGATTATTATAATTTACAGACTGTTCACAAGATCAATGATTCGTTTCTATAAAAATATAAATATGATTAAATTACTGAAAATTATTATTATGAAAATTATTTCAATTCAATTTAAATATTGATAATGTGAAACGTCATATATATGTCATCAGCGATGAAACGATCGTTTCGCGAGCGAATTACGATCGGAAAAGGTTTGAAAGCGACCTTTCGGATATTTTTCAGCAGGGCACCGTTTTGAAACCGATTACGGCCGCGAAAGTCAATAAATATGAATTTTCAATTTTCCGTTTTTAATTGAATAACATGGCGCCATATTAACTTGCGTGGGGGGTTGTTTTACATATTAAATACGATTCGAAGTAAAGCGATTTTTTCCCGCTCGATTAATTCAACCGTTTTCAATTAAAAATAAAAATAGTACGCTTATCGTACTTATTTCCTTTTGTTTAAAGTCTTTATATATTAAATATTTTTAATATAGATTATATATATTGTAATTTGGT
Source organism: Leptonema lineaticorne (assembly GCA_024500535.1). NCBI lineage: Eukaryota > Metazoa > Arthropoda > Insecta > Trichoptera > Hydropsychidae > Leptonema > Leptonema lineaticorne. The sequence goes on from JANIJI010000024.1 coordinate 615,258, forward strand.
ATCCATGGTTAATTTAAATTGGAAATTTTGCGAGCGATGCAACAAGTTATCGTTCGTTGTGTTCCATAATTCAAATACAAACAGAAGAAAATATTTTAGAAACGACTATAAATTATATTGTTCCATTACTTCAATATGAATACATATATATGTATGTGTAAAATAGAAAATTTCCGCAATTTAAAATATAATAAATCAATAACGCAACAGCTTTTTTACGCCCAAGTCTCTATTTTATGATTAAAAATAATGTTGTATATATATATATATATATATATATATATATATGTGTGTGTGTGTGTGTGTGCGCGTGTGTGTTTACAAAGTATTGGTTATATAATTTAATTTAATAGGCGATTTTATATTGAAAGGATGAAAATATAATTTCGTTTTTAAATTGATATTTTGATAAGGAATATATTGTGAATGTGTGTATTTTTATATCTAAATTTAAAATAGAACTAATTATTATATTGAGTTTTTTTAATGATTTTATATAATATCGTGTATATATTATACTATATATAAATTTGACTCTCAATCTCTTTAATTTTGTTGTGTTTCACGCGGTAAATCGATTCACCGTTCATTTAAATAAAAATCGTTGAAGTAAAAAAAAAAATAATAATAAAATTCAGAAACGACGGGGGTAATTTCGGGAAAAACGTCCGCTGTAAAATGAAAAATTTCAGAATTTTTTGGCAGTGACGGATTTGAGCGGGTCCCATTTTCTTGCAAGGGTTCAAAAGAATGACGACGGATCAACGGTGACATTTTAATCCAATTCAAACAAAAATTAATCAACGGAAAGCGATGGATTATTTTTAGGGGTCTGAAAACGGAGGGCAGTGTCGATGTGTTTGTGCGATGCCGAAAATTTAAGCACCTAATTCGTTAATTTTCGATTTTTTTCCTCGTTTATTTTCCTAAGAGAAATTCGTCGAATTTACGTTGTTGTTTTTCTTTTAATTTTACAGAGTGAGTCGCCTGTCAATTTCAAATACTGGCCTGCTATAATATAATTTGTGCTTTATAAATTGTTAAAGATTTTTTCATCAAAAAATATGTGATGACTTCCTGTTACCTATATAAAAATATGATTTATACATTAAAAAAACAAGGCATTAAAATCTAATAAAATTTTTCATTATTGTTGTATAAAGTTATATATAAAAATTATTCGTTTTTTTCAAGCATTATTATTCGTTTGAGTAATAATGATGAACTTAATCGTGCTAAACGAAAAAAAAAATACCCCTATAATTTATCTGTTACGTCGCGAACGTCGTATAATATAAAAGCAATTTTCACGCGAGACTTTTCTTCGTTTAATTCGATTTTCCGAATACGAAAGCGCGCACAATAATAATAATAATAATAATAAGAGTGAAAATGTTCTTTGTTAATCGGTTTCATTTCGGATCATCTATTACTTTTCCAATTTTTTATCGCGTAACAGATATTTTCCGAAAACATAAAAAAATCGGTTAATTAAATATGTAATTCACAAAAGATGATTAAATCTGAGGTCGAGAGGCGCAGTCGAAAATTACTTGTAAATTAAAACTGTTGACTTTTAACCTTTTTTTTCTTGACAGCCTCGAATTTTTTCGTTGTCATAAGATAATGCGGTAAATAAAAATAAAAAATTAAAAGCAGATAGTTGGAGGATGATTGTATATAAAATGCAACATGAGCGGTGATTATGTAAATTTGCCAGTTGAAAAAAAATCATTCTCGTTTAAATATCATTATGAATAGAGACTCTAATTAATTACTGTAATTCGATTAGGAGCAATTAAAAATTCATATGTAATTATTTTTAATGATCATCTACGTATATTGTGTTGCATAAAAATGAATTAAATTATCATAATGATTATATTACATATTGATTGTGAATATACGAATAAAGACCGATGAATATTTAAAACTGAATGTCATCGATAATTTTGAATTATGGATGGAATTAAATTAATTTCTTGGACAAATGTCGTTTCTGGCTATACAACGGCGGTTAGCGGATAATATGTGTATGTGTTTCGACTGGGGATGATTATGGGGTGGATATATATATATATGAAACGGCACATACTTGCCATACTAAGGGATGAGAGGGTTGGTTTTGCAAAACAGCGTTTCGAGTCGAACGTAACCGTTCGGAAAAGATTAAGTATCGTACACTAAATGTCAAATCGCCATCTCTTCGCCGCCGGCGTTGGAAAATCATTCCCGTGAAAATTTTCACCGAAATCCATTGTCTGTTGTTTCACTGTAAAATAAAAATCGGAAATCGAAAACAAGAAAATCCCCGTTATAAATATGTGTGCATATAGTGCAATCTAGATGTTAGACGATTGCAAAAGAATTGATTGCGTTCTTACTTTTTTTTTTTAATTAATCTATCGCATAATAATTGAAAATTTTATATATCAATATGAAATTTTTATATAAGATCTATTATTAAAAATATTAAATAATGAATGAAATATTCAATGAAAAATAGAAAGACGCTTTGTAATATTTGAATTGATCGTTGTTATTGTTATTGAAAGAGGATTTGGCGCATTTTTTCGCCGTTTAATACGGACTTACACTATTGAATTTTTACTGAATTACGACGGAGGGATGTCACTGCGTCGTTTCGATGGGGATTTTTAGCGTTTTTCCCGCGGTGCCAGCTAGTATGGCCAGGCAGAAATTTATCTGTCAACGGGACGCGGGAGCACATTTCTACGACATCGATGAGTTATGGCCGATGGCGTATTTACGGTCGGCAAGCAAAAACACAGAACATCCCATACCAGAAATATACATCCACACATCGAATACTCGAATACAATTCGTTTGAAAAGAGCACAGGGGGGGGGGCGTGTTGGCTGGTGAAAGGGAGAGCAACCCTGGAGTTTCATCGACCGCTAAAACATAAAGGGTCGTAATTTCGTTTACGCGGCCAAAAGCGGGAAAACGACGCCGTTTTTCATAGAGGCTGCATCGCACTTGATATACGGCCGACGTCGCATAAAACTGTCACCGCGGATCTGCGCACTTCGCACAACACACACACACATGAATACTACGAATATATATATATATATATATATATATATATATATATATATATATATAGGTGTATTCGGAGCCAGAATGCGAAAAAACAAGCGATTTATTGTCGCGTCGACAAAACCGACTCCGATAGCTATACTGCTCCGATGATGAGGTTTATATGCAGGGGAAAAACAAGGAAAAACAAAAGTACGAGGGAAAAAGCGCACGGAAAAGTCGAGAGGCTGCCGATGCAACTCCCTAAGAATTTATGACCGGTATATATTTTTCATCGTTGTCAAGATATGTGGACAATTTCTAAGATTTTATGACGTTAATGCAATCGATGTGCGATCGCTATACGCGAAAAAATCTGATTTAAATCCTGTTATGCTGTTATTTTCCGATGGAAAATATTTTCATCACTACTTTAATAACGTATTATTATTATTATTTTACAAATTTATTATGATGACTTTGAATAAATTTAAAGTAAATGATTTCGAAATTATAAAATAGATTCTGATCTAATAATATTTAGCTGCGAAAATTATATAATAAAATTATTAATTATATAATTTGATTCATAATTGAAGAAATAAAAATATAATATAAAATTGATATTATGAAAATTACTACAACTAATTAATCAAATATATATATATATATATATATATATATATATATAACATAATTTTTGTAAAATTCATTTATGAACAAAATAATTTCGAATATTAAATGAAAAATAAAATAAAATGAGAACAGAGAAGAAAAAGGCACAAAAGGGATCACGTTTATAAAATGAATCTCTCTACATTTTGCTATATTATCTTCCATAGTAGATTTAATGAATATTGTTGGAAGGAAATACGACGCTTTAAGAAACGAATGAGAAAATCTTAAAGTCTCCATAAAGTTGAAGATGTAACGATATTTTTCGCGTACTGTAGATAAATATTAAGTATAAAAAAACATATATTTATATATATCTTGTATATAAGATTGTATAAATTAGAATGATGAATCGAAATGATATACAGCATTATGGACTTAAAGCATAATAACGGGCTATACGGGACAACATTATAGATTTGATCTCTATGAATACTTATTAAAGCGAACGTTACAGACCAATTCAAAAAGGGGGTCTCACAAACCCCTCTACGGGTATAAATACATAAATTAAACATAAATTTTGATAACAGTTGTACTTGTCCTGCGGGGGTCCAGTTGGTAGCTCGAATTCACCTATACACAAACCCCCTTCAGTCTCGATTAACATATTTATTACTTGTATACTTCCAATGGAGGCGATTTTTGACCGCTTCTCAGTCTCTGTTTTTTTTGTTATTTTTTATCGAGACTTTAACCCGGTACGACCCTTAAAATAAATATTTGCTTTGCGGTTAAATATTACACGCACATCCAGGAAAAATATTTGCGGAAAACTCCTACCTTAACCGCGGCAAAGGAACGATTTATGACTATTAATAAGGATAAAAGAAAATGCTTCCGGGTTCGAGTGGAAGACAAAATAAAAGGCTTTTCATAATATCCAGAGTGGGATGGGTTCATTTTTTTTTAGAAAAACATATCTCGCTAATCCCTATACCTTTTCATAAATATTTGATCTCTTCTTATTATGGACTAGTTAAAATTTTATGGATGAATATATTCATTCGTATTGCGTTCGCTTATTTGATGTTAAAATGTATATTGATGAATTATTATAAGGATAAAAATGTTCATAAATATTTAACAGATAAGTAAATATATATAGAAAAAGAAAATAGGTAGATAAATATTCTATAATATCAGATCATGAAATAAATATTTAGAAAATAGAATTATAGAAGACTATAAAATATGAGGAATATAACATTAAAAGTCTCAACTAATAATATATTTTTTTTATTTATTTAATGCTAATGTAATACTATTTAAAGTAATGTAATACTATTTAAAAATTAAAACAATAATAGTAAGCAGCAATATAAAACTCATAAGTAATATAATTACTTTAATTAAAGCTAATTAATTATGATTTTTAATTAAATAAATTGTTTAACTTTTACACGTCGATGACAAACATTTTACTTTGTAAATTTATCCATTTGTAAACACATTTTTTACTATAGTATCGTAGAAAAAAATCATGTAAATGATAACAAAAAATCATGTAAAAAACGGCTCATGAATATTCACGATGAAATTGACGAACGAATTTACTATATTTTTTTTCGATGAAAGGGGTTTTCCAATCGTAGAACCTGAAAATTTCACCCCCAACTTTCGTTTGCCCGGTGAAAAATAAGAAATAATCCATCGATGGAACATTCACAAGGGGATGAAGGGCTTGTTTGAACTGGGGTTGAGTTTGTTACAAACAAAATTAAAAAATTAAGCTTTGAGCGAGTGACATGTTCATCATGTTACATTTTGCAGTGACTAACGGTAACACTACAACAAAGAGGGTCGGTTCCGGGTTAACAAGTCCCGACAAATTAACTTCGAAACGTCGAATTCGGTTAACTTGAAGTTTTTCGCGAGAAGAATTCAATCGGCGATTAAAAGAAATAAAGTGGAGAGATGGGGTAGCCAAAAAAAAAAAAGATAGAAAGAAAATGAAATAGAATGTAAGTCGATTTCTAGAATAAATTTGTTTTCCACGTTCGAGTCTTTTTTTAAATATATGTATGTATTTATTTTGGGACTTTTTCGTTTTGCTTTCGCTCGTTTCAATCGACGTGTTGTCGGCGTGACGAGAGCGGATTGCTTTTTTGCGGTGACGCTGCAGTGAGACATTTAAAATTGACAGTGTAGATAAAAAACAGTACTTAAAAACGTATTATTTTTCTATATTTTTTTTAATTTTATAAATATTTTAAATATATATTATTCTATTATTATTGTTTATAAAAGTGAAATTGATAAAAAATATGATTTTTTTAAATATTATATTTTTTAAAACATTATATTAAAAAAATTGTAATATATATTTTTATTTTGTGTTAAATTATGTAACAATTTTGTATTATAATTAAAGTTAAATTATAAATATGTAATATAATTAATTCATTGTTATTTTTTTCATTTATCATTTTATAAATTTAAAGTTCATTTACACTTAATCATTAATTAATTAAGTTACTTTTTAAAACATAATTTTAACAAAATAAAATCCAGACTACAAAAATCTAATATATTTTTCAAAAACATTGATCAAAATTGATATACAAGATCAAAAACATTGATCTTGTATATCAATAATATAAATTTTTATTAAAAATATCAAAAAAGTATTTAAATGTTTAACATACATCTATAATCATTCACTTCATAACTATGTTATTGATTATATTTATATAATATAAAAAAAATCTAAATTTGTGTTAATCTTTATTTTATATTATTATATATGATTTGAATTATAATTAAAAACGACAGAAATATACTTGCAATTTATATATACTGTTTAAGATTAAAATTTTATATATGATGATATCATTTATTTATAATCTATGAGTGAAATAGTTTATAAAATATAAATAATTAAAAATATTAAATATTTTTTTTAAATCGTAATAAACCTTACCACTAAAGATCTGCTCTTTGCTTATATATATATATTTTTTCAACGCTCAAATAAAAATATTGTAAAGAGAGAGGAAAAAAATATGCTGAAAGCGCGCATTTTTATTGAGCTTTTGTTTCGTCGCGAAAAACGCTTTCCCAAAAATACCGACCGCGCTTAATATATTGTTTTCGAAAACAAATATGGTGCGCGAATTTCTTTTTCTTCTCGTTTTCTTCCTTTTTTCTTTTTTTTTTTTGAGCGAAGAAAAGCGCACATTTCCTCGCGGAAAATTCACTATTGTGAAAAAGAGCGGCTTCTTCACGGTGCTCGGTTTATTTCTGGGACATATACGACCGTTCATGTACAAGGAAAATTCGCACATACACACGCATATATGAATAGGCACATTTATATATATATATATATATATATATATATATATATATATATATATATATATACGAGTACTTGTTATATACGCTGAAGTGCTTGGCATCAACCCCAAGTAAACTCAAATAAAGGTTTTTCGTCGCCGTTTCACATTAAATTGGGATTGATGAAGATTTTTCCACAACAACAGCGAAAATAACTCTTTTCTCACTTAAGTCATAAATTATTTAACTGAAGGAAAATATATGGCGCCAACCCTTGTTTGTTACTTATATACTTATATTCGTGTATTTTAAGGGTAGGTGGTGTATTTAGGGTAAATTTAAAAATATGGAATTTTATTATAAATCATTCAGTAAAATACAAATAGAATATTTCACTTAATAGTATATATATATATATATATATATATATATATATATATATATATATATATATATATATATATATATACACATCACGTAGATAGTTGAACTAGTAAAATAGAATTTTATTTTTCAATTAGTAAATTTGAATTTTCTGTTTCGTAAAATTTACTTTCATCACCCAAAAATCTTTTTATTTATCTTTAAACAGTGATATTTTAAATATTCATTTTTGATATTTTAAATGTTTAGAATTTTAGACTTTTTTAAATCATTTTTATTATAAATATAAATATATATTAATTTTATAAGAAGATTTATTTCTATAGATATATAAATATGAATTGATAAAGAATAAAATTTTGAGATAAAATATATACTTCAATATTTTTTCTGATTAAACAAATTATTTATGTTTAAAACAGATTAAAATTATATAAAAAATATTAACAAATGGATGAGCGAAAGATTTAGATTCGATTATGTTTTTTTTTATTCATAATAATTTCTTTTTTTTATTCATGAAAGGCATATATTAAATATTATTTTCTTTATATTAATACGGTTATTGTTTTACGTCGGATTTATTTAAAGCTCTTGGGTACATATTAAACGCGGCTTTTAAATATCCTCAAGGATATGAATACAAATAGCTAGGTAAAATAAAGATGAATAAGTGAAATCTTGTATCAAATTAAGAATAAGCTTATCCTTTTAAGACGACGACGAGAGATGAATTTAGACGGATGTTTATTTTTTTTTCTCTCTCTCTATCTCTATCTTCAAGTCGTTTCTTTCATCTTTATTATTAAAATGTATTCAGTAATCATTTGAGATGAGTCTTTTTATAAGGGAGATTAAATTTTTTTATTAATGCATAAATGCAATAATGCCTATTTATCGTATTATGAATTGTGCAAATGGATTCATTTATAAATTCGTATATATTTGTAATTGGATAATTTGTTATAATATTTTAATATTAATTCGATATTTTTTTTCATGCTACAAATTAAATTGAGATTAATATGTTATTATTTACTGAGCGTAAATTAATCAATTATAAATTAAAATTGTTTAGTTCATTAATGATTTGTTTTTTTGGCAATTTATTTCGAGTGATTTTAGTATATTAATTAAAATAAATAAATATTAAATTGCTTAATTAGTGTTTTCAACATAAATAATTTGATTATTCTTAAAGAATTATAATAATGATAAAAATTCGATATACATTGAAAATTTTTCCAATAAAATGATGAATTTATTTAGGGAACGCAATTACAAAAATTATTATAAAGTATACATATTTAAATAAATTAGAAAACAAAACTTTTCTAAATATGAATAAAATTGAAATAATTTTTAACGATTTCAAAATATGTGACCGCTGAAAAAAAATGTAAAGTTGGTCAGAGAAAAGAAAGGACGCCACAGATAAATAAATCGAATTAAATTAATTCAAAAAGGAACAGAAAAAAATTGGGCGCCAGTCGGGGGAGGGAAAAAGAAAAGGGGGACGCGGCGACTCGTGGTGACCGAATTAGGAAAGATTTCGAAATAGAAATCGACAGACATTTGAATTTATATTGAGATTCATAGAACAGATGTCCGCGAAGATTACCATAAATACTTTTCAATTGACGTAGACGCGGGACAGGCATTCCATATTTTCTTCCTCCCCCTTTTCTTCTCACCCTTAACACATTCTTTCACGTCTTTTTTCGATATTATTTTTTTTTTATTATTATATTTTCAGCCCTATGACGCCGACTCCGGTCTTACTTTCGATTTCTGCATACATTTTTCTCACTTTCACCTAGCTTTCGACCAAAGGGTGGACGGGGGGATGTTTTTTCTTTTGCTTTTCGCGACCAACCGCCCAGAGAGCTCGTTCTTTTCTTTATTCGTTCTTTTTTTTTTTGACACTGTCGTCGCTATTCTTGGCCACATTTTTACTCTTTTCCTTTTTTCTTATTATTACTTTTTTTTTAATAGAAAGTTATAACCGTCGAGCTAACTTTTTCCGTTATTCTTAATATTTCAATGGGGTTGGTCGCGTGCACCGGCCGTTTTTGACGTTCCGGTTCGCTATTTGCTCTCAAATGTCAATACCAAATACTACATAAAAATTCATATGAACACTTTAAGGTCAATAGTAAAATGATATACCAGATAAATTCAAATTATGCAATTCGAGGACCGTATAAAAATAATCACCAAAAACATCAACCAAGTCATGCACTAGATATTTTTTTATTCATAAAGATGATATTAATATTATTTAATTTAATTTTTTGAATATCTATACTAATTAAATAAAACGATTTTTAAATAATATTTTAATATTTTTTTTTGCTTCATGTTTTAATTGTTTTCATTGCTTTAAACGGTTGAATAGCCCTGCATAAAAGCGTATACTGGCATTCAAGGCTTGGCGCTTTATCGTACAATAACAATTAAGATACTCGCACAATGTGTTAATATCGTTTTCGTGAAATTTTGTTCTAGATATGAATCAAAATATTATAAAATAATAATCAAAATTTAACATTTAATTATCACGTCGAATAATACCATATATCTTATCATAAAGACATTAAAAAAATGTGGAAGAAGAATAAATTATTGTTTATTTAATCTTGAATATATTCATTTTGAATCCAATAATATTTAATATTTGAAAATTTATTTAATGAAAGATTTTCAAATTTTTCGATTTCGCGAACAGGCTATCGTTTTTATTTTAACTTAAAAATACGTTTTAATTTCGTAACTCGTCCATTAAATATTTAAATGTTAATTATTCTTTGTTGAATAGAGGCGGCGCAATATATATATATATATATATATATATATATATATATATATATATATATATATATATATACATACATATATATATAATTTTATCGGCAAAAATTTATCTTTAAAATTCAAACATTTTTCATTGGAAACATTTTAACTTTACGTTTCATTGATTATGCCGAAAATTAATTAAATTACGTTATGATAAATTAAATTTTTGCGGATTATTAATCTTTCAGATTTAAGTTTTCGGCTAAATCAAGCGTAAAAATTTTATATTTTTTAAACGCGCAGTCGAAAAGGCGAATTAATTGGGTCTCGTATTAATTTTTTTAGGTAAAAAAGACCAGTCGGTGTTCGAGCGGCCGATGGTTCTCAAATGTTGCGTTTCGATTAAATTCTTTCTATTTTTAAATTATTATATTCCAGCACTTTATATTTTAGTTACATATAAAAAAACCGATTTCTATTATTTATTATATTTTTTTGTTATGTAATAAAAAATATTAAATTAATTATGTTAATATTCTTAAAAAAATTCACTCACATTTATAAAATATTATTCTTTTCGAAAGTAATTAGATAGTTCAGTTACTATAAATTAATAGATTTAAAAAAAAAGATTAAGAAAATTTTCTTAAAGTTTAACGTCTTTTGCTAACAACAAACTAATTAAAGTAGATTGCATTAAAAAATATTGTTAAGTATGGTCGATTAGTTTTAGCTAAGAAAGCTTAAAAATAGAAAGAATATTGAAGAAACTTTATAAAAGGATAAAAATTAGAAAGATCAAAGAATATGCGAATAAATTAGAGCATAAAATATTTAATTCATTATCAATAGTTATATGACTATTGTTATAAATGTCACATTATTCATTAGGAATATATTATTGATGAATGAATTGTGATGGTTTTTTTCTTATCAAATATCCTTCATATTCTTTCGTTTAACCATCAACGACTATTTAAGTCGATTTTTTTATAAATAGGTGATATATATATATATATATATATATATATATATATATATATATATATATATATATATATGTATTGTGTATTATAATAATATGCGCATAATAATTGTCACATAGTATTTTTGAACGCTCCCCAAGGAACCCTAGAAAATTATAATGTGACAAAGAGCACGTGCTGTGTGCAGGAAAATTACCTTCGGCAACAGCGGAACCTTCGAAGCTCGTCCACTCATTACCGACGCCATCAAAACTATCATCGCACCATTTTCCGACCCCTTTTTCACCCTTTCCACGTTTTCCATGCCGAGTTTTCACCGTTCGCGCCACCTTTCGTCTCCCGTTTTATATTCGTATTTTGTCATCTTTGTCTGGGGTTTATTCGGTTTTCGCACTCTTCCCATCATCCTCTCATCCTTTTCGAATGTAGCTACCTTTCGTTTTCATTCCCCGAATAAGGCTTCGTGCGAAAATGAATGATATCGTGAGCGCATAATTCACAAGGGTAGATTTATGAATTTGACACGGGCGATAGACGCGCGAATTAATCGGCTCGTCCATGGATGATTGGTGATCCATCACTAAACAGTCTCGTATTTTTTTTACCATCCCCCTCATTTCGCGCCCTTTTTCAATTATTCATCTTCACTTACACGCATATCAAACACGTAATTATTCATATTATGTTATAATAGTGTTATATTTTACAAATACAAACGATTGTATTGAGGTGAAGAAGGATGTTTGTCAATGTGAAATTATAAAAATATAATAATAATATTTATATATTTTCTTTTGAAAACTGTGAAGAAATCGCTCATTATTTTTTTTTGTGTAATATTCATTTTTTTGGCCATATTAAATATAAAATATTTTTTTAAATTTAAAATGTTTTTTATTATATTAAAATAATATACATCATAATTCATACTTATTTGCATAATATAAAACTGTAAATAAAAATATGTCTAGATGAATTTGAAGTTAAAATATGAATGAAAGTACAACTTTGATTAGAAAGTTATTAGTTTTGATCTAAATTCGAAAACATATCAGTATAGAATATTTTTTTAAAAATATATATATTTTAAAAATCAACTTGTATCGTTTTATGTAATATGTATATAATTTTATTACTTTTTTTATATTTTACTAGAAGAAATAAATTATTATTGAAAAATTTTAAATTTAAATAATCTTTCTGAAAAATAATTGCTGTATCAAAAGTAGGGCGATTGAATTTAAATTAATATTGAAAGTTTAGTAAAGTTATTATTATTAATTTTTACTTTTATCATAAATATATAACGTTCATATAATCCGTATTTACATGCCATATATTTAAATTGTCAAACCATTTTATAATAAAGCGCAAACGAATAGTGTGTTATCATAAAAAAATCAAACACCTGCTAAATCATCAGCATCAGCACTCCATTTCTCAGCGGTTGCGTTGTCAAGGTCAAGAATAATTAAAATGCGCACAAAAGGGGAGCGACTTCGGCGGCGGCGGCGGTGGGAATTTAAGCGCATAATTTCGAAAGAAACCGACGTTCGCGCCCTCTAAAAAGAAGGGTCGGCGTAATTAATTCGGGGGAGTCGAACCCGAGGCCAAAGTTCGACCGACCGCACCGGCAACAATGAAGACTAACGAGTGTTAGAGACGTCGAAAACGAAATTCCGGAAAAAGTTCAAACGGCCCCCGTTTCCTCCCCCCCCCATCCACGTCGAGCTTTTGCGGTTCGACCGAACGAACGCCCCCGCAATTCCCTATTAATTTTCAAACGACCCTCATCGACAATATTTACAGGAGCGCGGCGCTAGATCGGCGCGAAAGCCGAAACGGATCGACCCTCTTCTTTTTAATTTTTTTTTAATTAACTTTGTTGATTAAAATTATATATATATATATATATATATATATATATGTGTGTGTGTGTGTGTGTGTGTGTGTGTGTGTGTATACATAAAACGTTCGCTAAAAAGCCGAAGATCAGACTTTATTATACGATATAAATATGGCCGAAAGCCAATTTGTAATTGTGGGAAATGTCTAGGCATTTAAATCGTTGTTTGTTCAAAAATGAACTTTGCCCTTCGTATTTATATTAAATAATTTATAGTATTGAATTTTTATTTCACTATACGCTAATGGGTGAAACGGGATCAAAATTTATTTTTAATTTTATTAAAATTACACAAAAATGATTTCTAATATTTTTTATAATAAAACAAATAATATATATATATATATATATATATATATATATATATATATATACACACAAAGTAAATTCTCTTTTTATTCGGTGAGTAGATACGTTATTAAGAAACATGTAGAAAAAAATCCTGTAAGATGAAAAAACACCATATATTTTCCCACAAAAAACTAAAGATAATCGTCTAAATATGATTTTTCGCCATCAATAGCGCACGTTTTTAAATAATTTTCGAACGAAAACCCCGCACAAACACGTTTAATTTTGATATGTTCACGTTTTTTTTTTTTTGCGCCCGAATTCAATCCAATCGACTGATATTTTGCAATTTGGCGTACAAAATTTTTATTTTCGTTTGCGAATCGCGATTTTTGATTCGAAAAATATAGATAATTTTGGTGAAAAAACTGTGTTTTTCAAAACATATATATGACGCTCTAAAAATTCCTTACGGCAGGCGTGCCAAACTCTGAATATATTGCGGGCCACGTGAGTTTTTATTTACTTAGTTGTAGGCAGCACTCTAAAAAAATTACTGGCTTGATTATTAAAATATCACTTTTGAATAATTTAAACTGCACATTACAACTTTATTAAATGAAACTACATACAAATTAAAAAAAAAAAAAAAAAATTTAAATGTTGTTAATTTTACATATGTTATTAAAATTAGCATAACATCTCGGTGGGCCGCAATTTTCCTATTGACGAATCGAATGCGGCTTCGCGTGCTTCGTGTTTGACATGCTAGATCTAGTACAAATGAAGTCTTTAATTTAAATGAAACATTTTGTTCGTCGCGAAATTATGAGAAAGGTCATAGCAATCAGAATTTCACCAAAAAGTAAATAAGTAAATGAAATAGATCAAGTCGTTAACGCATCTATAGACATAAACTGACCTCCGTTTTTAATTATGAATATACAAATTGTATTTTGTTGTTGTATAAACAAATTATGTTTATTCTTATTAGTGAACCGCGTTACTTTAAGTCGTGCATAAAAATGTCGTGCAAAAAAAGAGTTATATATATATATATATATATATATATATATATATATATACCATATATATATATATATATATATATATACCATATATATATATATATATATATATATATATATATATATATATAAGTTTCAAATAAGATGATCATTTATATAAAAAAAACAAATTATTAAAAATAAAATGCACTAAAATGGAGAATAAAAAGAGATTTAATATTTATATTATGATTAAGATAATTTTTAAATATTTTTAATGGATTATAAATATTTTTTTTAATTCATTAATTAAATGTATAATTAGATTTTCAAAAATCAAATACAGTATATATAATACTAAAATATTTCACTTGTAAAAAGATAATTATTTAAATATTAGCATGTTATTGTCAGATAAAATAAATATTTTTAGTTGAATCTCGTTTACAATGTGATATAATAAAATGTGTTTTGTATATTTATAACGGTTTTTACGGAAAAAAAAAATAATTAAAATATATATATGTAAATGAAGATTTAGGTAGACGACTCTATTCACCACGAATTTTATAAATGTTGTTATGTAGTGAGTCATTCGTCGTAATAAACTGCAAAGTCATAAACTCAAACAGACGCAAACAATGAAAGACGTAGCTCGTCTGCGCTCAAAATAATGCGAAAGCTCGTGAAACTTTTCATTCGAACTTTTAATAGAGGGGGTGAAAATGAAAAAAAAAATAATAAAAAAATAACCCGGTGACCGAAAATTAAAACGGAGTCGGAAAGTTGAAAATTTTAAAAATTAAACGTCCCCTGTAATAGTAGTAGTCACTTTATTTTTTCTACGCACTTCGCTCTCGGAATGTTGTTTCTTCCTTTCTTTTTTCTGTTAACTCACTCGCGTCAAAGGAGAATTTAGCAATTATTCCTGTTTTGTTTTCGGGATGAGTTCGGCTCGCATTCCGCTTTTCTCGGTTCATAATCGATAAGTGCCAAGTTTGAGAACAAAGAGCCATCTTTTGTTTACAAAAGCGTATCGATTTCTCGCGACGTTTTATCGCTCGTTATAAATTTTGAGACAACGCACAACCCTTTTATCGGGGTGATTTTATTTTGAGCCTGTCAATTTTTCTTAGGGACTAATTTTTATAATCATCGATAATATATATATATATATATATATATATATATATATATATATATATATTTATATACATGTATGTATGTATGTATTCAAAAAGACTTCATTTAATTCAATATAATAATTGTAATATGATAAGATAAATTTATTAATTGTGATAACACAAATATGAAATGAAATATCACAGTATATTTTAAGGATCGCTAGTTTTTGATATACAATGCAATCGTTTCATTTCTATCGTGCGTCTAAATTGTACATGTTAGAAAAGAATAATTGTAACAATATCGCGTGTCCTTTTCAACAATAATACGTTCTCACAAGTGTAATAAATCGTTTGGTCGTATTTTATAATAATATACGATATATACTATATATTAACGGCAATTCAATTATCGCAAACTCGGTTAAGCGAATGAAAAATCGACACATTTATGGGATTTCGATTCGATATCTGGTGAGGGTGACTTTTGTAAAAATAGTTATCTTGCTGCAACAGGGCAGCGGTTCGGCGTTGTCCTCTAAAATTTGACTTCAGCACAATTTTCCATCTAAAAATCGTTTTTCATTTTTGTGCTGACTCCGTGATAGAATCTAAAACCGCACATAAGACCATCGGTGAACTTAAAGCTCACCCAACTGCACCCTTTGATATCTTATATTTTATAAACTTTAAAGTATACATGTGTTACATTTGAAAATTTTTCTACCATATATTGACATCTATTAATATTATTACTATTGTTTAAATTTAATTTTAAAATATTAATTTATTTTTATTTAGTTTAAATATAAATTATTTAATTATTTTCATGTCATTAAAATATTAATGAAATATATAATAAAATGTTCACAAATCTGTAAAGAAATGAAATTTATTCAATATATTTATTTAATATGAATTTGTTTCTATTATAATATAATGAATCATATTTTAAAATACTTTCATATACTTAAAAATTATAATAACAAATGGAAAATTATTAATGTACGGTAAATATTTAAAATAATATTTTTCTACAAAATATAAATCATCATACAAATCCTTGAATAAATTTATTTTACATGAAATTCATTAATTAAGATTATTTTTTTATTATTTTCAATTTTATTCTGATAGGTATAATTCGAATTCAAATAATTTTATTTCTTTAGTTTAGAGATTGTTGATAATTACTCAAGTTTAATTTTAAATGTTATGGTCTAAATTGTTTCTAAGTCATCAATTAAATTACAAAGTAAAAATACTCATCTTTTAGTATGACTAAAATGATTTAATATTTTATCTCTTAACACCGGAAGACCATACTTTAGCTCCTTCATATTACACATATTAAATATATTACAGATGTTTCCAAAAAAAAGTACAATTTTCATAGCATATGTAAAAATTAAATATTCAACAAAGACTGCAAAACCGTGAGTACCTTAGATGGCGGTTCGCATTTACCGTGCGACACTTTATTTTAATTTATATTTGAAACTCGGCAAGCCGACCCGGCGGCGCAAGTCGCGCGCAATTTCAAAACCCAGAAGTTTTGACCGCAATCGTCGACTTCGTCTCCGGCGACCGGCACTAATCTAGATTACATCGACGGTGAAAATTTTCAGAGGTCAAATACGGCGCAAAACTTCGTCCGGCACGCAAATTAAACGATCAAAATATTCAAAAAATGCCATATGCGGGTCCGCGTGTCCGCGCGTGTGTCCTCGCCCGCTTATTGGTTGAAATTTGATCGGATCCGACGAATTGGCGAAGCGTAAAGCCGGACGAGTTTCAATCGGAAATCAATTAAACGCGACAACCGCGCTGAAAGCCAAACGCGCGGTTTTAGACAGTTTTCGCATTGTTGCAAAAAAACATTTTGTCAATGGAAATATGGAGAATGGAACTATTAGTATACTTATATTATTATAGTATTGGCAAAATTTATCGTTAAAGTGTTAAATATTTTAAGATATATTGAATATATATAGTATATAAACATATTGTGTGCCGTTAAAATTAAAGTATAATTTATATAAATATCGAAAATAATAGGATAAAATAAAATATTTACTACCTCTACTAAACGATTACTAATACAATTATAACGATTGCGACTATATTTCGACTAACAAGCGATTAGATTCGTTTCGACGTTTCACGATTGAGCGATTTTTTCGAGTCGTTCCGTTCGGCCCAATTAAGTCGCCAAATTTTCGCTCCATTTTTATTATTATTATTTCGCTCTTTTTCTTTTTTTCCCGATATTTTTTTTTCCTGTCGACTCTTTCGCCAGAGCTTTCGGCGAAACTTTCGCGAGGATTCAATATCAATTCGGCGCCGAACGAGTGCATTAGACACACGTCGGACGTAACCGTTCGAATATAACGCTCTACAATTATGGCGCGGAACGCGGCGCCTAATGGGTTAACGTGCCGGAGTTTCGTCGTTGAAAAATTTAATTAAATCCAAAATTGATTCTGCGCTATATAGTTTGTTTTGTTTTGTTTTTGTCTCTTTTATACAAAATAAAATTTTATATTAGCGTCGGTGAGTCGTTTACGTTTCAACTATGATGAGTTTCGCTTAGTTTATCTATGCGCGAATTAAATCGATTGCCAATGTTAAATTTCATAATATGGTCCATATTGTTTAATTTTAGCTATAAAAATAACAATTATACCATAATTTAAACCATTTTAAAATTGATAAAATATTTTATATATTAAGATGTGGAAAAGAACTCTAAAATCAGAGTTTCATCAAAATATTATATAAAGTATAGAACAATTATAGATTTATTTATCAAAATATTCAGACTCAAAGTTAGATTAAAGTATGTGGAAATATTAAAAACTAAAAAAAAATAAAAATTATAATCATAGATTTGAATATAAATAGCAGTATTATACAATTATAATTAACAATAGTAAATATAAAATATAGAATAACAATTAGAAATTATAAAAACTAAAAAAATATTGATAAAAACAAATGTTTTGGCATTTTAAATGACTATATATAAATATTATTTAGAGATTAGAACTCGTATGAATTGTTTCTCTGATCGTTGATATCATTAAAAACTTTACAATATAACAAAATCAAATCTATATTAATATTTATTATACGTTCTAATGAAAATATTCGGTTAAAATCTAACATTAGTTCAATTTCATTTCGGCACGTACTCGAATAGCAACAATAAAGTAACACTATAAACGCCGACGGTTATATTTCATTATATAACTATATAAAGTTCAGAATATATATGTAATAAAATAAATATTTACAATGGTTGAACTTGTTTATTAATCAACAGGTTTTGAGAACGAATTGCACTTGCATTACAATTTTCATTTATAAAGAACACATTTCAATTAAGGAAGTAATATGCATTAATAATTTATTAATGCATAGATCACACAAATTTCATAATATATGACTTATTTCTATAAACAATTTTTATTAATATATATATATATATATATATATATTGAATAAAAGTACTTTATTATTTATTTAGTAAAATACTATATTAATTTATACATTATTTTTAATTAAATTATAATAATATATAAAAATTGAATTTAAAGTTTAAAAATCAAAAAAAATGTAAAAATATTATTCAACTAAAAATTTTAAAGGTGCGACTGAAAGGGCGAAAACTATCGTAAATCACATTTTTAATATGAATAATTAATAATGCGCGCATTTTTCGATTTTGTCGCACGACATTATTTTTTTTTTAAATTCACCCCCTATTTTTATTTTTATTTTATTTTTTTCATTTTCGTATTTTTGCGCGTGTCGTCGTCGAATAAATAAATTAAAACCAACGTCAATATGGCGTCGAATAACCGAATTGATTGATCGCCGTTTATTGACGGTGCGTATTATACGCGAAAATAAACAAAAGTCTAATCTCACCCCCCACACCCCTTAACCCTCCCCTTATTCCCCCCTCCTCGAAAAAAAACGATTTCCAGTGTAAATCTCGCGTAAAATTCAATAAATTTTTAAATTGATTGCCGCCGTCGTCGATGCGGCTTTTCGCGTTTTCATTTCATTTTTATTCATATTTATTGCCATTATCGTCCCCCTTTTTTATAGTATGTTCGCATAGGGGTCCGTTATTAAAATTCGTACTACTTTGATTATATTGTTTCGTTTGTTCGTTTTTTTTTTAATCTATATACCGTAACTATTTCATTTATTTTTCATTCATATCACATCGGTCTATATTATATATATGGTATTATATATGGTATATATATTTTATTACTTATTGTATATATTTAAAATTTATATAAAAAAGATATATGAATTATGATAGAAAAACGGTTTTAATGTGAATAGAGCATAAAGCGGCTGAAACAAGAGCTGTTGTCGCGTTAACACAGCATCGACGGGTTGTTAACCCATTGCGGTCGGGGGCCGCCCATGGAATTTCAACCCTTAATTAATTATCGGACAATATACAAACAACAACGCCCGTAAACAAACCTGGCCAGGATCCCGACTCCGTGTCGTCTTCGAAACCGCCGCAGATATTTAAAATACGACATTTAACCCGAATGTTCCACGTGTCGAAACAACGTAACAGAATATATATCGACTCGGTTTACCCCCTTTTATTGAACGTGAGCAAACGATAATTTAACTATTTTTTTTTAAAAGCCGATTATACCACATATTAATCTAGTATAATGCGCACTATATAATTTTGTTTGATAGAAATTAAATTATTTAAACAATAAAATTCATTCATAGATAATTCACTTAAAGTGTGTTCTACAAATTAAATCGTACTATAATAATTTAATAGCACTAGATATTCAAGAGTTTGCATTTTTCTCTGAACACAAAAGAAAAATTCTCGCGGAAAGAAAAATAGAAAAAAAATACGCACTAAGAATCGAGCAAACGGGCACTTCAAATAATAAAGTTTGCGGATCCAGTAATTTCAACTCCTTTTTATTGCATGTTTGAAGTAAATTAATATTAACGCTATCAATATTCTCGATGATCATTAAGTACATTAATTATAAACGAATGCATCGTTTCTCTCTAATTCAGCACGAAAACCTTTATTAATAAACATTTTTAAAATATTACGGTTTCATTTTATTTATAATATAATTTATATAGAAATATAATAAATACCATATATTATTATTATATTTTCTAATTGAATTATATAAGAAATATAATTATGTAAGAATCCGAGAACTTTCGATCACGTAGTCGCACACGTTTATCATATAACAGTTAAATTCATGACACTGAATGAGTAATGTAATATCAATAGATCAGTATTGAAAAGAGACATGGATGAAAAGAAAAAAAAGAGTGTCACGAATATGTATATATATATATATATATATATATATATATATATATATATATATATATGAAATTTAGAAGCCGGTCTCATTCATAACGCACGTGACAACGTAACATGACATACGGCGCTCACGTGCGATGTGATAACGACACATCCACGGTTTTACGATCGTTCAAAAAAAAAGAAAAAAAAGGAAAAACTTGACAGCGAAGAAAGAAAGCGAATTTTAAGAGTTCATAAATCAAAATATACAATTCGGTCGAATCTTGAAGCTTCAATATGGCTTCCGGGAAAATTTGCGACATTATGCTTGTATTTTGTCCTCTCCCGTGGGAATAACTTCAATAAAGCTTTAATAGAGCGTTACTATAAGATATTATTATTATTATTATTATTATTGACCGAAGATAACTTAACTTAAATTCACGTTAGTTAAATATGATACGTGTAACTTTTAATTAAAATCCATTTAAATATAGCGTTGTGGACGTTCACAAGATTGTCTGGAATTTATATTGTGCGGTTAATTTGACATCAACTATCATAAAATATAAGTTATATTTAATGATATATATATATATATATATATATATATATATATATATATATATATATATATATATATATATGCATGCATGCAAAATGAACGAGCGTCTGATAGTTCAGTCTGTTTTTATGTAGTAGCTGATGACATTATTCACTACGAATATAGTGAATAGATTTAAACACATATATTATATATAATATATTATTATTATTATATAATATTATTTAATTTAAAAATTAATAATATTTTATCTATCGATTTGGAGAGTATCGACGATCGATAAGACGAATCATCCGAAGGTCGTTTCAGTATTCGGCGACCGGAAAAAAATAGTATCGTCGTTTCGGTTTTTTTTTTTCACTTTTTATTCTTTTCTTATTCTTTCATATTGACTAGCAAAAATGTCAAATTTCTAAAATGGAATTGAATTTGTTTTCAAAAACATGTGCAGCGAATGTGGTGGTAAAACTCAATATTGAAGAGTGCGTCTCGGTTTTTCCGGACATTTCTCCATCATAAATCTTGTCTTCGCCACTTGTCGCGACTATCAACAAACATATTTTTCACACGAACGAAGAGGATCACAACTTTTTCCACAACCATTCACCCTCCTCCTCACGTTTTCCTACCCCACGTCTTTGCGTCTTTTTTTTCCCCATCCTTTCTTGATGTTTGTACTGAACGCGATTTCAGCAGCGGCGATGAGTTGAAGGTTACGACGGTGTCCTTTTTCTATTTCAGTAAGATTTAGCACTGCTGTTGACCAAAAAAAAAAAACGTGGAAAACGTACACACACACACACACACATAAATATAAAAATACGTATAATTTTTCGATGATTCATTATGATATGATATTTTTGAATTATACCATTAATCCAACGAAATATCTGCGCTAATACGAGAAAAAAATCTAACGCGATTCTTTCGAGCTATACGATATTTGATATAAATGATTGAAAACATATATCATTCTTAAATATATTATTTTACGATTACAAATATATAATATTATTATTTTATCTTTAATTATATGTAAATTAAATATTATAAGGATAACATCAATTTCAATCCTTAATCATTTTGAATTTAAAAATGTTTCTTAATATCATATTAAATAATTAAATTGTTAAAAAATATCAAAAAATTAATTTAGAATTCTACATAATTATCTGAAATGACATTTATTGATATAATAAAGTATATCTGCTATTATGTTTTAATTAAAGAATATTTCTTTTAAATTATAGTCATTTAGTTTATTTTTATTATATATATATAAATAAACTGAAACATTTTTAAAGGATTTTTTTTAATTATTTAAGAATGTATTATAATCCAATTACATAGCGTAAAATATTTTTATGTGACACTTTACACTTTCACAAAGGAAATAGCGATGTTGAAAACAAAGACAACAATAACGCGTTAAATATACCCGTTAAACTCTAAACGTCCGTCGTATACAATAAAATAATATTATCGAGAGTGCCACTTTGCAAATTTGAAATCCTCTGTGGAACAAGCCTTTGCAAAATACAAAGCAAACACACTAAAAGGGGGACGCTAAAACTTCAAATATTACATCTCGGAACAGAACGTCGTCGATTGTATACAGAAAAAGCTTATTAAACAGACTTAAAAAAAAAAAGAAGAAGAAAGAAAAAAGTATCTTTCTGCACGCCTTAAAGCGTGAAGTTTGAATATTGCCATTATCAGATAAATAATTAGATATCAATTAGACTAGATTTCTGAGGCAAAACGGTCTCCTTTCACCTCCCACTTCACCCCCATCCCTACCTTCTGAATTCGATCTAAAGCGAGAAAATCACACCCGTTAACCCTCGTCATTTTCACTATTGACATTTAGTTGTACCACCCCTTTAACATATTGCTCCATTTATTTCCACAAGTAATATATTCCGATCACATATTTGCGGCAAATTCGCTTACCGCTATAATTTAATTAATTTTTTTTAAGCGTTCGGGTATGTTCCGATTAAAATGTGACTGATTTTTTTTTTCATAAGAATATTGTGTTAAAAATGATTACGGTCGATTAGTTGACTATTTCTTAAAAAATAAATATAATAAATTAGTGATATCACAAAATAACCTGTTTGTTGTCTAAAATAAATATAAAAACCTCATTTTAGTATTGTTGTTATTATTGTTTAAATATATCGCATATAAATACATACATACATACACGTTATTTTAATTAAGAAACACTCATAGCTTCCGCGCTCGAATAACGAGGCGGCGAAAGAGTTAACGGTCGGATTTTAACGATACTAATGAAACACAAAGACGTTTAAAAATTGACCTAATTACGTTCGAAACTTCTCGTATAAATTGCTTAAAATTTCGACGGAATTAACGGACGGACATTAAAAGGTTAACGATGTAACTTACAAACACACACACACACGCGCACATAAACACATACATATACATAAACACACACACACACACACACACGGTTGTGTGATAATTGTGCATGAAGCGTTATACATAAAATAGACCCGGAGATGCGGTAAAATTGTCATTAAAACGCAGTAATGAATGCAGTTCGCAGTGACGTTAACGGACAAATTGCACTGAAATTCAAGCGGCCACCAACTTTTTCATTCGTCCTTTTATTCTATTTATACTAATATCGCTCGTTCGGCTAACGAATGACCAACGCTGAAACGGTAACGGCTCGCCATATATAAACGCCTAGGTGTGCGATTGTATTTTTTTTTTTTGTTTTCGCAAGCGCATTTTTGTCACTTTATAACTGTACGGTTTTTATTTTGCAGATCCTAGGTGTAAATCCGTAAAATAATATTTTATATAATATATTACAAAATATTTTATGTATTTAAGCAAATTAAGTATATGGTTTTTGAGAATGAATTGTACGTTTACCTATTTAATTAATACTTTAGAATTAAATAAGCTATATATTAAATATTAAAACAGGTATGAAACGACAATAGAGTAAATAGGGCTCGCCCTAATTAGGCACAGGGCGCGAAAGTGATTACAAATTATTCAGGACGAGCGTGAAAATTCGTAGGAAAATGCTAGTGGAATTAGTGCGATTTATTAAGCCTCGGCTATTTCGCATCATTGCGTTTGCACAGTCGTTTGTCAAAGAGGACTCTGTGGAATAATTAATCTTCGTGCGTGTCGAAATTTCGGCCCAGAATCCTGAAGCGGTCGGCAACAGTCGGCTGGTGAACGCCGCAGAATGAGACGAAAATGCAATTTTACAAGACGCAATTTAAATATTAAAAAAAAGGTTTTTTTTTATAATCGATCATGATAAAACATCTAAATCGATCACGAATCGTTTTAGATGTTTCTAAAACGATCTCAATTATATAAAAGTTGAAATAACTAATATCAATTAAAATTATAATAAAATCGTTATTATGCAGCGAAAGATCATTTTCAAAAATTCTACTGAAATTAATGTTACAAGTACTATATTAATTTAAAAGTTTTATTCGAATAACTAGAATTCAATCATTTAACTATATATATATATATATATATATATATATATATATATATATATATATATATGTATTTCAATAAAATATAATTTATATAACATATTCTAGACATTGATATATAAAATATGCATAAAATGTATATTTTATATCATATAAATAAATCAGATTTATTTATAAAATGTCTATAAACGAAGCGTGATTTGCAAATTGTCAATACTATATGTTCGCAAGTCAATAATCTGTATTTTTCTCGTTAGAAATAATTTCGACCTATGTTATGTCGATAACAAAACGGTGTTCTTTCATAATATACAAACAAACAACCCGCAAGGCAATATGTATCATAAGCGGATAAAACACGACAAAAGAAAACAAATATCATTATTTGGTGGATACCTTTATTTCATATTTTCACGTATGGTACACAAGTCTATATATAAATATATATATATATATATATATATATATATATATATATATATATATATTATAATATTATTTTTTGTTCATTCTCATCTCATTTTTCTTCATTCAGCGTATCCAGTACTTTTTTCTTCCCCCTGTGTCGTAAGTGTCCTTTTTTTTCCCTTGTACGCGGCTTATACCAAAGTTTGTTACGTTTTTCTTTTATCTGTTCGAATATACATATTTTCCGCATTCTATTTATCTTCCCTTTATGTCCCTTTTTTATTCGAGTACGATTCGCGACGACAAAAAAAAATGTCGAAGGAAAATATCTATATATATATATATATATATATATATATATATATATATATATTTACTAACAAAATAATCGATATTGTATAAACAATGAGAAATTGATTATAATTTATCTACGTTTAATCGTTTACTTATAATTTAGACTATTGCAAAAAAAAATAATATCAATTTATTTTTCATATGAAATTATATATTATATGAGACCAAATAAATATTAAAAATAAATTATTTACATTATATAGTTTTGTAAAATATTATTTCTGTAATATTTATAATATGTTTAAATTGTCAATTCTACATCATATATTCGAAGAGTATAGAGAATATGTAATTCAAGACATATTTTTTTAATTCCGAATAATTTTTAAGCCTATTTGAATATTTACACATTAATTTATATAAAATTATTATCGATGTTAAACTGATGATTTTTATCGTAACGAGCGGGCATTTAAAAAAAAAAAATAGCACACGAGACAACGAGGCCCGAAAAGCGCAAGTAGACCGGCGTCGAATACCATTTTCGGTTTTAGGGTTCGGAAAGTTTACGACATTGTCCGTTAAGTTAGCGAGAGTTCGGTAATAGTTTTGTTAAGAGTAAGTTGGCGAAGGCAAGACATGCGTCCTCGGTAATTAGCTTCAAAAGATTTGCGAACGGAAAACTTTACGACGATAGTTAAATGAAGCGAAATTTTCAAATACTTGCCTCAGAGGAAATTATTTACGCGGGCGTAACCGAAAACGCTCATGTACACCGTGACGGGTGGGTGGGGCGCGACGGGGTGAGGGGGGGTCGGCCGTGGAAAAACACGACCGAATACCACCCCGTTCGAGGAAAATACACTTTTATAACGATGTAATAATTTCGGTGAAAAATTCGATTATTCGAAATGCGAAACCTGCGAGTGGCTCTCGGTGAATTGTGAAAGTTTTCTTTGTTTTAAAAGTCGGTCGAATTCATAAATTATTAAATGAATAATTAAATCAACTGTAGTGTATATATAGGTATGGAATTATCAAAATTTACATATACCATATACTTAAATCTTAGATTTTAATTAATCTTATTTTTAATGTTCATATTTTAAACTAAAAAAAATATTATTGTATTTTTTAACTTAAATTCATATAAATTCTAGTAAATAATAATGTACTATACTATACCAATTTATATATTATATTTTATTTTAATATATTAATTATAAAAATAAAATTAAATTCTTTTATAATATCGTTATAATTATATTTTTTCAATTTATTTTTAATTATTGTCGAAGTGATACTTTAAAATATTTAGATTCACAAAATCGCAACATAATGCAAGATATCAATCAATCACGTCATAATATATTTATTTGCAAATGAAGATAGAACCCGCGATAAACGTGTTCGTTACGGGAAAACTTGCATTATCGATGTGCCACGGCAAATTTTCCAGAGATTCGGAAAGCACACGTTTATTCGGCATAAATTATTTCCAACATTTCCAGGCGGCTCCACCGAAAGTGGAAAATCGGGATGATCCGCGACGAAACGGGAAAAGTATATATATATATATATATATATATATATATATATATGTGTGTGTGTGTGTGTGTATGACGACGGAGACGGGAGTTGAACTTTTCGGTATAGAACCTGAAGAGTCTCCCGGAACGTTTTCCAAGGGAAAAAGCGGTAACTGTCGTTGACACGTTCCGCTGAAAAAGGTACTCGAGCAGTTTTTGCTATTGAATTAGGGGGTCGGTGCCCTCCACGGGCTCTACGTAATTGCCCCTGATAATAAATGCCGGCCGGCAACTTTTTCATCCACGGTTAACGACGTCAAAACTTTATAGCGGAACGTCAACTTTCGTCCACGTGTCCACCCACTGTTTATTCATCGTTCGGCAATTTGTTATTCTCATATATTCTCGTTGGCCGTAGAACACTTGTGAATGTGTACTGTATGCGGAAAAGCTACCCGTTTTGTTCGGCATAATAGATTTTTGCCGCAAAAACTTCGAAAATTTGGACCCGCGCTTCCTTGTATATTCCATTCGAAGCGTGTGAGCTTTTTTTTTATGTTTCGTCCTTCGTCTCGAACAATAGACGTATTTAAATTGAAATTAGTTAACTATTATTATAATTTTGACGCTCGTTATACTTGCTTATTAATATAATGAAGAAAATACAAATTCTTATAGAATATATCTATGTGAAACGTAACAAAATATTTTGAAAGTTTTACGCTTACACTTGATATAGAATTTAATGTTGTAAATCGAAAGCTCAAAAAAAAAACGGACTTAGATCCATAATGAATATAGCACCATCGATCATGTCGTTTGTAAAGGAAGATTATTAAATTGTATCTCGTGGAAGGATATGATGAATATTTCGACGAAAAATATATCGAATATTTGTTCGTAAATGCTAATATAAAACGTATATGGAATTGAAACGAAATGATATATTGTTTTCAAACGATATACGAAATATGGATAATTTGAATTTATTAATTTATCCAAATATTAAAAACCATGGATATGGAAATATTTTGAATATACACACAAACAATTATATACAGATAAAAAATCTATTATGACAAATATGTTTACAGCGGAAAATATATATACAGCGGATGTGAAAAGTATAAGATCGATTATAAATTTTCATTTAAAACAATTAAAAATACGCTTACATAATTATATCACGATTTATATTTATAAACTGATTTTATTAATTAAATAATTTATCATTTAATTTTTTCAAAATATTTTTTGAAAATTTTTTTTTATATATAATTTTTTTAAATACGATAAAGATATTTTATGCACTATTATTTTTTCTGTTAAATATTTAAATATAATTTACGAATTTGATAAACTTTTATACGTTTGTTTTAAATTATCGATTAATATAATTATTTTAAAAACATTATTTTTTTCTAAAGATCAATAAAATTATAAAATAAATTATTTTTTCAAACGAATAATATAATTAAAACGTATATTTTTCGTATTTATTTTTTCAAGTCAATATTTTACTTTTGACCATAACTGTATATATGATATATTAAAACATCCGTGTCAATACATAAAATCGATTTTCGCTTACAGTCGAAATGATAACAAATCGTTAATTAATTTCGATGTCGTTCAGTGATTTCGTTCAAATTCATTTTCCATCGCATTAATTTTAATCCCCACGAAAACATTCGAATTATTTTTACTTTTTCCGCCCTCGTGATTTGACAATGTTCATTTCCTCCCACCCTTCAAAATAATAATGAAAAAGAAGAAAACATGCAAAAACCAAAGTCGTTTTTGATCCGAAGGCATATTTGATTATAACGCTCGATCGTTTTTTTGAATTATTATAATTATTATTTTTATTTTTACTTTAGTATTAAACTACACGAAATATTACCGATAAGAATGATTAATTTGACATCAAACGGATTTCCTTTTATTATATAATTATAATGAAAATGTCAAAAGAAATACATTCACATGTATTTAGGAAAAATTGTAGAATAATAATACTATACAATTTTATTTACAATTATTTTATCAAATTTGTTATTATTATTATGTAAAAAAAAATCATATTCGTTTAGTTTAGTTTTTTTTTAATTTCTATTATAAAAAAAGAAAAATAATATTATCATTTTAAATTGAATAATATAATATTTAAAATGAAATTATAATCACTTACAAATTTCATACCCGTACAGCGTTGTAGCGCCGTTGATTTGCCTCGCGATAGTCTCTTGATTTTCGACCAATTTAGCCGCTTCTAATTGATGGGCTTTTATTTATCCGCGAACATTTCAATAATTCAGCGTTTTTTTCCCGCGCATCAATTCAAGGGAGAGGAGTTCGGGGGGAGGGGAGGGTATGATGGTGTTTTCGATGAATATATATATATATATATATATATATATATATATATATATATATATATATAACAACGCATATATCCCCAATTTGCAATGGGAAGTGGGCGGATGGAGGGCGGGAAAAAAAACAACAATCGCCCTCCGCATGAAAATTAAAAAAGCTTTTCGCCACTTGCAATCCGGAACAACAAAAGCCGGATAACCGCGCTTGTTGACCGTGCAAATTTATTATCGACGTCAAGGGGGATGGAGGTGTACGTTTTTTTTTGTTTTTTTTTTATTTTTGAAAAAAAAGGACTATATTGGTCTACCGAACAGATTAAATCAACCAAATCAAAATTCAAACGATGCACGCGCCTTTTTTCTGACCATTTTTTTGGTCGGCCGTTTTGCGCCGGTAATGTGCGCAAATCGGAATCCAGGTTTGGAGTCCGATTTTTCGTTGTTGGCGAACCGGTTTTCCTTTTTTTTTTTTTGTATTATTTCGAATTGAAAATTCGAGGACAACAAAAAATCGGATAAAGGATTGTTGCAAAATGCTGCCGGTGTAAAAGGCTACATAAAAATATGTTTACCATGTATATATGAAAAAAAAAATTCCTCAACAATATTTGTTTTTGATCAAAGCTGACAATAATTTGTCCAACAATGTTAATCATTCAGATCGTGACTATAATATAA
This sequence comes from Leptonema lineaticorne, assembly GCA_024500535.1. Classification (NCBI taxonomy): domain Eukaryota; kingdom Metazoa; phylum Arthropoda; class Insecta; order Trichoptera; family Hydropsychidae; genus Leptonema; species Leptonema lineaticorne. Next base: position 645,438 of record JANIJI010000024.1, read on the forward strand.
ATATAATTTGTGTTTATTTAAATTATCACTCTTAATATTGATTTTAGATATCATTTTTTTTTATTAAAAAAAAGAAGAAAATTATATTAAAAGTTCACATTATTACATTGTTTATATAAAAAATAATTATTTTTATAAAAATTCATTATGCACCATTTGTCAAACTCTGGAATACTACATTACATATTTAATATTCATCGAAATAAAAAACACATACTATGTTAATTAAAAATAATTATTAATACATAATAATACTTTATGAATATGTTTTTATGCATTTTCAAGCTTTTTGTCTTTTCGCACAGTGATAGAATTCTGCAGATATATCCATTGTGATTTAAAATTTCACACTTTCACATACACACATTCACTATTCGGAAATACGCTGAGATAAAAAAAAATCAAGCTTTGAATATTTCCGTTCGGCTTGTTTGATACAAAACTAGATGTCCATTCGTTTATTTTTCATATTTCATAGAAGGAAAAACTCGATCGCAGATTATATATATATATATATATATATATATATATATATATATATATATATATATTCCAATAAAATCAATTCCTATCTATTAGCACACGAATATATAGTTTTTAATTTTCCTTATGATGTAACTAATGAAAATCGTTGCGTATAATATTAAAAATTTATATTGTTTTCCGTTGAACAAAACTTAAAACTTTTTTAATACATTAATCTATTATAAATAGAAAGAAAAAAGTTTTATCGATAATATGATTAATTTATAAATATTAAATATTGTTAAAATATGTTATTTAATGATTTCTATTCAAATATAAAAAAAACAATAATTTTCAATAGAACAAGCGATTAAGAAATTCAAAAAAACTGCAATACTTAAATTAATATATAGTAAATATATTATTACAATGATAAATTAAATTGATGGAATAAATAATAATTTTAGACATGCGATAAGAATCTATCGGAATATAAATATAATAATTAATGCGATGGCGATTCGTTAATTAAGAAAGGAAAGAGCGAAGCGGAAACGTATTAAATATTATCCACACGGTATTTTGCAATATTTACTGGAGCTTTATTTCTCATTCCGCTACCGGCTATAATTGTGAGTCCTCCAATTGCTTTTGGCCCTCATTGGCCCTCTCGGCCCTTACGGAATTTCCCATCAATCGGATTTCACGTGATCCACGGCTTAATACGTTGTACTTTGGCCGATCCATCTTGTCAAAGTGTTTGATGGATCAGTCATATAAAGATCAATCACTCGACAAAGAGGAAAGAGAAAGAGAAAGAGAGAGAGAGAGAGAGAGAGAGAAATCGCAATGATAATAATAATAAAATTATGCGTGTGGAGAGTATAATATTTGAAATCCTTTATCGATATATTATATTTTTATAATGAATTTTTAATTAATTAACATTTTTTTCACGTATATATATATATATATATATATATATATATATATAAATGATTTTTTTAATTTATAATTTTAATAATAATGATAAATATATTATATTCATAGACAATTTATTCCTGATAAATATCTATAAATTGATATACATAGTTGATTATAAATGAAATTTATTTATTATATAGATGACAATTATTTATGAAAATAAGTATAGTCTTATTTCATATTAAACAATTTAGTATAGTTTTTTTTTATATTTGTGTGTGAAATTAGGAAATATTATTAATTATATATACTAATTAAAATATTTGATTTTTTCTATCTTTATAGCGACAAAAATAAACATAAAATCAATCAAAAGAAGTTGAATTAAATATGATTAAACAACTTTATTTATTTTTTAAATTAAGAAACGATACGTAAAATTATTAAAAAGGTATCAAAACTTTGTAAAATTTATTTATATTATAATTTTTTTTCAAAAAAAAAAAAAATCTAAACATCTTAATAAGTGTCAGATGTTTGAGAACATTTTGTTTACTTTTCTAATTAATGATGTCGTATTATAAAATACGAAGGTTTCTACTATACACATATACGACTCTCTTCGAATATTTTTCTTCCGACAGACGACGTATCTTGAAACCTTCTGATAATTTCGACGGTTTTGTCCGATATCGTCGCTGTGTGTTTGCGATGATTTGTCCGCATGCCGTATGCGAATGCGTGTGTATTTCGGAGACCATTTGTCCGGCCCACTCCGTGTTCGAATGTCGTGGCAGATTGATATAAATGGTGAAGCCTGACAAATTGCAGGCACTTACCGGGTGGGGCTGAACCGGAGTCGACCTCTCGGACACGGTACCGATTTCGCTCCGCTCCGCGCTACCCGTTATACGGGGGGCGTTTTGAAACTTAAAATACGATCTGCATCACGAATAAAACATCCGTACTGTGAAAGTCGCATTATCAAAACGGCGAATCAATTCAAAAATTATCTATATCGTTGATACATTAGTGGATTTAATTAATACAATATAATAAACGAATCTAATTATTTCAAATATAAAGTGGATTCGTATACGAATTCGCGAACGGTATCTTTAGCAGATCGTTTAAGCGAAAACATTAATTGAATCATTTTACTGCGTCATAAAAAAAATAATTGTATCATAAAATCTTAACATAATAGATGAATTATTTTAACGTCGTGTCGTTATTAAGAATAAACTGATATAGAGACAATGTAGTTTTAGTCTTTTTTTTTTTTTTGTGTAAGACGATTGTTTTCTTTTGCTTTCTTTACATTTGCATTAAAGTCATACTGATAAGCCTTGATTTTTAATCCTGAATAGAAGGAAATTGTCTGGAGCAAGGCGTCGCAAAACAGAAATAAAAAAGGCGACTCGGAAAAAAAAATCGGCAAAGATGAAAAATAAAAGAGAAAAAAAGGAATAAATTCGCCTTATTTTGAAATTGTTCAAAGGGAAAACAATCGGAGCGCCCTACCAAAAAGGGCGCTCTTTCTTTCTCCATTGTACTTGATAATAATTTAAACTGTACTCAAGGGCGAACGGGAAGAAAAAGTATAATAATAATATAAACCGAATAAAACGGGAACGATAATGCGAAATTCTCAAAGGTAACTCCGACGTCGCCCGTTGTTTTATTTTTATTTGTATATTCCCTGTATATCCTTGAATATGTATCTGGAAATTCCTTTCTTTTATTTCGCAATCGTATCTCACGAAAAACTGTGTATTAAGAGGGCGAAAATATTGATATTATTTTTCTCCCGGTTTATTCGGCTGCATTATTCTGGATTAGGTCGGGGAGAATGTGTAATTATTTTTATTATCTTTAAAACAACTCTTATGAAAATATATTTGTGCGGTGTGATCGTTTAATTACTGGATCGGTATTGTATTTTTTTTGAATTCTGAAAAATTGTTTCAGTTTATTTTAGCATAATTAAAGAATAAATAATGAAACTGTTATTGTATAAAAATTGATCTGGATAAAAGTCCTCTAAAAACAAACTATACAAAAATCTAATTTTAAAATGAATATATTTTCAATTTTGTCCTTTTATTAAATAATTGAATCATTAGAAGATTCGTCAAACGTATTTCGGTGTTTCGGTTGAAAATCGATATTTTAAAGAAATATTCAGCGTCGTCGAGTGGAATGAAGTGAAATCGGTTAAATTTCCAGTTGAATTGAAATCGTTCCACAAAGAGGTGAAATTGAAGTAAAAAAAGACATATACTATATATTTATATATATATATATATATATATATATATATGAATTGTCAGTAACACACACACACACACACACACACACATATATATATATATATATATATATATATATATATATATATATATATATATATATATATAATATAAATTCTGTTTCGCGATTTTACGTCTTCATTTCCGTTTGAAACATCGTATTACGAGATGTTAAAAGCTGTCTTAACGATAACAAGCAGCAACGTCTGGAACAAACTTATAACGTGCCAATTTTCGGTATAATTTCCAATAAAATTTAATTAGATCGTCCTGAAATCGTTAAGGATTGTTAAGTGCCAGATTGAATTTTAATGATCAAACGCATTGAATGCTCGAATTTGAATGCAAAGTCGAAAACGACAACTTTCGTTTTATAACTGAACACCGAGAGACTATTAAACAGTTTTCTTGCTACTGCTGCGTACTGTTTATTTTATTTTTCGATTTTTTTTCACACGTAATTCTGTTCTAAATTAATCTGAGTGACTTTTTTGTAATTAATTAAGTCGACAAATAATAACATTAGACATATTTTTATATTAGCAAAAAAAAAAAATGGAACTAATTTACAAAATTAAATTTAATATTTACAAATCGAAATAAATGTCATTTAAAAGGTATAATTAGGTGTATTTTAGCGTCTTTCTACAATTTATGCATATTAAAAAAAAACACTGCACCCAGATGCTGAAGTTATGTGTATGTAAAATAGAAGATGATTTAACAAGATGTTAAACTATATTAAAAACTATCAAAATGTTTGTGAACTGTTCTTCTATATAATTTAGAAACTTAGACGTTTAGAGTTTTTGTAGAAAACTGGAGTAAGAAAAATATTGAAGTTTTCTAAGTTTATCTGATACATATTTTTAATCGAAAAAATGTATCATTCTTCGTTTGAATATAAAAAAATAAGACAATGTAGAAAGAAAGCAGATGTCCTGACCAATAATAAACACTAATTATTACCGTTAACAATTACGAAAATTATATTATATTAAAATATTAAAAGTTGAAGAAATAAATGTTTGTATGATTCTCATTTTGACTATATAATTTATGTTAATTATTGAATCGAAAAATTTAAATATCAAATATCTGTTCAGACTAATAATTAGTCGAGAAATTGTGTAAATGTGACACTTTTTAATATATATATATATATATATATATATATATATATATATATATATATATATTTAAATTTTATTCTATTAATAGAACGCTTTTATATGTAATTTAAAACAACCCGTGTAATTTTTGTAAATTATTTCGTGCATGTGTATTTAATTTGTATGGGCGTGCGCAATGGTAAGTGACAAAACTAACGCCCTAAACTAGTGTCCGCGGCACGCAGAGAGTAATGCGACATTTGCACCGGATGAACTCTCTTTGTAAAGTAATTTAACCCTTTTGTGACGCCGGGTTCTTTTCCATATTATCACGATTATTATTATTATTATTGTTATTTTATTTTATTTTTATCATTATCTTTGTTATTGTCGCTGTTAAGAGGCGTCGGACGCGTGGGCTTTTACATTTTTGGGAATTTTAATGCGTATTTTATGCGCGTGCCGGCAATCGTTTGCGGCGCAATTAATTTATTTTATTTTTGAAAACATTAAGTGATATAAGGGTTGCGTCGCCGGACCTTTTTTACGTTTCAAAGGATCGGACCTTTAAAGTTTTTAAGCCGGGGCGTCTGGTGCACGTTTTTGTTTCCGACTTTAAATATACAAGACCCCCCAAAACTCAAACCTCTGCAGTTTCTCGTTGTGAAAAGGCGTGCCCCGCGATAAAAGGGAGAAGAAAGGCTTAGAAAAATTCCCAGGGCTTTTTTGCGTTTGTTTACATCGGCTGTAAAAACTTGTAAAACAGAGGTTCGCACAGCGTCATACTAGATGCTTGTTAACCCTTGAATTTTAACCATTCGGGACAGCATATGCTGACATTTGAATTTCATCCCTTTTTTTCCAATAATGATTCCGATTTGAATATTTCTCACTAGATGTTCACGCTTACAACAACGTTTTATAAATATGTAATCGTTGTATCGCAGTTATACATACAATTTATATATAATATATAAAAATATCATTTTAATTTTATTTCTAACGTTCAAAAAAATTATAGAACTATGTTTTATGTGATTTTTATTAACCTTCCTACCTGATAAATTGTATTAATAATTTTTTTCTGCATTGAAATTTTTAGAAATAATTCCCTTATTTGATTCATAAAAAAATAATTAACATTAGAAAAATAAAAATAACCCAAAGATCCTTGTATAAATATGAAATTAATTGCATATTTCATATGAAACTAAAATTTATACACATTTACGCATGATATATGTATTTAAAAAATGAACATTACTCTTGTACATAATAAAATTTATATATAAACTAAAATTATTTATGAATTTGAAACGACGTATATATTTTTATTTAATAGTCAAATATATATGGAAATTACTATTTTTTTCATTATTTTCAGAAGATTTCAGCCTTCTCGGATCGATGTTGAAAAAAAAATGCGCATAATATATATTTAAAAGCTCGCAATATATCGAAAGACTTGACAAAGTGTACCGAAAGAGCCGAGGCACATTAATGTGACAAATTTGCCGTTGAATTTTTACACATTACGGACATTTTATCACACAATATAGATCGTATATTTTTTTTCTACATATTGTTATTTTGAAACGTGTCTGTAAATTTTTTTCCTTTTTTTTACATCGATAAAAATCGTCGTCGACGACGAACATTTTTAATTAAACGACGTAAAATTATACCTAACAATGTATGATCGTATATCATTGATATTTATGAAAAAAAATGTAAATAAACCAATGGCGCAATTGACCTTTTTTGAACTCAACTCGAGTTTCTCTTTTGTATTGAGATTATATATTTTTTTTTTGTTTCACCATGTAGACGGTTTTATGTATGATTTCTTACTGAGTTTATATTTATTAACAGTTATATTTTAAACTGAAATATTTATGTAACTTATCTATTTCTTATATGTGAAAAAGTGACGTTTATTAGAATATCATATATAAATATTTATTTCATACATGAATAAACACAATTTATTAAATTTGATAAGTTAGTTTTATGTGTGAATACGCTTGTGAAACTTATTTTATATAAATTCTTCGTTCACATGTATATAAATTTAAAAATCACATTTTTTAAGTCGTATATAACGTAATATCTATAAGTTTTTATGTGTCAATTTAAAATATATTATATTTTCATTACTTTAAATTTTGTTTATCATCCATTATAGTCGCTTTTTTATATAAAATTTTCATAATAATTTAAAAGATTTTTTTTGATTAAGATTAAACTAAAATGAAAAAAAGTTTTAATTAAAATATAAACAAGTATACTTCATTTTTTTATATTGACTTCACAATACTTAAATTTCTATTATAGGCTTCATTATTTTAAAAAAAATATTTTTATAAGTAACTCTTTGCGTTTGAAGGTTGACGATCATTATTCTGATTCAAAATTGTGATATTGCGGTCCTAAATAGAAACCGTTTCTGAACTGCTTTTGCAGTTTGGGAATCCGAGATGCTCATCTTGTATTTCGTTCTTCGAAAATTTAAGAAAACTTTCAACTCTATATTTATTTTTTGAAATATTTTTGCTTTGTTTATATATTTATTGAATATACTATATTTTTAAAAATATTCAATAGAATCCCATCTCAATCAATTCTATTTATGTAAAAAAAAAAATAAAATGCTCAACACAATAATTGATAACTGAAAAATGTGAATTTTGTTCAAATTGAAAATTTTTGAGCGCAATCCGCAAAATTACTTTTTATTCGAAGGCATATAAAAAAAATGAAAAAAAGAAAAAAAAGACGTGTAAAATCGGATAGAGTCGTCGTTTCGTTCGATCGCTTTTCACCAAGATCGATGTTCGCATTCATCCGAAAGTGAGTGAAAGTCTTGATATATTTCACGTTTACACTTCGTTGTCCCGGGGCAAAAGGTGAATCCAATTTGGTGGATAACGAGCCGCGCGATTGATTCCTTTGAGTCCCGTCTCTCATTCATCTTCCTCAGGGATAATAAGTGCGTTGTGACAAGAGCTTATCAGTAGTGTATAAGATCCATGGCTATATCGCAAGATCTGAACAACTACCTCAACGGTGACTACCAATAAAAATAATCCGCAGGGGCGTCGTGCCTAAAAGCGAGGGTAGGCAACTCATTAAAAAACACTTAGGCATTCGCTTATAACGCGAAATTCGGACAACGAGAGCTTTCTGAAAGCTCGATATCCATCCGTGAGGATCACACGAGAAGATATCTTGTTATATTTTATTCAGTGTTATAAAATAAAAATTTATATTGAGTTTTTCAGAATATTAGAGTATCAAATCTTTATCATTGTCATGTAATACATTTAACTTTTTACGTTTCAACTTAAAATATATCAAATATTTTTGAACGCAGAGCTCATGATTCAACTCTATAAAAAAATAAATATCATTAAATGTGAGATAGAAGATTTAACTTACTGGAAAATGATATTTAAAAGTTTTAAAAGAAAGTTGAAAATCTATGTAATATTTAAAAATAGTGCTTTTATATAATTTTAATAAAATTTTAAAATATTTTTAATGGTACATTAAGTATCTTTAATGTAATTAATTGCTTTTTAAAAGATAAAAAAATATAACACTTTTTTAATACGACCTTAATGTCACCCTCGTCACGGTCTCAACGAATGCACCATTTTCACACCCTTCTCATACGTATTTCCGGTGACTCCGCTGATGACCCATCCTCATACCTCATTCCAGGCATTGTCTCAGTGTGAATTTATTCCCCCTTCGCCAATTTCCGCGGTGATTTCGGTAAGATTTTATAGGGTGATGAGCTACGAAGACAATTTGCGCCGTAGGACCCTAAGCAACTGCGCACCCCCCCCCTTTCCGCATAATAACCCTTCTTCGGCGATCGTTTAAATTAATTTTGAATCCTAATTGTCTAATTGACGATTAAAAAGTGCACAACGCGCTCAGGTCATACTATTAACAGTTACATTTTACGATATTATTTTTAAACCATGGGGGGGGGGTAATATTTAACGAGTTGCGCTTTATTATTATAGAAAAAAATATTCAGAAGAGTGGAATAAATTTAATATTTTAGATAATGAAGGCTGCATTGTTTTAATTGCGACGAGTTTTTCCATCTTTATATATTTTTGACGTTCTACTGAATATTTTAATAATATTATTTTAAATTTTTATTCCTATAAACTAAGTCTCTATTATTAAATTTATTGATATTATATTTTATATTGAAAATTTGATTATTTACTTTTTATATAATAATTTAATCTGTCAAATGATCGACAGTTATCTATAATAACCGGCAAGATTTCTATTACAGTCAACCATTATTCTAACCGAGAATATAAAGCCAACTTTTGATCAATTCAGCATAAATCGCGCATAAGCCACTTTCAAATTATTCATACGCAAACTTACATAATATTCTCGCCGAAAGATTTTTATCTCATTTTTTTTTCATCCCCCCAGGATGCTAGGATGAGAAATTCGATAAGAAAGTTTCACCGGCCGCAATATGAAAAGCAGAAAGAGCGAGAGAGAGAGAGAGAGAGAGAGAGAGTAAAAAAAAATTGATGGATTGAAACTAAATTCAACTTTTACAATACATTTCTCTCTATTTCTCTTTACATATGAAATTTACCGAGCAAAACGTACGTATTTCATCTTGTCGGGCGTCCAATTTAATTTTCCGAAAGAAAACGCCGTTTTCCTCCGTTTCTAAGTGCGGTTACCGTTTGCTTTTAGCGAATATAACGCGCCTCGATTTTTTTTCAACCCTTTTCCTTTCTTTCTATTTTATTTTTTTTAGGTCCATTTCACCCTTTCCCAGTCCATTTTTTTTCAACATTTCATCTCTACGTCGAATAGTCAAGTTTGAAATATGTGCACGAATAATGTGCAGTTCGCCAAAATAAATACGCGCTCGTACAAAATGCTCCCACTATACACAATGTAATGCAGTATAAAATTTTAAAGAAGATGAAAAGACGCCTTCGAAACATACTGTTGCTCTGCAACATATATTCTCAATCCGCGGTCCGTAAATTTTTTAAAAATATATACATAAGTAATAATAATTAGAGAATAGTTAAATATATTCACACCATTTATTTACTATTTTTTAAGATTCCCTGATTCATAACAATATAAATTAATAACAACGAAGTATATGAAATACATTTCTAAATGTATCCGAATATGAAGTTTTACTTGCATCAACTATTTGGCTTGCGTTCATTAAAACATGGTGCATATAAAATAAACCGTATATAAGTGAATGTCGTGAAAACGAACCATTTTGACGTATCAAAGAAGTCGTTTGTTGGAAAATTAGATGAGGAATTTCCACTCGGAAAAGTTTGTCGCGATGTGCGGTATAAGCGATGCAAAGTTTGTGAAAATGTCTGCAACTTATTTCGAAAATTGAACTCGTACTATTGGCGTTATCGATTTTAATTTGAATTATCAGTACAATTTCATGGGCAGAGGAATGAGATGTTTACTTAAAATATTATTTTAATATAGAATATGTATCGTATTTCAAATATTGTAAGTTTTTAAAGCGTTGATTATATAAATTTATATAAATGATAAATATGTGTCACCATTGATTCGCACGCGCGCACACAAACACATACACATACACACACACACACACACACACACATATATATATATATATATATATATATATATTATTTTTGAATCCTATACCAAACATTCAATTTACGTTAGGAGTTTTCAACTATTTTATTGTATATAACTCTAAAGAAAAAATGTGTTTCAAATAAATCCTTTAAAGATTATTTAATCCTGTAGACCTTTTACTAAAAATCTATTATATATACAAGAACCATATAAACATTATTAAAAAACTTTAATTTACAAAAAAAAACGATATTTTAAAACTAAAATATTAATTAATTATTTAATTTTTGCTTTCAAAGAATTTCTAAATATTTTTATTTAAAATAAAGTTTCTATTTTTATTAATCTGAGAAAAAAAATATAATTATGAATAAATTTCGCTTACTTACAAATAATATTATGTAGTATGCTTAAAAATACAGTAGTTATAAACTAAATTGTACTATTTATAAAATAATAGTCTATTAAAAATGGCCTATTTCAAAAGTGGTAGCGTTAAATTTGTTAACTTTGAACTAATTTTGAACTTTTTCATTATATATCTAAAAACGTTGAAAGTACAAAAATTATTCGGCACATAAACAATTTTATAAGCAATATTTTTTCATGCGCAATAAAAAGTTTCGCCACTTCTGACTTAGTTGTTAACACGTTCGCCGAGAGGCGCACAACTTGAAAGAGCTATCTTTTTCCACTGATTCAATTTAATATAAAAATACACTTCGAAAATAGTAAATAGTAAATAAAAATCCGTATATATATATATATATATATATATATATATATATATATATATGACGGCGGGGGTTGAAACGTATAATAAACATAAAACGTTCCGAACAGAGAACTATGTGAAAAATGGATTTTCCTTCTATTAAATTGAAATCAGCCGACGGCCGTAGACTGTAAAGTCAATAAGCACGCAAAAATATGATTATTTGGCGAACGACGCGTTATGCCGATTTTTTTCCATTTTTTTTCTTTTTTTTTTTGCCTTTTGTAAAATCGTCGCCTTCGGTGTATTTTATGGATTTTTGACGATAACATTATCGTAAAAACCCCTCCGCTATCATCTGCGATATAATAGGACTGTATTTTTTTATGTGCCACCTAAGAGATTTTCTCGAATGGCTTGTTCGATCAATAACAATGTCGCTGGATGCGATCCGATTTCGAAAAATAATAATAAATATATAAATAAATAAATACAAGGATCAATCGTACGTGAGACACGAAAATTGAATAGTTATTGCAAAATAATACATATAATTCGGTCAGGAAAAACCGATTTGTCGACAGACGGCTGATAGTTTAAAAAATATGGAATATATTTCGTTTTTACATGGAACATATTGATTTCGTTGTTAAGGTTCAATCAGATGAGTTAATCTTATATTTTTTTTTAATTCCAGGGTTTCCTTTTTTGTCGTAAAATTTAGTAAAATATGAGATTTGAAAATATTTTTTTTTGTTTATTTCATTTTAGAAAATACGCGTGTATTGTTATTAAAAAAATATTGTTTTTTTTTTAATTTTAATGTATAAACTATATAATATTTATAATTATATAAATGAAGATATTTAAATCGTTTATAAAATGATATCGACACAAAACATTCAATTATGATATAAAAAATATTGAAAATAATTTGTAATTATTCTATGAAATTGGTTATTTTACAGTACTTTAAATCTTTTAGATTTGTACTTATTTTTTTTTAAATAAATAAATTAATATTCATAATTTTAAATATATAAGAAAGAATACGTCAAATATAAATTATTAAAAATTGATTTTTAATTTTTAAAAAATATTAATTACGAATTAAAAATTGTTGAATTTGAAAAAAAGTTGATTTATAACTGAAATACGATGAGCAATTAAAAAAATAATATTAAATTTGTAGGTCCATTTCTTTTTGTTATTCAATACAATTTGTTATTATCAGATTGGATTCTTTTAAATATTAAATATTTTAATTATGTATGTTGAAATATTTATATGTATAAAAAAGTAAATGTTTTCACATAACAAGTTTAATTTAAAAATTTAAACCGTTTTTCGTGCAAGAAGGTTAAACTTTAATAGCTTTAATCAGCATCTCTCGGGTCGTTTTTAAGATTTGTCAAGTTTAATTAGCGTAAATTCAAAGGTGTCATATCGTCGTAGGTTACTGCGGTTTATAAGCGGGAATAAAAATAACCCTGGAATTGTCAAAGTCGAAACTGGGAGCGTTTGCCGCAGATTTTCCTGGAACGTGGGAAGGTTTTCGATGCGTCTTCAGACTTTGGAACACGTCTTCTTCGGCTTCAATGTGAAACCGCAACAGCCCCAGGGATTCTAAGACTGGGGGGCTGCGCAAAAGTTCCAGTCGTTTCATGCCGTCGGAAAAGTGACCCATTTTCCAAGATTTTCCATCGACACTTACCGCCAATCCTCAACCTCTCGATTCCCGCTTTCATCCACGCATATACACATGAGAACGTACATTTTAAATTCAATCCTTAAATTTTAACGTTTTCCACGATTTTGAAACTGCCACACGCGCAGTTATCTTCGCATAATTCGAATTATCGTCCCTTATCGGGTGGAGATTATCGTTTAGTAAGCGATAACTTCTGATGATTCCGGTAAATTACTTTTGCTTTAATTGGGGAAACTGTGCTCAATCGTGTGCACATGTGTATATTTAAATATATTTAGATTAAAAGAGACATTTCAATTTCAAACTTACGTAATTTAAACTGATAAGCTAATTAGTAATAACCATTGAATTATTATTTTGCCAATTATCAATTGTGGGGAGAATTTTCATCTAAATTATAAAATTAATGCAGTACTAAAATAATATAATTCAATTTATTACGTATATTTTTTATTTATCACACACCACAATTTATTTCAAAAATTGATAGTGTATATGGCATTTTCAATAAATTTATATGATATAATTAGTACAAATAAATTTGATATAATAAATAATCCATTGCATTATTCATTTTATATTTTTATACACTTCCATTGAAATTTTTGATTATTATAAGTAATTTTCTTTACACAATTTAAGTTTTAAATAAAAAAAGTATGTATTTTTATGAATAAAATATCAAAATTATGTAATTAATAAATATAATGATATAAAAATCTAGTCAATGATTTGCTGCCTTAACTACAATTCAATATTTGTTAATAACACGTTTTAAATTTGATATAGTGTATAAAGAAAATATAAATTAAATTAGTGTTACAATCTTATTAAAAGTATATATATATATATATATATATATATATATATATATATATATACGTTGTCATAGGATTTGTCTCGTTACTTGCCGACATTATTACTAAAAAGTTCCACTTTAAAACGGCACTTTTAAAAACATTAAAAATTTAATACGATAATAAAAATATACATCGTAATGAAGGTTTAAAACGATACACTTTATTACGGCGTAGTATATTTTCGGTCGTACGTACATAAATAAAAATAATATTAAAAAAAAATACAGAACAAAATAATAATAATAATAATAATAATAATAATAATAAGAAGAAGATGGAGAACCGCAGTGAGACGATAGCGTCGAGCGACCGTACGAACAAACGTGGAATTTGGCGCTAACTAAACGCCCGAGAAAGTATGGTGCTGTTGGTCGTTTGTCAAAGCGTGGGACGCGCCCGATGGTACCGTCGGGGTACTTAAACTGTCGCCGAAGAAAACTTAGTGGTCTCCGGCTCGGAATCGGAACCGTGAGGTCTTTCGTTTTCCGCGATAAACTAAACAAGTACCATTTTTATGTGCAACCCCTCCCCCGCTCCCCCCACACCTAAACAAACGTCAAAACGACGTATCCGCAACGTATAATTTTATTATTCCATATATAATAATATAAAGCGAAAAATATGTAATGACGTGCGTGCGCGCGCGCGCGTGTGTGTTTTAATGTGTCAAGTCAAAATGGCGGAATCGAACCGCCTCTGTGCACGCCGTCGGTAATTAGTTTGCTTAATTAAAAGCGTCCATCTACTCCACAACGGTGGACCTCTATAAAAAATTATGTCACTCTAAATATACGTATATATATATATATATATATATATATATATATATATATATATATATATATATATATATATATATATATATATATATATATATATATATATATATATATATTAAAAAAAACTATTAAAACGTGCTAGATTTTGTAATAATAATAAAAAAAACATTTTATTCGACTATATAAGTCCGTTATTAATAAACCGCACTTTTATGGCGTTGTATGTAAAATTATATTTTTCAATTTATTTTATATGTGAACATATTATATATATATATATATATATATATATGTGTGTGTGTGTGTGTGTGTGTGTGTGTATAAATGGTTAAACTAAAATTTAACAAGTTTTACTAGTCATATTATAAGATATATAACAATTAACAATCAACAGACAGATCCTTGTTTAAAACGGATTCAATTTTCTGTGTTGAGATATTTTAGTTAATTTTGCTTTTAAATAGCAACATATAACCCTGTGCGGACCGACAACTTTGTATCTAAAGTTTCGGTGGTTTTTCGGGTTACCTACTTTCGTCGGAAACATGTTGTCTTGCGATTTAAGGGATGCATAAAGGGTATTTTATTATATCAATATATACGTACTAAAATAACAATATTTTTTTATAAAATTAGAACAAACGATTATTTTCGGCTAACTTTTGACATCTTTATTCAAAAATCTTTTCGATTTATTTCTCAGTAAATTATTTTTAAATACAATATAAAAGTCGAATATGGAAATAATGGCTAATAAATAATTACAAAAATTGAGAAACACTGATCTACTCGTAATAAGTATACGAGTAAACGACAAGAAAAAAATAATGAATTATTCAATGTTGAGACAGTTATCTTTATATGCGTATTCTGCGATCGTTTGAGACAATTTCACCGAACTTTTTCGTCTCATAAGTCAAACTAATAGTTCCTTTAATATCATCATCGGCATTAGGAACCGTAATTTTTACTAAGTAGGTCTATTACTATTTTATTGTGTATGTGTGTTTTTTTTTTCTATCAGTGACCTCCCTTACGCATCACATTCGACTCGCTTTCTTACTAAAAAAGAAAATAATAGAAAAAAGTTTCGTCTTTTTCGCTCCGCCCTAATAAACCTGAACCCAGAAAAAAAATATTATACGTGTGTGGCCCGCATTGTAACTTATACGGAGATTGTCAACCCAAATTAAAATTAACCGAAACAGGGTGAGGACAAATGCAAAATAAAAAAAATCGCGTATTTTTCACTCTGTTAAAATTTTAATTAGCAGATGGACGATGTTTATAAAGTTTTCGTTTTTTTTTTAGAACATTTTTAATTAATATATTGTGATTTTAACTATATGTTTTTTGAAATTTAGAATTATAAATTGATTTTTTATATTATATAGTTTTGATAGTTTAATTTTTGACGGTAACGCGATAAAAAAGAGACAATTGCAGACCGTTAACTATCCTTGTTAACATTGAAGCGTACTTTTTAATAAAATTTATCACGTTCAGTATTAAAACAATTAAACCGACAGAAGATACAAATAAGAATCGCCTAAAGCTTCTAAACAATAGGTTTAACTGGAAATCCGCGACGACAACGGAAATGCACGCGCGTTACGCACACAACAACAACAACAACAACAACAAAAACAACAAGAACAACAAATATATTGTATATAGTGCAATATGTTTGTTTCTTTTTGACGAACGCGAATACGGCAGATTAAAGTTGCGCCCGTTCGCCATCAATATTCATACCGTTTTCCAGTAACTTTGTAAACACACCGCACGTACGCGGAAAAACCTGGAAAACAAGATAATGTAAACAAAAATTTTCATTTATTCGACCCGGTTTAGTAATCCGATTTGAATATTGTGCGCTCGGTGGTTTTGTCGTCGTGCGTACTCTCGCTGATTAGCCCATATATTTTGACCGCATACGGCGAACAAATCTCGGGCGCCTACCCCACTCGGTCACTGAGTTGCCCTTCCTTTGTTTCTGTTTGTTGCTCGGGGTGCGAGCATACTTTTTTTATATATACAGCCTTTTTTCATTATATACTCTTTCTTCTTCGAATATATGGTATATATATATATATATATATATATATATATATATATATATATATATATATATATATATATATATATATATATATATATATATATATATATATATATATATATATATATATATATATATATATATATATATATATATATATATATTTGTTTTTCACAACGGAACGTAGTAGATTTTATTATTATTATTATTATTATTTTCGTCCATTTTCCGAATCGAATGAATAATTCAAAGAAAATATTATAACCGGAACGAAGATGACGAATGTACGGGAGTCGGGTATTTATGTTTTTTATTTTTTCATCGCCGTTGTGTTTCGATTACGTTTATAAAAGCTAATGTAGTTCGATATAAAATGTTTACGTTTACTTATTTATTATATATATTTTTAATGAAAACAAAATATATTTTTTGTTATTATAATCGTTGATAATCCAAAAGTTACATCGTTTATTTGTTAACTTTTGTGTTAAAGTATGCGTTACTATAAAATATTATAATTTTATCTGTTTTATATTTTATATATAAACATGAAACAAAAAGTTGAATGATCTGAAAAAATAAAGTGTCCTGTTTATCTTCAAAGAAATGATATTTTTTGCATCGTAATAATTATATATGAATTTTGTTAATTTCATTTAAATATATCATTAATCGTAATTTACTTTATTTATTACAATATTAATATATATTTATATATATTTATATTTATTACAAAATAAGTGTTTCTTCACATTTAACTTTTAAATTTGTTTTTTGAAAAGTAAATTAATTGAATTTATTCATACAATTTATGAAAAATATAAATTCGCGTCATTATTTAATTTCATAAAAAAATCTTTATGTTAGTAATAATAAAAATGAAATTAAAAAAAAATGTATTTTAAAATCGGTGTAAAATAAGAAAAAAAATCGACCTCTCTTCGCTCGAAAAACAAGTTTCGGACCCAAAATGGTGGACGTGCGAAAAATTACACGTATCTTTTTCTAAATAAAATTTCTCGTAGATATATCTCTCGGTGCGCTTATTGTCTCATATACATACATATAAACTTACGGCTTATCTGGAAAACAGGACGTGCCGGGAACGGCGAAAGAGGCCATAGCCTCGTTTTTACGATTCACCGTAGCGTATATCTTGTGCACTTGAAGTTGCAATACTATGCCTAATAAAAAGAGCGTTGAATATAAACAGCATATTCAAAACTTTTTTCGCAAACCGAATGCTTTCAGAAGAAAATCTGCTAGGACTGTTTCCATTGCAATTCTTACATTGGAAAATTTGCGATTCAACGTCGTACAATAATAATAAAAAATCACATATATACTATATTATATATAAAAATAAAAATCACGCCATTAAAGTGGTGAAACTTTTTGAATAAAATATCGAAATGGTTTTTCGCAAATATTTATTGTAACGGCCTCGATGTAGGGTTATGGCTATGTCAACATTGTTTCGTCGATCTTAAAAAAATGATATATTCCAAGGCAGGGGATCGGCAACGTGGTGTTCGCGAGCGGAAACAGCTAGCGGAATATATTTTATTGGATGTTACACGTGACGAATCGTTAAAACCTAAACTAATAAAATAAAAATTGGTAAATGATTGATATAAAAATATCAAAGATGATTAATATATTTTTTTTAAATATAAGAATAGTTAGTATTAGTTTAAAATTTTATAATTTTTTATACAAAGTATTCATTAAATCATTAAAAAAATATTCCACGTAAAAGATATAAAAAAGACCAAAATCCATTTTTGAAAAATTTTGGTACATTTATTATATTTAATTAATATAATAAAAGTAATGAATTAATATGCACAATAACAAATAAGACTTAATCATTTGTATAATTTTAATTTAATTTATCGATAATTAAGATACTATATTACTTACTAAATATTTTATTAATATTATCATTATTATCTTTTAATATATTTAACTTTTTCGAGTAAAAAATTCTTCTTTTTCACTAGATTTTAATGTAATGTAATGAATGGTTTTGTCCAATAAATTGATGTCTTAATGTTTTTATTATCTAAACCGTATATTATTATTTTTTTGGTATTTTATAAATCTTTTTTCAATTCATAATTTTGTGGATTTATCAACTATCATTCATTCTACTTTTTGATTTGTCCGATTTTAAGATATTTTACTCTTTAATTGAGAAACCTTATATATGGTTTAAAAAATTTCAGTCTTTTGTGTATGAGTTTAAGAATAAATATATCCTCATTTATACCGATACTTGGCACAATTTTTCTAACGTTGATTTATATTAATTTGGGTCGTTTTTTTTTTTTTGAAATTCTTATACGTACATTTTTTTTAGTTTGTCACCTCGTCGCCGTTTAAAAGCCGACATATATATTCTTGGAACCAATTAAGTGACAAAACGCATTTTTTTTTTTATTCAAATTAACATCGACTATTCACTTAGGGATTTGATTTTATGTCATCGATGATTAAAAATGTACAAGCTCTCGCCGTTCAATTTATTCAAATATTCATAAATACTTCCACGATTTGTGCTACCATCGGCAATTGGAATTTCCATTAGAAATGTAAATCGGATGGAGATTGTGAGAGAACAACGCCGGTGGAGACTCTTAAATTGAAAACGTCTTCAATAGTTTTCGGTTCATTGAAAAATATACAGCCGATTTTTTTTGTACATTGAATAAATTTAATAATAGTCGTCGTAGTTCAGCATTTGAAATGTAGGACTATTAATATTCAATTTCCTTATATTTTTTTTTCATATTAAATAAAAATTCAACGTTATATTTTCAATAGAAGTTGAAATAAAATTAATTATTATTAAATAAAAGGTCGAGATTTTCATTTATATTTTGTTTTTATCTATTAAAATAAATGATTTTTGTAATTAAATTAAATACGAAAGTCGGTCGGATCAAATTTTCAACGTTGAAAAAGTTGGGCAATCCTGTATTAAAGTAATTAAAACTGAAACGCGCATATGTATAATAATGAAAGTTAATTTCCTAATTATAAAGTTTACACAATTAAAAATCATTCAAAACGACCATTCAAATATAATATTTAGTCTTATGGAAAAAATGTTTTTAATTTTACTTTTTATATTTTATTCTCAATCCATAAATTAAATTTAAAATATATAAATCTCATTATAATCAGATTGAAATATTTTAAAAATATTAAAATATAATTGAATTATTAATGAAATGAATAAGTGACGATTATAAATGACCTTGAAGGCGTTTAATGTGTTAATAAACTTTTATAATTAAGAAATCCATTAGGTTATAGCACGTAAGTGAAGTATTATTAATGAACAAGCGGGAAACCCTAAGAGTTTACGAACTACAAAGAATTTACAACGCTTTTAATAAAAGTTGGTCGGTATTAAAAGCCTACAAGGAAAGTGTATCACGTTGTGAGGCCTGCATTCGTCTACAAACATTACTTTTTCCAGGGCGATCCTTTGAATTCAGATTGTTTAATAGTCGACTTTCGGCATTATAATTAAGGGAGAGCGATGAAGGGTCCAATCGAGAAAGCAAAGTTGGCCGGTGGGCGGACTAGGTGTGACTTCGTTTCAACAAAGTGGAAAGGTGAACTGTGGGCCAGTTGCCTACGAAAGCCAAAGCTTGCTCGTAATTAACGGGTCCCCGAACACCTGCTCGAGCCTCCGGTCGTAGAGGAAAAACGGGTGGCCTACTCATTCCATTATCGGTGTATAAGGGTGTGGAGATTCGGCCCATTTGGGTTAGAGGGAAAAAGTATCTCCACACCATGTACCACCAGCACAGCTACCGTAACGTCGTTATTGGCTGAAATTGCTGCGGGCGCTGATGACTAAGATCGTTTTCGTTAAGGTTTTATTCTTCGGGCACGAGAGGAAAAACTCCCGGCGACTGTAATCGACTTAAATGTGCCGGGCTGTTTATTCGTTCCGCCCGGCTCCATTACCGGGGGTCTGGTGTTTTATTTTCGGCAATTGTTACAGTTCGACATTTTGTAGCTTTTTCCTTTTTGGTCCCTCTCTCTGACCGCCGACGGGACTCTCTTTTTCTTTCTTTCCTTTTTTCTCTCGCCTCTCCCCCTCCGCTTCTCTCCTTTTCTATTCTTCTCCGTGCATACATACCTTTGGTCCACTTGTGTGGAACCCGAAACTCCGAGAGTCAGTATAAAGTCTTAGTAAAAATACAGAGTGATTCGAAAATTATATTGTATAGATTACGAAAAATAATATATATATATATATATACAAATTTTCCCAATTTTTGTAGTTCCTTCTACATCTTTTTACCACAATTATGATTAAAAATTTTATATAGTAACCGATGGCTTGAATAAAGTATGTCAACCAACTTCCTTCAACTCTTTCTGTTGAGTTAATTTTTATACATTTTTAATGTTCCTTAACTAAGAATGGTGGTTGATTTATAAATAAAAAAATTCAAATTTTTACAATTAATTCAACATGAAAAACTAATATTGTAAATGTTGATATATCATATCACGAAAACGATAATATCGAAAAGCAAATGTGAAAAAAAAATTAGCCATTTTTTTAATTAAATATAAATGTAAATTATATTTTAAAACGCAGCGATATATAAATAACGATAGATTTTCAAAAATTTTATAATAATGTTTTATCAAAATATACGTTTAATTTTATGTATGTTTTTTTTTATTAAGAATGAAAAGTATATGAATTAGAATATATTGTCTACGTGTAACAATATAAAAAATACATTTGTCTTGAATAGGAAAAAGTATTATAAATCATATTATAATAATTTTATATTTAAAATAACATGTATTTTAATGTTTGGCTGTTAAACGTTCAAAAGGTTAATGTAGCCTTCGGGTCAAACACAGCTCGTTTTTATAATAAAATTATTTAACCGTTATTTTATTTAAAATACTTTTAAGAACGGTGTATTTTCATTGTAATACAATTTCGATGAAAAGCTAGATGTTTTTCAAACATTTTCCCATCCTTATTATACTAAAAATATAAATATAAAAATTAAAAATTTCTAAATGATTTTTGTGGATTTTTTAACGATTTAAATTTTGAGAATTTGAATAAAAAAAATTTTTTTTTTTTATAACAAGATGAGGCTCTAAAAAGTTTTCTACATATGAATACTATAATAACGATTATAATATTGTGTTAAGTCGTTTCGGGCTTAAACTTTTGCGATGAGTTTTTCACAATTCATTTAAAATTCCTTTTATACTTAATTTTTGAATATTATTAAGTAAAAAGTTATTTTATATAATGTAAATATTGAAATTGAAAACGTTGAATTTAAACTATTAATATTTTATGTGAAACGTGAAAGTAAAATATAAACCGTCTTATGGGTTTTGTAATTCATAATTCACAATCTTGTAATTTCATAGAAATACAAGACTTAGAAAATCTTTATTATACTATATATCAATTTACAATATTTTTACCGATTATATCTAAAAAGCTGTTTATGCAGCAAAATTAAATTAGTATAATATATATCATATATATATAATAGAATATATGAATGCCGCAATTTTTTTCATACCCAGTACAATCACACACGAGCGGTCAAAATGTAAGAAAATTAATTAATTTAGCAGAGTCGTTTTGTGGACCATCCTATACAAATAAGTTTTAGCCTCTATAAACACACACACACACACACACACACATTTAAGGGGAGGGGTATTAATGTGAGCGGGGTGAGGGCGGATGAAAAGGCGAGTATATTCCGAGCAGAAGCTATTAAGGTGACCCTCGCCTACGCCAGTGACCGAATATACGTTAACGCCCAATAAATACTCAGTCTCTTTATTAAACAGAAAACCGACACTTTCACCTCCCCCTTCATTCCTCGCCCTTTTCGTCGGTGAAATCGACACTATCGGAAAGTCGTTAACGACAGTCCGTATACTTTTGGAACGGACCAGCCGCGATAAATGTTTTCGCCGCGAGTTTACGACGCAATTTCGTACCATTTTACAAATCACTCCGTCGCAAGAGACGTCGGATTATCGGGTTATTATGTAATATTGACGATATTTCTTCAGGAAGTTCCGACTACGAAATCGCTTCGCATCGCACACCCGCTTTGATGGCAATTTTACAACGACGCTCTTCGATAATAAATCTATAATCTATTTTCCATCACGATTTATTTTCTTACAAGTAATTCAAAATTATATTGAAATATCCTCGTATTATAATACTAAAATAAATATATATTTTTTTTTCAGATTTAATTATACTTTAGAGTTAATTCTCTTATTATTTGATCAGAAAAACATAGTCAAAACTTAAACAAACAGATGACATATAGTATATTTTGCACAAAATTTATGTTGACATATGTAATTTATTTTTTTTAATATACAAATATAATCAAAAATATATATACATTTAAAATTCAACGTCACGAAATGTAGAGTGAAATAATACAGCTATATCAAAATGTTCTTTTGTTGATTGATGTACTGAAATTAATATGCTTGTATTAATATTTTGCGTACACTTGACATAATTAATCTAAGAGTATCAAAGAAATAATTTATCACAAATTCTTCGCCGTAATATAATTACAGAAATAAGTGCGCGCACCATAAAGATATAACGCACATATCTTCATATATAATATAATATAAGCAACGAATACCCATATGAATATTGATATAATAATATTAATTTCAATGATTATCATATTTATCCCTTTATTGAGTTGAATTTTATAATCATTTTGCATTTAATTTTTATAAACAGCGATAAAATAAATCGTTCGAAAGCGTCGGAAAATACTGAAAAATCTGAAATTTGCCAAATATTCAGATTCGTTAGTTCGCCATTATGCGGATCGTATTAAAGTGGAAAAAAATCAGCATACATACTGAATACGCAAATTCTTACGGAAAAGCGCTACATATACATTTTTTAACCGAATTGGTTGCACATATTTTTGTGTGAAACGCAGTGCTTCTCAAAATTTTCATCATTAACATGTTATATTACTATCACACTTTTATTTAATTTGCTGCACTGTTCGTTTGTAGGTTTGTTTGTCTGTTACAAATCTTGTAAACGATGTGTTGAAATTTTGCATATTTGCTCATTTTCAATAGCAATATATGAATAAAATAATAGATGTATCGATTCGATCAATTAGTTGCAATTATTAAGTATATAAATGGCATTACTAATACATCACCAAAATCAATATCATAATAGAAATACATTATATTTTCCATTAATTCGTATTCTAATAGAATCTTTATTATAAAAATATACATAGAAATTTTTCTATCTGAATTTAACGTGCGAATAAAGATTGAGAGCCGCTGATATAATCGAATGCACCATAGTGCATTCGTGCCTATTTGGCAGAGCGTACGGCGACAAATTGCCGTATCGTCTTCCGGTAGACACACCCATTGCCACATTAGCGGACCACACCGGAAACACCGTCTTTTATTTTTTCCTATTTTATAATTATTCTATCTTTAGTGACTTCGAAGACGTCGACTCGTTCTTAGATTTTTCTTCTTCTTTTTTTTTTTTTTTTTTTTTTTTTGGTCGTACAAAATACGAAATGTTTCCTACTAAGGAAGGCGAACAGTTCAATCGGATGAAATTGATATGTTCTTACGTTTTCCGTATTTCCGTATGCAGTTTTATGCGGATTTTTATTATGCAAACAAATATTCGATGACGCCTTATATTTTTCGAGGGCATAATAAAACCACACACACACACACACACACACATCGCGTCCGGTAACAATAAAACTTTATGTACTTGCACATATCGAAAGAACTCGCAAGTTCGCCGCTTTGCACTATTCCCGAGTGTCACTGAGTGTTTTGAGGTTATTAAACCTCGATCGCTTTTATGGTGACTACATCTACTTTATTGTAAGCGGCTTTTTCAGCGTTTTATTTTACGTAAGAATAATATTTTATACCTGTTTATAATGTATATATTTAACATATATTACATCTCTTTTTAAATAATGAAATTGACGACGTTATATCACTTTTACATAAATTATTAATTTTTGTGAAACTGAATAAAATGATCAGCTGTTAATAATGATAACGATTTTGTTCAATTATAGTGTAATTATTTTTTTATTATAAATCAATAATTTATTAAATGAATATCATTATAAAATATTAAAAAATATAGTTTCAAATCTATTTGAACTATATAATACAAATAATTTTTTCTATATTGTATTATAAATCTTCATCAGTATTTTTTTTTATATTACAGATTGAAAAAAAAATTATTATAAAACTTAAATAAGTTTTGAGCCCATCCCGATTTATAGAGTTACAGATACAGAAATATGCCATCAAAATAAAATAATGCTTAAAAAAAAGTACAGAGCATCGACGTATAAACGAGCTTCATTGTTTTGCGGCGTTGAATTGCGTCGAAATAATCTATAAATTACGACGACAAACAGCGAGAAATGTATAATATTTAAATAAAAAATAAATAAAACGATCGGAACGCGGATGGTATAGGGAAGAGATAGAGGGGGGGGGGTGCAAAAAGGGGAACGAAACAAAAATCCGAAATATATTTACGAACCGGACATACGTTGAGTATTTATCGAGCGTGAATTTTCGCGCTCGGTTCGCATTTTATCCCATTTTTTTTTAATTTCAGGTTTCCTTTGTGTTTAATTTTTTTTTCAGCCACTGCTTGTTTTTTCTATATTATTATTTTTATTTTATTTTTCTGTGCTCTTCGTTGTTCGTTTACTAATTTTTAGTTTCGACCTTTTATTTTCAGATGCCAGTGGTTTGAGAGGCGGATCGCCTAAATATGTTAAATAGACGACGCCCTTTCACTTCGGTACATTTGTAATATTTTTCGTTGTCATCCGCAATTACCCGATTTGCATTATTTTTATTGTATTGTTTGTCTGTCTGTATGTGTATGTGCGTTACGAGTCCAAACAACATCGTTTTCTGCGTATATTATTATCGTTATTATTATATGCAAATTTTAGTGGTTGTCACATTGATTCGAATATCAAACGTAAAATATTGGATTTGAAATGAAATTTAGCATCATCACACATATAAAAATCTAAATATATTCAAGATTATTTAAATTAATTATATTATAGTTATAATTATATATATATATATATATATATATATATATATATATATATATATATATATATATCTTTGATCTAGAAGAATAGATAGAGCGAGTTCAATGAACATTTAAAATATTTTGAAATTTAAAAAGAAAGCGTAACAGAAATTAAAAAATTTAGAAGCAAAACATTTCAAAATATATTTTGCATTATATTATATTCCTGACACAAAATTGAATGTAGAGGACAAAGAAGGTCATTTGAATAATACGGAATATTTTGAAACATTCTGAGAACGCATCCCCTGGTATTATTTGACTGTTAAATTTTCATTTATTAAAAATATTTTTAATGAAAATAAAAGGCGAATGGATAATTTAGAAAGTTAACAAAATTTGACACTCAAAATAAAATAAATTAAGAGTCTGAGACTCGATTAGAAATTCAGACCTCTAAGGACTCTAGCGCTGTTATTATGATTATTATTATTTAATTTATTCAAACTAAAAAATAACATTCGTTTATATTGTAAATATTTTTTATTTTAATTTTGTATTAAATTAAAATTTAGAGATTGAATGATACATTTACAGCAAAAATAAATATGGATTATAGAAACAATTATATTAAATATATAATAAAATTATACAAATGTAAATGTAACGTTATTCGTTATATAATTTATAACCAAATTGTATAGGAATATGAATTTTTCTTTGTCGATTTTAAGACCAACATACGAAGGAAAACTCTGTACATCTATAAGCCATTTCATAACTGAAAGTTCGTTGGCATTTTGAAAGTTTTCACCAGCATGTGCTGTAAAATTTCAAGTTATGAGAGGAAAAACTCATAAAACATTTACAAACTAACACATAAACATTTCCATTTTGCAAAAATATTTATCATTTCCTACCGGTATTAAACTTATATTCGACAAAAAAAAATTACCACCAGTCGATTTGTTTGCAGAGTTTACGATCAGAATGTATTTTTTCTAAATTTATATATAACTTTTAATATTAGTAAACATTTTTCAATATTTCATGTTTTCCAGATTTCTTTATTCTTTTAGAAACATTTTTTTTTATTAAATTCAAATTACTGACGAAATTTTTGTTTATATTTTTAATATATAAACTGTTCGGTTTTCTATTTGTTTCACTTGCTTCCAATTTTTTCTCAATTCCAAGCCAAAATTAAAAAAAAAATAGCAATAATAAATTTTTAATCACTTATATTTGTTTTGATATTTTCTTTTATAATTCGTATTATTAATTTCATATTTTTTTAAATATATAAAAAAATTCCGTTTTATTTGAAATTAAATCAATGGAAAAAAATAAATATATAACAGGAAAAAAATTATCCGAGTCTAAAATACGTCGATTTTATGAAGGTGAAAATGAACGATAAAAACGACGAAGCTAAAATTCGTTCTTCATATTAAATATCAAATTAAATTTAATTGCAACATAGCTGACATTTCTGAAACAAAGACAAAATAATGTACACGCAGTGACGTCTCGGGTTAGTGACGAGGCATTTCGCAAAATTCAAAACGTGCGCGAGTACGTGTGAAATCACAGCTCTAGTCATATAATTAAAACAGAGACCAGAATGCGGAAGATGATATGGCGGTGCCATTATCTAAAATTTCAAACCCCTACACTCTGTTTGACTGAATTTGACCCTTTAATGAATTTTAAATAAACTTACACTTGATATAATTTTTCATCGTTTGTACCCTGATAATTTTATAAAATTGTGCATACTCATTAAAAGACATAAATTTTCAAAATCAAATCTATATTTATATTATATATAAATATTCATAATCTTTTTCTAAGAATATTTTCAACTTCGATTTAAACGTTTTATCGATCGATTTAAGTTTTATTTTCTATTTTGCGCGCGAAAATTGATAGTAAGACTTCTCGGCGTACTATCGAAATTTTTATCTAAAATCCGAAAAATAGTAAAAAAATAGACAAAAAAAAATACGCGTTAGTAAATTGGTAAACTGGTCCGGTTCCAAATCGGACAACTGGCACGTCGAAACCTCGGCCCGGAGACCACTTGTCTTCCTGCAAAAATGCGCGGAGGCATTTGCGGAGTCCACCGACGATAGCAGCTGGCGAACACAACCACCTAGAACTGTATAAATCACCTAGAATCTATGGAATAAAACTATCTTGATATTACCTATGCCATTACCTACGGAATTTTCCTGTTGCTGTCAATGTTTATTTCGTACTTTTTATCTATCCTTACAAAGACAGAGTTTACTATTTTATATTTCGCTATCTCTTTTATATATTTCATATTACTTTTCTGATCCAAAAATGTTTAATATAAAACGTGTAGATAAATATTCACTTTAAAACATTTTTGTTTTTTAAAAAAAAAGAACCATTATTTTTATTTAAATTAATGATTAAACATTAAAATTATCTATATCTGATTAATAATAATACACTATATACTAGTACACTAGTTATGAATCATGTTTATAAAATTTAATTCTAATAAATAAAATGAAAATTTGATACTTTAAAGAAATTAAAATCATATATATATAGATAACACTTAATAAATAACTTAAATGGAATGTTGAAAGTTTATAATTAAAATTTTATAGTATTGCAAGTATATATATAATTTATGGAGTGGGTTTGTTATTTCAATATTTATACTTTAACATTTTTTACCGAGAAACTTTTCAGACTTAAAAAAATATTTTTATCAATAAAAATCTAAAATTCAAGCGACACCTCTGGATTTGTACATATCGTCGGAAAATCGAAATAAAATCATCAGCGGCAGCTTTTCCACGGAACGGCTTTTCAACTTTAGATTCAATCTACTAGGCTCTAGCGCAGTTTCTATCACAAATATTTGAGTTCGTTTTCCAAAATAATAATAGTAAATAATAATAATAATAATATATACAATCGTGTACAATTTTTCGTAGAGCGTATAGTCCAAAACGAAAAATCGGCATAAATAAAACGAAATACAATAACAAACGAACGGCAAAATAAAATAATAATAAAAATAATAATAATAAAAAAAACAGCTCATCCTGTATCGTTTTCCCGAACGACGCGGGGGAATATATACGATATACATTCCTGTGTGCCCGGCTTACGAGTCCTCGGGCAAAGATTCCGCATACATTTTTAAATTCATTCCATTATATACGCGCGTTTTGTTTTTAAAATAAAATTTTTGCCGTTGCGGAATCCATTTTGCATATATATATATATATATATATATATATATATATATATATATATATATATATATATATATATATATATATATATATATTTATATATATGTGTGCGAATGAATGTGTTATAGGCAACGTATAGATTTTTGATTTTTTCCCCTTTCAGGTGATATGCGGATGATATGTTGATGTTGCGACATCTTGAACGGCATTTATATCTTATATATATAAATATATATATATATATATATATATATATATATATATATATATGTGTGTGTGTGTGTGTTTGTGTGTGTGTGTGTGTGTGTGCGCATTTGTTAGTATTTATACTAACAAATATTACACTAATACCCTAAGTTAAAAAAGTTTTAAGTTAGTTAAACATTTAATGGACAAATTTTATAAAATAAACAACATTTTCATAATTGGTGGAAAGAATAGATAATCGTGAAAGTGAAACTGATAAAATTTGAAGAAATTATGATTAATTCAACGAAAATGAAAATGAACATAAAGATAATACGATAATTTAATAATTATTAAATATAAAAGCAAATGAATTTTATCCTTAAATTTTTAGTAATGTTCAAAGTGAATTATATTTCATTAATTATGATTACAACTTCATATTAACATTTTTTTAAAGCATCAGACTCATTTAATTAAAAAAAAATATATGATCAATCTTCTAAATTTAAGGATTAATTTTTTATCTAATATTTTATCGGATTGATATCATTTTTCTTAAAATTGAGTCATTAACTCCATATAAAATATTCAAAACTTAACATCACAGCTACAACATCAACTATATAACATTTTACAAGCTCACGTGTAATTAAGAAAACTCGAGTCAAAATGGTTATATGTATAAAAAATCCATTCCCATCATATATATATATATATATATATATATATATATAATACGTGACAGACGCTAGTTGTGTAGATATTTAGTAATATATATATATATATATATATATATATATATATATATATATATATATATATATATATATATATATATATATATATATATATATATATATATATATGGATACATAATAATATTCATACCGTTGACCCGGCGAATATTCATTTGAATACGATTTCGTGCCATTTCATGCGAAACGAAAATTTCACAGTTCGCCGTTTCGAATGAGATTTTCCCTGTAAGTTATGAAAACGACAAGACGCGAAAAAAGTATCTCGAAATAGGAAGCTGCACGAGAAAGAAAAAAAAACGAAGAGAAAAGAACAGAAGACAAAAAAAGAAAAAGACGAACCCGAACGGAAATAAAGAGGAGGAACAGGATCGAGTTGTGCATTTTTACTTTCGACCCCCGAATTCGACTTAGTCCTGTTCTGTTTCTGCTTCTATTTTTTATATACATTTTTTAAAATGTAATAATGTAATTTTTCATTCGTCCTCTTTATCATTTCGACCTTCGAGTCAATTATTTTATTATATTTATTTATTTATTTTTCTTTTGAAATTAATTTGAAGCAGAACTACTTTTTTTATATTGTGAACGTTAATACAATTTAGGTAGCTTGAAATTTTGTATTAAACGGCGCATGTATATTAAAGAGGTAAATTAATATTTTAATTATAAATCCGAGTCTTAAGAATGAGATATTGTGTTTGTCTTGAAATCGCGTTAATAAAACGGAACGAAATTTACGACGAAATAACATATTTTTAATTGAATTCACGGCTATAAAATCGTTTTGCAGATTAATTTACGATCGTTTTACTTGTCTCGCGATTTGTATAAATAGATTGACTTATAGAAACTATTTTTTCTTAAATACTAAATAAATTTGTTTATGATTGCATGGCGGATTTGTCAAAGAAGTGGCTAACTTCGTTTAATCTCTAAATATGGTACAATAAATAGCGTAGTTCCTCTGATGTATAAATGGAGCCTCGAGAACCATCTGAGACCCTTTTGAAATTTTAAACTAGTCCATTTCAGATTCAAGTAAAGTAATAAAATGAACTTTCCACCCTTTTACAAAACGTATATATAATGTTTAACACGCAACTGTTGAAAAATGTAACAAAATGATCGGACAGATTGATAATTTCTATGTGAATAATTACTAATAAATATTTTATTGATTTTTTAAAAATTCAAGAAAGAAACAATAATATTAAAATTTGACCAAATAATGAAAATAATTTATATTAAAAATATTGGAAAATTTTTAAGCACTGTAATCATCTTAAATGACTTTCAATTTTTCTCTGTTCACTGTTAATGGGACAGATGCAGCTACTTTTAGTCGCTTTTTCAATTTGGCCATTATATATATATATATATATATATATATATATATATATATATAATTTTTTTATATAATGTTCAACAATTTATGAGACCTGTCTTACAAAACTTATTACAAATAGTCTGTTTTTATCCTTAGCTCATTTAGAATTGATACGTTTGTTCTTTTATCTGTCCACAGAATCTCAGAATTCTTTTTAAATATATAAACATATAATTAAAATTATAAAGATACAACTATAAAATAAAATAATACAATATTATTTAATCGAATTTAATTCGAAGTCGGATATATTTTTCTTTTGTTTGTATGCATAAGATGATTTTACACGTTTTTTATTTACGGTAAGAGCAACGAGAAACAACCACGTAGTACAATATTTTACAGAAATACGAATGCGTAATATAAAAACGGATATTATTCCAGATATCTACGTGTCGTTATTCATATATAAATATATAAAGTCATAGATTTTGTCGGGCTTAACAAATATTGAATATATTATATCTATACGTTTGTATACTTTGCAATCGTATGAAAAATGTATTTTTTTCCGAGCGCGTGCACACATATACACGCACTTGTATATATGTATATATATATATATATATATATTTATATGGGGGCCTATCTAGTCTTCGAATAATCGACAAAAAGCGGAATGAATTTGAGATATTGTGTCGAGTTGGAGAAATTACGCCTCATTATTCATTCCTTCCGTTGTCGAATATGAAAATAAAATGCGAAACGACAGCTGAATGGCAAAAAGAGACAAGATGGAAGTCTGAGTACTATAAACGAAAAATATATTGGACAGGCGATGTACTAAAAAAATCCGTGCTTAACTCTAAATATACTGCTTTATTATATAAATATTTTGATAAAATATTTATTCATATGTATTGATAAAAAAAATCCAAATAATATTAGTAATTCAATAGTGTATTTTTCGTTTTGAGACAATCTTTCAAATTAAAATTATTATATATTATAATAAATATTATAATAATTAGGATATATCCTAAACAAATAATAATAGATAAATATGTTTTAAGAATGACACTGACGGACGGCGCATGTTGGCGTCTAATACATATTAAAATATCTTTGTGTAAATTAAATACACATATTTTAAACGTAAAAATAAATTTTTATTTTCATTTTTTAATAATAACAATAATATAAATAAATGTTTTATTCTACATGAATTAAATTTGCACTCAAATATTTAATAATTTTATCCGATTTTCGGTAAGTCGTAAACAATCCTTTTCGAAACACGTAATATGAGATGCAAAAATTTTAGATATTCGCTAAACTATAAATAAAATCTAAATCAAAGCAAAACCCTTCGTCAAAACACGCCTACCCCTTTACGTTAGAGAATTATGCCTGATAATGCGTTGACGAATAGTTAAATAATGCTTGTCACTACTTCTTCTGTGCGAAATTGAAGGTTGTGTGAATTTCGATAGTGTTTTCTCTTGAACAAAATTGAAATATTTCAGATATGTCTTTATTGAAGATTCCGCGTGAAAATTGATTAAATGTTTTAACGTAAATAGGAAAATAAAGATATCAGCATTCTAAATATTCTACATTTCATTTAATTTAAATAAATAATTATAACTTTTATAATATATTGAATATTTTTTTCAATGAAGTCGAAATATTCCATGCATTTAAACAATCATGTTCGTTGCGTAATAATTAAAAATATACGGACATTAATATTTGAGAAGCGCAGAATTTACATTTACAATGTAACTCGGTTGTGTTGAAGGCATTCGTCATTTATGCAGTGGCGTACGGATGGAGGGAAAGTTTTAAATTTAAATAAGGCGGTCGGATGCATAACACGTCGCCTTTTGCGCTCGTGCGTAATTTAAAAATTAATTATCTCAATTTGGAATGGCAACAACCCTTTCCACGCCTCGTCTGTGTGTGTTCGCCAAATGCGAAGCGTGCCAGTAACGCCGCTGTCATATATTTATGACTGCGAGTTTAGCCGTCATTTATTAAAAGAAACAAACGTCGACGAGACGCGGGGCAAAAGCTTCCTCTGTTTTCACAATTTCTTATGTTGTTCTTTTATATAAAAGTATATATATATATATATATATATATATATATAATTTTGATGTTGTTTATTTTATTTTTTTGTGCGGTTACAAACCAAAAAAAAATAAGGATTCATTATACAATAGTGTAATGATTTTCAAACTATGTAGAAAGATAGTTTTATTTGATATTAAAGACATTATTTAAGTTATATAGACAAATCCTCATTAATATTGATTAATTGAATATATATATATATATATATATATATATATATATATATATTCATATATATATATATATATATATATATATATATTCATATATATATATATATATATATATATATATATATATATATTCATATATATATATATATATATATATATATATATATTCATATATATATATATATATATATATATATATATATATATATATATATATATATATATTTATATGAATTTATAGAAAATAATATTTATCACTTTCTTCATTATCTATTTATTAAAAAATATATTGAAAAAACTGATCGCATTATAAATAACGAACAACGTATTTTTATATGAATTGTAATTTCAATTTGTAGTTACAATTTTTAATTAATGGCAAGCATGAACGTTGCCAAAACGATCGGAAAGTGTCATAATTACTAAAAATAACCAATTTTAATATACTGACACGAGAAGTTTAAGAAGCACAGAACTATGCTTCTGTTGTTTTTCCAAACTACACTTTATACTGGCCGTTTTTATTAATTGGGTTGTTAAATCATTTGTGACTTTTCCTATATTTTCCGTCGCACGTATTTATGTGTGAACATGTACGCGTGTTGGTGAATATATATATATATATATATATATATATATATATATATGTGTGTGTGTGTGTGTGTATGCTTTTCTCGGGCTTTTGGTCACATTTTATCTGCTTTTACGTCGAGTAGATAAGAGCTCTGTCGTTTCAACGCGACGTCGCGGATAAATTTTATCTCAACACTTTTCATTTTCATTTTTTTATCCCTCCGTCGCCGCGATATTTTCGGTTCTTTTATGTTTAAATTATCGCGTTATTTTCGCACATACAGACAGACAGACAGACACGCGTCAAAAATCCGCGAACGAAAGGACGAAATCGCCGCGAAACACGCAATTTGACGCAAGAGTAATTCCGCGACTCGAATCGCAATGAAAATTACTCCCATACCTACCCCTATATATATAAATATATATATATATATATATATATATATATATATAATATCAATTTTCCCCCTCGAGTCAAAACAAAACGACTGATGGGAGGATGATTTTTTTTTGTAAAATTAATAAGTCGTCCTTTTTTATTCCGCTGCGTCATCCGATTTTGAAAATGGGTCAATTAAACAATTTATTTTTGTCGGCGATGTGAGCCGTTTTGAGGCGATTTTCAAAATTTTAAAGAGGCGAAATTGGAAAATTTTCTTCTACGGCGAGAAAATTGCTTTTTCTCAACGATCGCATTTGGTCGCAGATGCATATAATATTTATAAATACACCTTTACGTGTGTCTCAAATGTTGGTCGTAATTGTAATTACGAATTTAAAAACGGGTATATAAATATAGAGAGTAATGGAAAAAAATATTTGAAAAGAAAACCATCATGAACGTATAAATTTAAATTATAATACAATATATGTTTCAAAAACTAGTAATTTAGAAGTAGATAATTGTATGACATATATATATATATATATATATATATATATATATATATATATATATATATATATATATATATATATATACATTAATTAAATCGATGAAAAAAATATATCAATAATCTAATCTTATATATTATTTAAGAGACAATACAAAATTAAAAAATATTATCATTTTTAAATAAAACTAGTATATATAAGATTAAAAATGTTAAATAAACGACAACTTAGAGAATAAGACTAATCAAGAATTTTTTAATATATAAAATAGTTTAATAAAGTGGTTCTTTTTTTATATCTAGATTTTTATAAAAAAAATGTTGTAAAATAAAACAGTAGTATGTACTATTTTTTAATTTAGTACGTTTTTCAAATTTTGATTGAACACTTTTTACAAGTTTTCTAAGCAAGAAGTGTACCATAAATTCATTAGATACTTTTAGATTAATTGATTATTTTTATTTTTTTTGTCGTTTAAGGCTTATACCTTAAATATTGATGATTATAATGAGATAACATCTGAACCAAAATTTTAAATATTATTTAATATTTATTATAAAAAATATGATATTATTGCGAAAATTATACATATAATTCGAAAATCCGTATGATAATTATCGCACGAAATAGATTAATATTTGACGTATCGTTTTATAAACGCTTTCGACAAATTCGTCACGACAATTCCAAAACGGTAAAGACTTGAAAATAATGAGACAGACACGGAACATCAAATGGAAACATCTGAACTTGAGTTATGGTTCAATTCGACGCCGATTGATTTGCCACGCAGACGCCCGATGCGCTTCGACGGCTTATCGAAATTTAAAACGGCTCTCGATCGCACCTTCTCAAAACTTTATCACTTTAAAATTGCACAGTATGAGAACGACGTTTTATCACCGATCGCGGCATACGACGCCGCTATAATATATCACGGTATATTTTTATTGTGCGACGTCGATACAAAAATCGAACGTAAATAATCGTGATTTATAAGAATGCTTCTATTTTATTGTACGTCATAAACGTGACCGATTTTTGATATAATATAATAAAAATAAATTTATATATCGGATTTAATTTATTCTTTCGGATTTGACGCATACATTGATTGTAAATTTTGCATTTGCAGCCAATTGTTGCAAATGCAGTCGGTTTATATCGAAGTAGTTGTATTATAATTTTAGAGTTAGTAGTTCAACGGTTAGTTATTCGTCGTTGCATTTCGTTAGTTGTCGAACAGTTATAACTGCCTTCGGACACAGTCAGTAATAACAATTTTATCAATAAAAGCGGATCTAGTCATCCCCATGTTGTATGTGGTCATTGATGTTACGCTCGTATAATTTAACGAAAATTTCGACGGAATCTTGTTTAACCATAGAACGATGCTATTTTGATTTGTCACATGGAAATGTAAATTTGAATTGTTGCAGTCTAGTACGACATTGTCCAGATTTATGTTTGTTTAATAAATTATATTATTGTTTTTCGTGATTATTTATGAAATATTATTCGAAATTATAGTGATGAAAAAATAATATTTTAATATATTAAAAAAATGTGAATATTTTACTCGTTTCAAGTTAACAAGTAAACGCTCACGAAAGCGGTAATCTATCAATTTGACCGTTCGCAGTTTATTTTATACGTTTATCGGTAAAGTGGCGTGAGATTTTCGGGCCGAGTTTCAACTACGCAGGACCAGATTATGTTGCTGAAGGGCGGCGGCGGCGGCGGCATAAGGGCGGAATGGGTGCCGTATCCCGATATATTTCAATTAATTATCCCCGGAACATTTATCTTTTGCAACAATCGCAGAAGTGGGAATAGTCTGATCCGGGTTAACCCACCTCGGATTTTATCCGGTAACAACCTTGCGTTTGTCGTAGCAAGTGGCATTTCAACGTTCGACTCGGTTCCTATCTCCGGGAATGGACCGGTTTCTTCTTTTTTCATTCCGTTTTCGTATCATAACTTTATTAAGAGATAACATTCTAAATCTATTCACGTATATTATTATATTTATATTAATAAAAAAAAATACATATTTTTTTTATAATTAAAATAAAGATTAATATCTGAATTAGTATCTCTATCATAGAAATACATATATAATATATCAACGTATAAACAGGAAAATGTAATGATACAAAATTATGTTTTACGCTTGTACTTTTTCCCCCAACAAGTCTTAATTAAACGATATCGTGATATGACTTGAATATTTGTGGCTATATGAAAGTTTCATAATTCGATCGAGAAGTTGTATATCGCAAATGATCGCCTTACTCGTCTTTTGTACGTTAACCCGTTGACAGCTACATGTAAAATATCAAATCCTTAAATTTTAAATTAAAATGCAATTAACGTAATGGCCTATCGGGAAATCGTCCTCCGAGGACATTTACGTTATTCGTTTTAATGGTTTGGAGTGATTATATACAGAATGATAAATATGTTGATGATGATACCTTAATTGCCGAACGGGAAATTTCGTCTCTGTCGAAAATTTCAACATTGTTTTTTTCATCGTTTTTATTCTTTTTGTTTTTCCGAATCGGATTCTAACGTTGTTACTGGTTATATCGAATTATTGTCAGGATATGGCCTTCCTGAGCTATAATCGGAAGGTGTTCTCGGTTTCTAGATTTTATGGTTTCGTGGAGTAACAGTTTTTATGACACGAATTTGTTAGAGATGCGTTACCTGGAAGTCCATCGGTTCGTATATAATTTCCCCTGTGAAAATTGGTTTTTCGTCCAATTTTCCAATAAAAAAAAACCGAGTAACTTCTAGATAACTGGATTTGTTGCTATTTGAAAATTATTGTTGTCGAGTTTTTTATGGCATCAGAACAAAATATCAAATCCAAATTAAATACCAATAAAAAATATATAAAATTTTGATACGACTTATATTAAATTAAAACTATTTTATATGATTATAAAAAATAGTTTGAAGTAATAAGAGACAAAACTTTAGCAAGTTATTATTTTATTATATATATTTAATAATTTATTATTTTTTATGTGTTTCATTTTATATTGAAAATTTATAGCCTATACAAATATTATCTAAATTTTAGACAAAGAGTTGATGATTTAATAATGAAAAAAGAGAAAAATGAAAAATTACACAATAAATCAATTTTTGATTAAATTTTACTATAAAGTATTATTAGTTGATGGTTTTATGTTAAAGAATTGTATATTAATAAATAGTTTTTATATAGGTAATTTTTATACTTGAATATTATGTAATATAATATATTTTTTATTCTCTGAGGTGTTGACATATCAATATTAGTTATTCTCGGAACGAAGTTGAGTTTCAGTATTGGAAAATTTTATAAGAACGTGTTCGCACTTCTAAATGAAAGATTTTTTTCAGTATCTCAGACAAAGATTTTCTTGGAAAATGTACAATTCAATGATTTTTTTAATATACACACGTGTTTGATTTCTATGTAAACGCGAAACGAAATGGTTTCATCTGTTTATATGCGTATTTCTTTTTTTTAAATATACGAAAGTCAAAATATATAATATATAAAAAAGAAGACGGTGGAAAGAAAGAAAAAATCTGATGATAAAGAGTAGAAAAAAGACACACGTGCACGCTCGTAATAAAATAATGGCTATAATGAAAAAAAATCGGAAAATATGATGCGCCGTTATCTGGAGACATTTTGAGGGTTTTCAAAACAAATACAATAAAAAAAAAGAAGAAAAAGTTCGAACGGAATGGGGGGCGGTTTTCTATGGGGGACCCCATAGTGGTTGTCTGTCAAACGAAGGTATGGGGCGTGTATTTTCAGTAAACAAGAGTTGTGACATTTGTGAAAGAGAGCTTATATAGACAAATCTGGCAAAATAGAATTGATACCGCCGCCGTCGCACATACGGGGTCGTGCAATACTCCAATTATTGAACAATTTAAAATTTTTACTAACATCTTGTTTTATTGCCGTGTGTCACACATTTTTTATATTGTATTAGATTTCATCAATTTTGAACGTTTTAAATTCAATAATGAAAAAAATGAAATTATAAATCTAATAATGAAAACAATATAATTTTTAGTATGATATGATTTTTAAATAACATGTTACATAAGTAAGTTAAATTACGAATCTTATTTCGTAACTCACAATACCGATTCACATTACGGTTAATTACACGTTTACTACAAGAGTATATACTTCGCAAAACTACTAGTTCTAACTTAATAAATACAATTTATGAGACGATTTATATTAAATAATATCATATAATAATAATATTCGAACAACCGTATAGCGTTACGAAGTAACAAGTCTCTCGGCAAGTGGGAGTGGAACAAACCACCCTTCAGACGCTCCCACCGGAAGAGGATACTCTCGAAACTTTACCGATTTACTTTGCCTATTTTTTTCTAGTTCATGCTCACTATTTCTGTTCTTATTCGACCGAATATTTCGGGCCCACCCTGTCGCGTTTGTTTCCCTCCGCCCTCTTCCGACCCTCCACCCCTTTTCGGATCGCTTTTTTTTATTTTTTTTTATATATTATTTTCGCCGTCGATAAAGCGACTCCTCAGTCAATAATACAAATGGCGCATAAAGTGTGCGCGCGGTCTATCGCGACATTTACCGCCGTTCAACTTTCACTATAAAATAAAAAATAACAACCGCATTATGGCGGGCACAATGTAGGAAAAATAACGTGGAAAATGGAAATCGGTAGACGCCGGAACATTGAGGATTTTTCGCGTAAAAAAGTTTCGGCAGCAATGAATTTTTTTCTAATTGTACGCGCATGTGTGTACGTGTGTATGTAATGGAAGAATGAGGTCGATAATGACGTTGTTATTATAAAAACTATTTTTCCCCCCCCACCATGGCGTCGATATCAATAGACGCATCGTAATTTATGAATAATAAAATAAATATAAAAATTATTTTAATTAGTAAATTATAAATATATCTATCGATAGTTATATTATTATCGGAACACATTATATAAACACAAGTAAATCAAATACGAAATAATGATAATTACTATGATAAATATTTATAATTATTTTTTATATTAAATTCAAACTTTATTTTTACTCCTATATAAATATATATATATATATATATATATATATTTGAAAAGAGATTTCAACGAACGAAATATCATAAAACCCAACTCGAATGCACTTATTCTTTGAAACTATTGAGTTTCAGTTCTGAAGCGTGTAATTGACTAGTTTATAACTAGTATTCTTACTATGTACGAAAATTATATAAGTCCTTCGATCGTATTCCATTCGCTTAGTAGCATATATAATATATGTACGGTTGAATCTTTGAAATTTGTTTTTTTTTTTTTGAAATTCAACTTATATAACGTATGACTGAACTGCGCATCCTGTTAAGAGGCGTATGAGATTTTATGGATCAATTTTTACGAGACTACATATGGAAAATTTGCAAAGGAAACCTCGTATAGCTTTGCATAGGTGCTACAATCGAAAATCTGACGAAGTATATTTTCCGTTTTATAGTTTCCATAGAACGACAGAAGACATCGAACGTGAAAGAAGTGTATCTCAATAACTAATATAACAAATATTATATGGAAACTTTGGAGTTTTTCGTCGGACAAATAGAATCAATCGTCCTCATTGTTGGCGAAGTATTAAGAGAACGATATCGATAGAAAATATAAAATAAAGATAAATATAGAAAAACACTATTATAGGTATATCATACAAAAACATCAATAATATAAATTATATATATATATATATATATATATATATATATATATATATATATATATATATATATTAGTAATACAATCAGTAACCAATTTTTAAATGCAAAAAAATAAAATTTTGGAACAATGTTAAGTTTTTTCCAATATTGATAAATTTTAATTAATATTTTCAACGTGACTAACCATTCTTCTTTGGGGAGGTTAGTCTTTTTTTAAGTTACGTAATTCTTTGAAATATGTCTTCTTTTTGTATTTTAACGATTCTGAGAGTTTTCGGGGCTTTTTTTTTAAATGATTCTAAAACTGATAGTGTTTTTTTCAGTCTTCGTAGTTATGATGACCTTTTCATTACAATTCAAAAATCTATTTGATCGATTTTATTGTATCATTTTTTTGTTTCAAAAATGTTATTCTTTAATTGACATAATTTAGAGAATTAAAAAAAAATTACATTTTTCTCATAATCCGTAAGATATTTTAGAATCGTTTATAATCAATTAGCAATCTTAAAAAAAAATATGCAATATTATATAATATGTTATAATAGTTTTTGATTTGAACTTTTAACATACGTATAAATAGTAGACAATATATTTAAACGTGATTTATTTCCAATAGTCTGTGTAACTTGTAGATTTAAAACATAACAGATTGTAATATAAAAAAAAAAAAACATATGACCCTGTGTTTTACAGGACAAAATATAGATAAATAGATATGTATATTGATAAAAGTTACAGGAGAACGGACTCGGCCAGATAAGAGTTCAAATTAAATTTGAGGCCTAACCTTTGACTGTCGGCTGTGCCACAGGAAAGAGGATCAAAAACTTTTTCCATTAACCACCGTTTTCGACACCCCCAGTCCAAAACGGCGAAGGCCCCTTAATGAAATAAAACAAATTGGATACGAACCACCTTCGGGCATAAAATATGAAACATTCGCGTGGTCCGAACACCGAGACTTCGGTATGGGGTTATATATATATATATATATATATATATATATATATATATATATATAGAGGGTGTGAGAAATTTTCTGGTAGACGCAAGAGTGTCTGAAGCGTGCCTTTTTGATAAAGATAAATGTTCCAACTTTGGGCAGGTAACCAGATCCTTGTATACAACAATCGCCATAGCGTAAAGTAGCACCTGTTCAATGTCGAAACTGTCATAACGCTGTGACCAAAATATTATTCAATTGTTCCATCACAAATTCAACGAGTGATGTCAAAGTGGATTTAAAAGCTACTACTACCTATGGTCACATATGTCGAATTGGATTGTTCGTTTTAATGCATCGACATCATCAACAGGTTATAGTTAGTTCTATTTTTTTATTCATTCATATCGATGATATTCATATATTAATATATGAATAAGTAATTTTTTTTTTAATCAATATTACGCTTGAATATTGTACAGTAAATATTTTTTTTTGTTCTAATAAAAGTTAAAATATTAATTGAATAAATCATTTAAAAATAATTGTTTTATTACTGAGTTCTCTCATATGAAACTAAAATATTAGTTATAAAAATAAAACAAATAATAATATTTTTTCCAATATAATATCACAGATATATTAAGAAAATCTATTAATAATAAATGAATCAAAAATATAGTATATATTTTTAGAAATACTAAAAAATATTTTATTTTATGTTTTTATTTTGTTAAAAAATAGAAACAAAATTTATTGTATAATGTATATTTAATCTGATTTAAAAATTGTTCTCAGAATCGACAATCCATTAATTTTATAGAATTTTAAAAATATATCTAATTGACTTATAACGATTGACTTCATTTTATCCGTTTTCTTATACATTATCGATTTTGAATTGTAACAAAATTAAATCATAATTCTTAGAAAATTATATAAATATTGAATAATACTATTTCATGAATGTATATTATGTTATATAAAATAATAATACGTCCAAATTTACATTTCAATTTGAAATTGTATGAAATCAATATGAAATTAATACAATGTCAAAATTGTATTAAATTCACAAAATCGAGATAAATTTCTAGTCGAAAATTAATAGACACATACACACATTAATATATAAATAATTTTAAAAATAATTTCAGCACGCTCATCATATCGATTGATCATCACATTTTCAAAATCATTCTAACGTATTATAATATCTCGCACAATCAAATAGTAAAGTCAAATTTGTCTACGGAATTGAACCGTTTTGAACCTTGAAACTAACGCGTCACGTTTTTGACCTTAATATCTGACCGTATCCCGAATCAATATGAAATTTTAAACAAGGAATAAATTTTAAATTCGATACCCTCCCCATTGTATTTAACCATCGTGATTTTCTACCACCTCGTTGACTTTTTATCCTACGCAAACACGACGTATATCCATATACGCGATTAATTAACGGTAACGGGGGATGAAAAAAGAAAAAAGGAGAAGAAAAAAAAGGATCGATTCGTCGGAGAACGAGCCACACGGAATTGTTTCATTATACGGCGTTCGACGGATCGATGGTTTTCCTTTTTTTTGCTATTTTTTTTTATTTTATTTTATTTTATTTTTTTCGTTATTCTCTTTCTCTCTGCCAATGGCGAGAGCTTTGAAGTTCAGATTGGTTCTCGTTTACTTCTCTTTTGCCAATCTATCTTTTTTTTTCCTCTCTCTCTCTGTATGGTCTGGCAAGCCAGGCCAGAGCGCTACAGTTTCATTAGGCCAAAACCGAGACTTTTCTTTTGTTCGTCTGATATATTCGGGGCGTTTTGAAGTGCGAACATTCGTAAAAGAAAGGCTTTATTGC
This sequence comes from Leptonema lineaticorne, assembly GCA_024500535.1. Lineage (NCBI taxonomy): Eukaryota > Metazoa > Arthropoda > Insecta > Trichoptera > Hydropsychidae > Leptonema > Leptonema lineaticorne. The sequence continues at coordinate 689,020 of JANIJI010000024.1, forward strand.
CCGCACTTATTTCTCGAAGAGGAATCGATAAAATTAACCGTCGAACGGGAAATTTACTCGGAATGACCGGGATCAATAAAAATATATCACATTTCCATTGTTTAAGTAGAATACTCGTTCGCATCCAGAGACTAAGTGGATTCCATTAAAGTACGAGTATCTAGCATATTTATTAATTTACTCAAATGTATTTCTTACTTATACTCAAATATATATACATATATATATGTATATAAAAGAAGGAAGAAAAAATACTTTCTCTGAAATCTATTAAGCAAAACGATTTTTCTTAAATCTTAAGAATCAAATAGATTTTATTCAATATTTCGTATTTTTTTTAATTAAATTCAATATTTAATTTAAAAAAATACATGAAATTTTATGAATATTATTTATTATATAATAATTTTATATAAATATCTTTTTTCATTAAATATTAATAAAATTATACAAAATAATGCGAATCAACCGTTGTCTTACGATTTCGTGTAATATAAGAGAATCTTTTAAGAAACTTTCTCTGTATTTTAAATTTAATTACAACATTTAACAAATTTAGAGTTTGACGTCTAAAATATTAAATTTTAAATATGAATGACCTTAGATTTTAATCTTAATTCGCATTTAAGTTTCATACAACTAGTTTATACGGTGAAACCGAATTAGCAACTTTTAAACAAGTTATATTTCGTAATTAAATTATTAGCGAATATTTATCAGCATAATTTCTTCTAAGTATATAAAAGAAAAATTTATATATATATATATATATATATATATGTATGTACAAATATTGAATTTTCATTAAAATTCCGATACGTTTCGACATCGTATAATACGTCTACGGCATAAATACGCGCAATAAAATATAATTCTTTATGAGGCTTGATTTAGGGACTCTTTATCTAGTATTGATTTAACAGATTGTCAGCTCATCCCTTCTGCAGATTAAGGGTATCGAAGCGGATACAGAGACAAACGGGTCAACAAAAGGAGAATAAATACAAACAAATGAGCGGAAAGTCGCGGAATTAGAAGAGAAACGGAAAAGGGATCCGATCAGGACGCAGGGATTCCCTTTTCAATCGTTAAAGTTAATTAAGTCCCTTATTAATCTTCGGTCACATTATATATATATATATATATATATATATACGTATTTATATTCCTTCCTAGTGCGGAATCAAATCGATTCTTCTTGTGCGATGTTACTAAACTCCTTGTTTAGGAGAACAACAGGGTTTTTCCAATTTGTACCTTTGTATTTTGTTCCAAAGTACGATTCCATTCTGTAGATTACTTGCTACAGTTTAAAAATAGTTTCTAATAATACAATTTGCTCCCCTATCGGTTGTCACGTTTTTTTTCTCTTATTCTCATTGTCTCTTTATCAAGAGCTGTTAGCGCAAATACTTATATTTGAATCAATTATTTATTTTTAATGAATATATATAAAAATTATACTTAATTTATATATTTTTTCATATTGATAAAATTCACATTAATCTTATCATAATCGGTTTTTAATTCAAATATTTCAAATCATATATTATTTATAATATAATTATTAATTATTGATATTGTCCGCAATATTTTGTAGTTTCGATGTAAACCTTAGCTTGATACAGATTGTACTTTTATAACGCCATTCTAAACTATATATTACACGCATATATAGTTAGCTAAAGCTAATATTTTTTTATTTTTTTCAACTAAAATGTATGATAAATCTTACAAATCGTTTCATGTTACACAATAATTACTTCGTTTATAATCAAACAACGATATATGTATAAAAAATAGCGATCGATGTCAAATAACACCCGATGAATCGTAATTTTCTTCCTAAAGCAAAGAATGTCACTTTCCTTACTTCGAACTAATCTAGTTATTTCCTCGACGGTATTATATATCAGTATTTCTAACATGTCGTCAGCAACATATATCATATACATAAATATATATGTGCATGTACAAGAGTGTGGTAATTTCCATTAGATCGAAATTTCCGTTCCCATAGCACATTCAGTACCAAAGACTTTCACACTGCGTTATTTAATATTAAACTGTCTGAATTATGGATGTGATATTCAAAAGGTAGCGGTAAGTGCATACTATCCACTATTTAAGTCCGTAGAGTCCGCGGTTGAAAGTTGAACAGGAATTGTTTTATAAAAATATAGAATTTCATATTAGCTCAAATACACGAAACAAAGTACGCGAAATATCCATTTTCCGAGTGTTTAATCAATCGGTCGTAATGTATATCTGTATTATGCTGTGATGATTTTGATAGTCAATTTAAAAACCATTATATAGTGGCTTCTTATTTTTGTGAATGTTTGTTATATAATAATATAACAGACATTTATTTAATTAAATAATGAGCAAACAAGATGTATTTTTTGAATGCGCAAGTGGAATGTTTCAAAAGCTTGTAAAGTGCACAATAAATAATATTGCAGTCTACAAGTGGTTTATAAAGTTTTGTTACGAAAGTTAAAAGTCTTATTATATATTATATAAATCGTTCTGTTTATAATAAGAGAAACTCTAGTAATTTACAGTCATATTGATATTTTTATATAATATTAAAAATGACATAATTCATGAGTATTTTTAAGATTTTCTCATAAAATATACTTAACGATTTATCGACTAGTCTTAATTTAATTTTTATCCACCTGTCCTCCCTTTGATATGTTCTATTCGAAATCGCGACGGATTTGGATTGGTATGGGGGACGATTAATAAACTTCGACTTCTAAACACTTAAACCGTTCTTATTTGATTATACAATTGGAAACTCGGCAAAGATTTGTCTTCGGCGTCTGATGAAAGAGTGTTTGTCGACGAGGAAACTTTATAAAGTGTTCGAGAGCGGGCGAATAAAAGCCTCTCAGTATTCGGATTATGCTACGCGAAAGCGCTTTCGTTAAACAAATTAACTTCACATTTGCTACGTTAAAGTTGAGAAACACCAACACTACAAAAACAAGGTTTACAGATAAAATTCGAATATAACGTGCACTCGTTGAAATATCACGATTAACTGAACCGTTTTTCATATAATTTTACGGCTGTTTTAAATCGTAGGTTTCTATTTTATTTTATTATTATCTTTTTTTTTTTGGTTCACCAACTTGTTTTGAAGACAGTTATATAAAAAAAAAGATGAAAAGAGAGACGGTTGAAAAAAAATCTTGTGTCTCGTGTAAAAGAAAATTCAATAATGCAGCGTAGAAAGAAAACTATATTAACTCTTTCTCAAACGGCTCTTGTTATTAGGTTTACTTAGAAATGACAGAAGTTTTTATATTATATTTCTGTAGATCGCCAATCTTTGCTTTAAAACGTTGAAGATATTTGATATAAATGATATTTTTATGAAAATTAAAATGGTCTGTAAAAAGTTTAAATCGAATTTTAAAATTAGTAAATTTTAAAACGATCTACGAAAATTATATATAAAAAAACAAAATTTTAAATATATTTAAGAAGTATTAGTTTATTTTTAAATATTAACTGTTCTCTTAGAGATTATTAGTTTCAATAAATTTGAAAATGTATACTTTTAAAAATTATATATGAAAAAAAAATAAAAGCTTAATATAAAGATTATATTATGAGTAAAAGTATCATAATACAACTTAATTTTATTATTTTTAAAATGGCTTGTATTAAGAGATTTTTTTTTTTTTATCATAATATGATAAAAGAAATTTGAGAAATGCCGTACTAAAATGAAACGTAGAACCGTTTTATACGCGATAAATTATGAGATTTTAAATAAAATTAGATTTTCTTAAATAAAACGAACGCGAACTGAAATTACACTAATTAGAATTTTCTTTAGTACATAGCAGATTCCGCGTTCGAATCCCAAGACGTTACTTGTTTTTAATTTCCATAAAAACATCGTTTTAATTAAAAACTATTTTTTTAAATAAAAAAAAACGTGTCAAGCTTTTCGAAATTTCCTCATTAGATTAATAGCGATTAATTCACACGAAAATTTCGATTTATATACACTAAATTAATAACATAACTGCGGATTAAAATGATATATATATATATATATATATATATATTTATATATATATATAAAGTTATTATCGATATTTCATTGTTCAAAACTGAGCACATAGCTGTATTAAACAATTTCAATTGTAAGAAGTGAGAATATGAGATTATTATAAGGCCGTTCATAACAATATATCATGTGCAGCAGTTTAATAGTGGGATTTTGGATGTTATTGGGTAGATAGTTGTTGTGACTACAGCTGTTCTAAGAGCATGGAACTTCCTTAATTGTTCCATCGTCACATTTCCCGAGAATTATCGGTTCAGTCCCCGTTTTCTACGTAGCGCAACCCCAAAAGTTGCTTTAAGCACTATAGGAGGGCGGTTTATAGGAATGGCGACGCTGAAAATCGGAAAATCTCTCGTTTCAAGTCAAGTAGTATCCGCTGCGGAAAACGGCCGCGTCGACCACCTTTTTCCGGATAAACGTCGACGTCATTCGTTTTCCGAGAAAAGCGGAAAAATCGCTCTCGACCGGGTAAAAGGGGGTGCGTTGACTTTTCCATCGACGAAACGTTGTTTTATTCATTCGATTTTGTGATTGTTGTATTTGATTATCATAATGCTGCCATTTGTTTATTCAAATCCCTAATATTATATTAATTATGCAATAATTATAAAAATATTATCACTGTAATATTACAAGTGTCATATCATATTTTTGTAAATTAATTATAAATTTGAATATTGTTATTATTATAAATGATTGTTTAATAAAAAAAATATATTTTGGTTCATGAATAACGTCAATTTTCAACTATATTTAGAAAAATAAAACTGTACGATTTTCAAAAAAAATGTAATTAATTTTCAAGTAGAATAATTTTCATTTCCGCCGTAATTTCATTGAAAATTGTAACAATAAATATATTTAACGTTAAAACGAAAGAAAATTATTGTTGTAAAAGGAATAATTTAATTCAAAATATTTCAGAAAAAGAACAATGTCCTTATTACTAAGAGATGATAAAACGAAAATTGAGAAAAATCTATACAAATTATATTAATGAATCTTCTTTATAAATGTTATTATATTATTTATATTTTTTTAACTAGTTTTGATATCAATATTGTTTAATTTTTCGAAATCTACCCTTAAAATACATACATTAGAATACAAAATACATATGAAAAATATATATTTATACATGGATATAAAAATATATCAAGAACTATCAATCTAATATATAATGAATGCGGATACGGATTACAAATAAAAATCTTGCAAAATTAATTTCAAATTAGTGGTAGCCAGCCTAAGGTTAAAAAAATGCAAATGTAATGTGCTAAAGATAATATTTTAAATTCATCTTTCATATATAGTGTATGCATTATATTATATTTATTTTAATACACATGCATTATATTATATACATATGATTTATTCATAAAGTAACAAGATTTACGTTATATCACACGAACTAACAACAATGTGTATTTTCTCACCTATTGTTTATGAAGTCCAACATCTCATTTAATTTCAGTGATAGCGGCAAGTTGTTAGTTTCAATAGATGGTTTACGAGAGTTCTTTCCATAGTTATTTATTTTTAACGACTTCAACAAATATATTTATTATATATTTTTTATTAAATATAAATGATCGTTTATTATGTGATATTTTAATCTCAGTAAGTGAAAAAAAATCATTCCGATAACTCCAAAATCGAAAATTCCAGATCTTTCAAGACGAATAGTATGTGTTACATGCCATTTTATCTCATTCACAGTTTATTAGTAATAATTCATAGAAAGTTTTTATACTTCAAATATAATATTCGCTTATTTAAATATAATTTTATTAATTAACTGAACGCACTATTTTCAATTCAATTTACGTTTTCGTCAGTTCTCAACATTATTGACCTTTTAAATTTATACAATTCGTACCCATCAAAAAAATCTATACTATATCTATGCTTTCAATAAAAAAAAATATCACTATATATTTTTTTAAGATTCACTAGAATTTCAAACTTGATATCAAAGTTTAAAATAGAAAGTCGTTCATAATCCATTCTCTCATTAACTTTGATAATAAAACTAAAAACTATTTACGCATTAATATAGTCGTTAATAAACATACTATTATCATTATTTTATATATACCATCATGATTTCTCAACTATTTATATAAATTCTAATATATTCACTATAAAACTAAATTGTAGGTATAAATACATAAATTTACGATTAAAAGAAGAGTAGATTGTTGTAATTTTGTAATATTATTATATTTTTTTCATAACAATAGCAATTTTGTCGTAATCGATATTTAAACGTCAATTTTGCGTCGACCGCATTAATACCGTCGTAAAATTTAACGCGTTCGAACTCGAACGCGTCGCGCTCGCGTCGTAAAATCCGTCGTTACGTTGCCCGAAATTAATTAACTGGTATGACTTTCGGTGACGTCCGTGATTCGGTTAATCAAATCAAGAGTCGAGAAACTTTCATTAAACGTGCAAAATCCGCGTCGTAAATTTCGCGCCGACGTGGCGTCTTATGCCCTACGGCGACTTTTCCAAAACTTTACGCTCGCACATTTCTGACGAAGAAAATGCGGCTAAGTCTGGCCGATGATAGACAGACGGATCATGATTGAACAATTTAAAACATCTAAATAGTATCGTTTGTGATTTTGCTATATATTATTATTAAAATTAATTTCATTATTAATATCCATGATATTATAGTATCTGTAATTAAACGATTCCATCTCCATAGAAGATTAGAATCCTTTATATCACCTATTTTTTTGATATATATATATATATATATATATATATATATATATATATATATATATATATATATATCAAATGACTGAATATTCATGTTCATTCACTGGAATTAGTTGAATAACATGTTTCATATGGAATTAAGTTGTCGATGTGTTTTCTAGCCAATTTATACTTCTCTGATAAATATTACAGTGAATATTTATGAAGTTGATCAAATTTCATATATTGTTCGACGAATAAAAAACATTTTAATCACTTCGTTTTACTAAAATTAAATTATACAAAATTATATCTTTTAATTTATATATACGGAATGTATTGATTTCAACATATATATGATCTTTCACTATTGTTATTAGTATTATCTAAGATGTTATAACTTACTAAATAAATATTTTAAGATTAATTTCAACATTTAACAGGAAATACAAGACAAATTAATGTTGCTAGAGAAACTTAGATTTCTATTTTAAGTCAATGAAATTATATAATTTATATATTAATAAATAAGTTTAATATGGGAAATAGTTTTAGAAGTTGATAAGACATTTGAAAAAGTAGAGAAAAATATAATAATATATATGTTACGTAATAAAATTCTTTTGAGAAAATTTGTTCAAAAAGTTTTAAAATAAAATTGAGAATTTGAGTTCCCAAAATAAAACTCAAAGTGAGAGTTCAAAGTTTAGACATTTATCATGTTTGTATTGTGATTTATATTTATATAGTATTTAAAAAAAAAAGTCAATTTACATTACAATAGATTACAAGAAGTAAAAATAAAAGCTTGCCTACAACGAAACACTTAAAGCTCTATCGATTCGAAAAATCTAAACACCTGTTTGAATAATGAGCGAAGAAGGGTTTCCATGACGAGCCGATGCTCTTTTCAGAATAAGGGTCGTGTCATTTTAATGGGACGTTTCAGTGTCTAAATTTCAAATGTTTATCCTTGGTAGGTTCTGTTACCATAAACAATGCCGACACCAGATCCGAAGAAAGCTCACTCAATGTAAATAAAGTGAGACCCGGACGCGCGATCAAAACGTCGAACAATAAGGCCCGTTAATGATTTTAGACTGTGGCACAAAGCGGACAGGCTAATGATTTCAAATGAAAATAAACAACCCATTTTCGGCTAGTGGATGCCTTTTAGAGTCACTGCGAACAACGAGGGAATGAACCCTTGTTTTCAGCCGATCATCAATTATACAATGCGTCTGACATTTGTATGGAATCTTGTTGTGCGTCACAATAATCTTACAAAATGTTTGATCGTTACATTTTTAATTTTGATTTTGAAACGTATAAATAATACACGCACACATATATATATGATTCAATCACATTTTTTCTCGATTATCTCTAGAAAACCTCTCGCAGAAACTATGCATTGTGCAAACGTCTGAAAAAGTGCGATTTCATTTCGAATGCGACAGATTTTATCTGCGATTTTCTTCGTAATCGAATCTGATTGAAATCATTACTATTTCTCCAGTGAAAATCTATTCAAATCTGATCTTTACATTGCAAGGATATATAAAATCAAGATTTCATAGTGATGAAGTAATACAATTTGTCATTAATGCGAGTGTTTTGCACTTCAACAGAACATAATAATATTTTAATGTTTTAGTGAGATATTTAGTTAGTATTATATAAATGTACGAAAAATATAATTTAGTATACACCGTATTTTATAGAAAATTTTCATTTACATGAAAAATAAAATAAAAAAATATTTATGAATCGTTAACTTTTCATTATATTTAACTGAGATAAACCCAAATATTTACTTGTACTAAAAATAAAGTTCAGGATATTTACTCGTACTAAAATCATCCATAATATAGCTGTTTTTATTCAAAATAAAAATTTTTAAAAAGGGAGTAAAATATATATGTTACGTAATATATAATTGGATATTATAATATTAAATATACAACTTTTGTTTATTCTAATGGTTATATATGTTGTTTTAATATTATCGCAGGAGTGTTATTGTAATACTGATTTATTTTTTTATTTTCATGAACATCCACCTGTCTTCACGACTAGATTAGTGTAACAAATGGAAAAAAATACGCGTCTCAGATGAACGACGAAAGTGCGGAATCCGGCGGAAGATTGCGTATTTATATTGCGTTTTGATGGTTCACTTCCGCTTTTTTTAGGGGTGGGCGGGCGTAGGCGGTTTGGGCGGGTCGTTTTATTGCACCGTTTCGTAACTCGAACGGCAGCTGTTATCTTAAGTTATTTTAAATATCCGCGGCTCGCCGAGCCGTAAAACAAAATATCACATCTCAATGATGCGTCCGACGAACAATTCGAAGGAAATTAAACTTCCGAGCCGGGGATTTTGAGGGGGTGTCAAGCGTGCAACAATAGGCATTCACTTCTTCGACAAATACCGTCAGGGTTGTTCATTATATCATAAAATAATAATAAAAATAAAAAAGATCTACATTATATCACTTATAAAGCGTTCATTTTTTTTTTATTTACAAATAACAAATCTCGATTACATCATTGATATTCATTTTATATGTTTAATATATTAACAATTATAAAAAAAATATTATATTATAAAATTGAATATTAAATATATTTCGCCTATCATTTCTATAAAAGAAAAAAAATGTACATATATAAATATTTATGAATCGAACGTTATGGGAATAAAGAATAAACTTTTCTTACTTAATTATTGATAAACTTATATAAATTACATCAAAAGTTATTGGTATAAGTTCATAAAATGTTATTTATTATGTATAGAAAAATGATAGTATTAAATTATTTGTTTCATCGGTTTTTTATTAAAAAGTATCGAAACTATTCCCAATGGAATGAAACAAAAATATATCTATTGTATTATGAAAGGATACTATAATAAAAGATTTTAATGTCAATCTTGACTATGAATTTTTATTATTTTTACATTTTTAATAAATCGGATTATATCTTTCGTTTAGATAAATGATAAATTAAAAAAAATGTAGGATTAATATTTTAGACCATATATATGAGTATTAACTCGTCATAATCAATAGATTTGCGTCAATTCCGACATTGACAACCCTAAGTATTGTCAGCGTTGCGAGAGTCGAATTCGGGAGGATCCTGATCATCCTCCTTGTCCATCCCCTTCGACCATCCCTTACTCCAGGATGGCTGACTCTTCGAGCGAGTCGGTCCTCGAACGCGAACAATAATCTCTTCCAAATTTAGCACTCGAGCCGGCGAAATTATCGTATTGTGCACGCTTACTGGGGGTCGAGTCTTTTTCGATTTGGCCCCACTTTTGCGTATAATGATCTTTTTTTTTATTATTTCTTTTTTATCTTTTTGTTTAAAAATTAACTTCAAAAGCGAGCGAGCGAGCGAACTAAACGAACGAGACGAGCGATAAACAAAGAAAATAGCCCCTTCAAATACGGACACAGTCTCTTGCGCACGTTTCGCTTTAACTAAGTTCGTGTATCTGAAATAATTACTCGTCTTTCGAGCCAGTTTTCTTTTTTCTTTTCATTTAATTTTTTTTTGACTAATATCATTGAAAATACATAATATATCATAATATATTTTTAATTTTGAAAGTATTATAAAAATTTTAGTTACTTTATAAGGTAAAAGAATACAAAGATATAAATATTATATTTGATATAAAATAAAATAAGAAAATATCATTCCAAATTTATATAGTATATAATAAAGTATATAAATTTAGTTTTTTTTTCTAATATACATAATAAAATCGATAGTTTTATATAACATTTTCGACAGTATTCCAATTTATAAATTAATTCGTCATAATATTGTTTAAAAAATATGTTAAAAATTTAATTGCAATATTTATTACTATTTCATGAAAGAAAAATGATATTCGTTTATTAAATTTGTGAACATTTCTGTGTTTCATTTTTGTAAAATTAATATTAAACTGAAAAAAATGAGTTGTGCTTAATTCCACATTCATTTGTGTAATTTTTATACCGGTCCACAAATAATTTACAGTGTTTCAGGACAAAGGCTCCGATTGTTCACCACCAATTCAATTAATTCGCCTTTCAATCCGGCTAAAACGCCAACTTTTTAGGTGGACATTTCGAACAAAAGGGTGGCACGGTGGAAAAAAATATATATATTTGATTCGCACGACGAAAAGCATCCGGGTCAATACTGTATCGGATTTCGAACATTTCGCCGCGTCGACTCGGATAAAAGTCACAAATGTCACGCTTTCTAAAGTGCCTTATCGACTTGTTGTCGAAGGTTAGCCTCTCTTATATAGGCCCTATAAAACTAGGGGTAGTGAAGAGGAAAAGAAGAAAAAACACACCGAAAGTCAAACTAGTAGAGAGAAAAAAAAATGAACGCGGAAGGCAATCGTTCAGTTCAGAATTTACGAATTGCCTCCTCGTCAGTGTCGTGATCAACGACAGGCAATTAAGTCATCGAACGGCTGACGTAGGTTCCTTCGGGTTTTTCGGGTTTTCCGAGACTTTTCCCGAACGCGGAAGAAAACGGCGTCGGCTTATCGAGAAAGCCAAAGTTTACTTCGTGCAACAGGTCATCGTTTTTTTTTCATTCCTCCCGCTACTTTTCTTGGATTCTGGGGGGGGGGGATGGAAAAAAACGACCCTCATCAAAGGGTCGATTTGTGACGATTCGAAAATTCGACGCTCTGTAAATGTGCATACGAAATTTTCAATTCGTCCTACACCCTTATCAGGACGTGAGCGAGCGACAAAGGACTCTTTAAAATGTTGACATTATCGATTTCAATCGCGAAAAAGCGATTTAAATTACGAAAGAAAGCATTAGAATTCTTTTTTTTCAATATTGTATTTTCACTTTGAATCAAAAATATACATTTTTAAACCAATAATATAAAGATAAATTAATTTAAAATATATTTTCAATCTGCTATTCTGAAATTTTCGAATATAATCATTGAAAATCATTCAAAAATATATTGACAATTTTAATACAATAAGATCTCGGAGTTATATCAGAAACACTACATAAATTGAGACACAGAATATAAAATATAATAAATTATATTTTATTAAAAAAAATACAACACAATATTTTTATAGAATATAATTAATTGTTCATTGTAACTTTATATTAACACTTAAATTTTAAATAGAGATTATTTTACTATAAAATTATATCTATAATAAAATCGAAAGATCTTCAATTTATCATTTATATTTATAACTCACAAATGATTGATGCTGTAAATATTTTCGATTTAAAAAAAAAAAGAAAATATCCACATTATCATTTAAACCGTTATATTAAAAGCGCTCGGTTTTCATAGAAGAAACGAGGCGATAAACTGGCTCACTAATAATAATTTTCAATTATTCGCAGCTATTTCAATTCGAAAACTAATAGGTTTTGAAGTTAACAATAGCAAAAGCCCTATTGCTACGCCGCAGAAACGACAATAATCGAAGCAACCGCGTGTTGATAATTATCTTTAGAAATATTTACCTTTCGCTTCTCGATCAATCTTTTAATTAAATCTATGCTCTCGTAAGGGTGCTTCTGTTCTTTAATTTACAGATTAAAACGAGACGAGCTTATTAATTGAATTTTTATTGTGTATATGTATATTATATTATATATTTATGATTTTTTGTACTGTGTAAAACAAGATAAACAAATAAACGTATAAATGAAAAAAATGGCGTTGTTAATAATTGATTGTTTCATAATATTATTTCATTATTACTATAATAATATATATTATAAAAGATATACAAAATAATAAATTTATTATATTGTCTAGACGTGAAAAGGTTTCATTATAATTCCAATACAATAAAATTTTAATACACATACACATATTGTGTACAAATGAATTCATTTATTTATTGGTCAATTTCATCTTTCTCTATGCGAAAATATTATATTTTTCGCTTTAAATTTTGATATTTTCATTGAATTTAATTTGATTGACAGTGTGGCAAATTTTATCGATAAAAGTGTATTATTATTTATAAATGTGCGGTTTGTTTATTATTTGTAAACAATGTGTTGATTTCGTATTCAAATAATTGATAATTTTATTTTATTTCGATTTTTTTTTCTCTACTAAATTTTAAAACTCGCTTTATATATATATATATATATATATATATATATATATATATATATATATATATATATATATATATATATATATATATATATATATATATATGGTATATATTATATATATATAATTATATTTTATTTTATTTTAACTATAAAAAAGTTGAATATATAGAATATAATAAAATAATACGTTTATTTTAAAGGAAAATATTTATATTACTTTGCAAATTGTTTCGAAATTTTTATGTAAATAAATATTTCTATAATACATATTATTTTCATAAAATCGATTTGTTAATCCTATTATGCTATTATTAAATTTTATTATTATCCTATTTTCAGATATTTATATTTATAAATAATTTGTGTTATTTTTATAACTCTGATAATTTATCGAATAGAAGAGCGATTTTCATATTAAAAACGATGTATATCAACAGTATATTAAAAATATGATATCATCGAAAATATCGGACAGTTAATATATAATTAATTATAAATGATTAATATTCAAATCTCTATTGAATATCTAATAATATTTCTAAATTTTCATTTGGATGTTTAGAAACGAAATTTCACGATCGATTTCATTGTCGTAAATTAATCGTTTAAATACCGTTCACGCGGTTGACTATATTGCATCGATTAACCGACCAATAATCTGTAGGGTTAACGCAATAAAACATACTAGATTCATTAAACTGTAACGTTACGACGTTATGATCGCCACATACGGACACACAAACTATCAGTTTCGATATTTCGCAAATATGTCGGTTTAACGCGTTTATTTACAATCCTCCGAACCCTCGTTTCCTTTATTTATTATTTATATTTATTTTTTTGGTTCAGTGTCGGTTTTTAAAATATAACGAATTTTTACAATTCCAATATTTTGTCGAATAATTATTTTTATTTGGTATAAAGATATTTTAAAAATGAGTTCTAATGATCAAATTTTAAATTAGATCAATATATATATATAATCAAAAATAATATTTTTTTTAAATAAACACAATTATTCAGTTAAAAATATTAAATTTCATATTAATTGATCTAAGTTAACCCATCGTATATTTATTATAAAAAAAAGTTTAATAAAAAGAAATTTAACTATGTAATAAAAAACACAGTAATGGTTATATATAATAATAGCGGTTAACGGCGTAAAACGTACAAGATTTATTCATTTAAATCACGTGCAGCGTTACGTGGTTGCACACGAACACATACGCACCGATGAGAAAAGGTACGAGCTCGGCAACAAGTCACAATCATAGTGCACGTGCACATTGAACACGGCCGCGTTTAAGAGTAACAATTTTCAACAATGTCGCCGTTTTAACAGGCGTTCGCATTGACGTTTACATAACGGATTAAATCCGTTATATAACGTCGACAAAAACAAAAAAAAATGGCCGGTTTATGGTGCGCACCGAACCGATAGAAACGAATCGGATACATGCATTCGGTTAAAGTTGAAATAATTCTACACGCCAGGTGTGTCCAAACTGCTGCTCGCGAGCCACACGCTGCTTTTTTTAAGGATTGTTTTTGGCTCTCAATAAATATAATTTCTGTATATTATTTTTAATATTTTTTTTTTTGCATACTTTTCAAATTTTGAAAAATGGCTCGGACTCTAGGAGCTTGGCTACCCCTGTTATATGAAACACTGCGAATATGTTGAATTTAATATATAGACATGACAATATTTTGTATAATTATATATTCTAGCGCATAAAGTATTAATAACGCATTATTGTTTACTTAGACAATTTTTATTGATTGGACTTGCGATCGCGCACTTTCTGCGCCCACCTTTACAACGCCGAACTCGTATGAAATGTGAAGATGTGCAGTGGAACGGGTCACGCCGTTTTTGCCTTTATACAAATAATTAAAAGATAATCTCGCTTTTATGCCCGGATAAACGGAGATAACGGCCCGCCGAAGTGTATGTAGATACGAGTGTAGGACCCGCTAAAATGGACGCTTAAAATTTTGATAATAAGCTCGTCTCCCTTTATTTTTTTTTCATCCCCTAGCGCCGCAGTCATAAAACTCAGACGCCATAATCTGGACCAAGATTCGGTCGTATTTTTATTCAAAAAAAAAAAATGGGGAAAAACGCCGGGTCGACTACGGGAGTCCTTTTTTTCGGAGCGGTGACAGCGAAGACTATTTTACTTTGAAATTATTTTTTTTGTGTATGCCTGAGAAAAAAAACGAAGGATTCTTTTTAATAATATTTGGATGTCGGGACTATTTTATTTCATTTTATTATTTTTTTAATGCAGGGTCTACTGTGAGCCCTTTTATAAGGACGTATATATATATATATATATATATATATATATATATATATATGTATGTATGTATATAGAGTCTTTACTATTTCGCATCGGTTTTATGATTTAACGATAACGACGTAAATTTTATGTTAGATCCTCTGCAACCTACCCCTGGTTTTTACAGGCGACTTTTAAACGCGTTTCGGCTGATGAAAAAGGGGTGAAGTGAAAAAAAAAATATATATTATATATAACGAATGAGGACCCAGAGAGGGTTGAGGGGCGTATTAAATAACTGCGATCCCCTATTCATATCTCATTTGCAGTTATCATTTCAATTCTCTCAGTCACTCCCCCCGATTTCGTTTGCGCGCTTGTACATAATATAATGTAAAATTTTAATACCGAGCTAGGGGGGGGGGGAATGAAGGGGGAGTCGTAAAGCGAAATTTTGGAACCCTGTCGTTTTTTATTGCGATTTTTTCACATTTATATACATACATACCCAAGAAGCGAATGTAAATGAAAGTGGAAAAAAAAGAGGAAATATCTCTGAAGAAACAAATGACGTTTTCATGTCAAATCAGTTATTTATGAGATATATAAATATATTTTATATTCAAATTTACATGTTTAGTTACTAAAATAATGAACGTGTTATACTGTAAATAAATTGCGTACATTAAGAAACAATAACATTAAAATCAATCAATTTTTTTTAACTAGTTATTTTAGTAACAATTAATTGATTTGTTTTTAAAGAAAGATTAAAAACACGTGTGCCGATTATTAAAAATAACTGAATTCTATTTTTAAAAAATAATTATATATCACAATAAAGATGTTGAAAAATATATATTATACCAAAATAAACGGATTATTTTCTCTAAAAATCGAAATAAAAATACTTGTATATTAAAATAGTTTTCGCGAAATTTATTCGCTAAATAAATATAGAGATAATTCATTAAAAATACAACCGTTTTATTTATTTTGTCCGTTAAAATAATGAATTTCTTTTTTATCATATTTAAAACACACAAAACTTTTAAATTGAAAGTGTCATGCAATAAAAATAAATGTTAAAAAATCTGTACTTACATATACTGTTGTTTCCAGGATTGATGTCGGGAACATCCAGGGTTGCTAAAAATCTGTCAGGCAGAAGTAAAAACAGGACGGCTAACCTGACCAGTGACATTTTGTGCACCCCCACTTTATTCATATACATTTACTAATAATTATAATAATTAATCTATATTATAAAACTATGATTAGCGCATAATTATTCAGAACTTTTTTCATCAGCAGCCAGTCACGTTACGTTCATTTCATACATAATTCAGTCGAGTCTTTAAATTTGAAATCGGATCCTCCGCTAAGGAATGTTTTCATTTTCTTGATTTTTAAAAATATACATATATAAAATATATATATATATATATATATATTTATGTAATTCACGCCGTTGCTGTTGTATTTTTATCTAGTTCATTTTATTACTTTTTCCTCATATTTTCCGACTCTGATCTAATCCGGAAAAGTCTTGCGTCACAAGGATATTCGGGTTGATTATGCGAAACAGTGTCCCGCGACTTACTCTAACGGCCCCGGTATTAAAGTGTTAAATATGGCCCCGCGTTAAAATGTAACATCTGAACTGATGTCGGCGAAATATTTTCGGGATTTCATTGTATTTTAATTTATAAGATGTTCGACGCGTGCACTTTGTTGCAATCTGAAACATAAACGAAACACAATTTAGAAGATTTTTGATATATAAAAATTCATAAATAAATAAATTTATTAAAAAAAATCAAAAGAATATTTTAATATTTTATAGATTACTTTGTAGTTAAAATTAACATATTTATATATCAGACATGTCAAACATGTAACTTGCCGAGTCATTTTAAAATTTATTATTTAGAAGTAAATTAAGTAAAAGTAAAAAAGTATATTTTATTAATTTTTTGAAAGCGATTTAGTACAAAATTGATTATGAGGTTCGCATTATCATATGAGTTTGACATGCCTGTTGTATATTAATTATATGAAATTATTTGTTTGGTCGCATTACATATAAAATTTTGTCAACTATGCTCATAATAATGTATTTGTTTTTTTTATTCGGTACAAAATGTTACTCGTCGACTTTCGTGCTGAAAATTAAAATACCTTTTGCATATTTAGCGTCCAAAAAAAAAATACGTGCACTAAACAGAATAAAAACTATTTCAAAAATTTAAAATAAAAAAATGTGTCTTTGAAGAGAACTCGCTTCGCCACGAGCAACAAATAAAAATTCCATTTGGCTTCGGTCAAATGACACGTAATAAGCGCTGGACCGACCCTTTTCCAAGTATTTTCATCTTAATGCACCCCCTCGAATATATATATATATATATATATATATATATATATATATATATATAACAAAAAAATAAATATATTTCAGCCTTTTTGTAGCCTCGTTTCGAACAGGGTGGTCCGCAGGATTTCACCTCCTCTCTTTTATCCTGCGTACCTCGTTCGCGTTTTCCTCAGCCGGTACAACTTTTCCCTTCCGTAAAGCGATAGTTTTTCCACATGCGAAAAAAAACATGAAGTTGAAAAAAAAAACTTTCATTTGACTTAGAAATTTTCCTTCGGTTCTAGCTGCGAGCGTCTGTATCTTATATACGTTAGAGGATAATCTCATTATTGGTAAGGAGTAAGCGGATACTGCGAGGATAACGATAGGTCTAACTGACGTTTCTTTTTACGCTCGAGGATCGAAAAAGAAAATCTACGGGAAAGGGGGTTCCGCCGTTTCTGATATTTATTTTATCGATTTTTTCGTTTTATTTACTTAACCTAATAAAAAAAGTTCGTCAGGTTTTTGTGTGATATTTAAAGTCTCATATTTTGATTTTATATTTCTATGAGTTTTATATATTTAATCTTTATATATTTACTACTTTTTAGTACATTGTAAATAATTTAATATATTTTTTTAATATTTAAAAAAAAATGTTCAAATTTGAAAATTGATAAATATAAATTTAAATCAAATTTGAGAATTGAGAATTTTTACTTTAATTTTCAATATAATACTTTTAACAAACACCCTTTTTGAAATAGAAATAAACATAAATGATAACGAGTGAATAATTTCTGCAATTTCTCAAACGTTTATTATTACATGAATATAAATTTTAATATAATATTTGCCATTTACAATTTCTAATTGTTTTTGAATATATTTTGAATTAAAAAATCTCCGATTTATCAAAGCGTTTATATTATAATATAAAACAATAATTCGTTATATAGAAATTATAAGAGTCTTTAATAGTGGCGCGAAATAAATCGATTACGCTTCAATTTTAAGCGCACTCGACGCGATGAATAGCGCCTCGAAGCGCAAACACGACACCGATACAGAATAAAACAAACGCCAAGGGTTTTAATAAGGGTTGAGGAGGGTTCGGGGAAAGGGACGAAGGAGGACTTCCCTTTCATCAGTCATTTCCAAATTGTTACTGGGGCGTTTTATATTGTTTTTACGAGTTTATTGAGCCGTGAAACGTTGATCAGCGCGAGAGCGTATTAAGGCTTTGTTGATTCTCCTTAAGGTTTGAGTCAATTGTGTTAAACGAAGACAAAAAAGGACATTTCGTCCGACAAAATAATAAAATCACCAATACACGAATACAAAAGTAAATTTTATATATTTATAAATAAGCCAACGAAAGATGTATTATGTAAACAATGATTATTTTTCTTTTATAAAATTCTATTCATTATATAATTTTTATCCTTATTAAGTGTCACAAATAATAAATAATTACGAAATATTATTAAACTTTATAAGTGTAATTCGGAAATTAATTTAAAAATTCACGGAAACTAAATTGTGAAAACGAAGCATTTAATATAAAGATTATCTACTTAAATTTTATAATTTTAATCATGCAGGAATTTTAATGGGACGTATAAAATACTGAAAGGCATCTATCTACAGAATTTGAATGGTCTACTAGATTTGAAAAGATGTTTAAATATTACCATATTTTTTTTAATTAAATACTGAATAATTTGAGCCACAGAAAAAATATTTAATGAGTAATTCATATATGGTATTTACATATTCATTTTCATTTGACAATATTTATCTTTCAAACATTATTAAAAGTATAACGTGCAAAATTAACACTTTTTACACTGGATAAAAAATAATTGTAATTAATTAAACTTATAGTTAATGATTATCTTTTTATTTTGAAAAAGTTCATCACTAATATTATTGAAATAATAATTATATTTAATTAATAATAGTAATTAATCGATAATTAAAAAATATCAGATTTTACAGGGTTAAAAAATGCTCATAATTGACCTACGATCGTCTAAACACACACACATATATATATATATATATATATATATATATATATATATATATATATATATATATAATATTATATACACAATATAAAGATAGCAAAACGAAAAGGAGGCGTTATTTATTTACGATCGAATAACATAAAGTTTACTAGTGAAATCATAAAATATTCGAGTGGAAAATGTAAAATTTCCACGCGTATTTTTCCAGAAACCGGTTACCTTTTCCCTGATAAAAGCGTATATTTTACAGCATATCCCCATTTTTCATGTATGCCATTATTTATTTATTTATTTTGTTTTTGCATGTAAGCGCGTACGAGATTTTCCTCTTCAGAACGCACTTAAGCAATTTACGCCGCCTCGTTATACGCTCAAGAGAATACGTTATGGGATTTCGAAGACGGGATGAAGAAAAAAAATTTATATATATATATATATATATATATATATATATATATGGATAAAATAAAATGAAGTAAAAGTAAAGTAAGACAAAAACGTGGATAACACGAAAGAGTGCGTGTAAACTCGTCCCGATTCGTTCGACCTCCGTTATGCATATAATGTCCATCAAAGTGACATACTATATATGCGTTTTCGTCACTTGTATTTATTTATAATTATTTTTAATAATTTATATATATATATATATATATATATATATATATATATAATATATATATATATATATATAATTAAAATTCTCGAAATATTATTTTAATTCGTGCGAAAATAATTTGAATTTTTATTTTGTTAAATAAATGATTAAATTAATAAATAAATTTTACCACACACTCTTTTTTAAAGATTACTTAAAAAAATATATTCATTTTAAATTAAAATATTTTAATTTATAAATGTTTTAATAAACCCAAATAATAAATATGTTTTTTTTTTAAGTAGATAGATAGCCATAAATATATTATTTATGGTTATCTATCTACTTTATCTACTTAGTCTAGAAATGGAAAACCTTCGTCCTTAAGATTACATATGATCTTTAGAACCTAACAGTGCGGTTTTTTGTTGTGATTTTTCTATATAGATATATATTTTTTAATTTTATATATTGAATATATATAATATTATTTTATGTAAACGTAAAAATTTGCAGCTATTCGTCATTTTATAAAATGAATTTTTTTATAAATCAACATAATTACGCTCTAACTTCTAAGTTTTTTGTTTAATGGGACAGACCATTTAACAAGTAAAAAAATCCACACATCTGAACTAGTCTATTGAATAATTGATAGTATTTTTAGTATTAAATTGTTATATTCCCTAAAATATAATTTATTTTTAGTAATTTAAGACATTAATTGTTGCCTTTTTTATTTAATAATATTTTATAATTATTTAAAATTAAAATAAACATGAAGATTTCTACTCTTAAAATGATTTTCTTCTATTAAATAACGTTTTTATTTATATTTATATTCTTAGATGCCAATAGAGTAAATCGAAAACAATTACTATATTTATTTTAACAAAATTCATGATTCTCTGCATAATTTATTTATATATTTTCATTTCAAATGATTTTAATTCGAGGCTAAGCTTCAACAATATTTAGATTCAACTTTTTTCTTTTTTTCCATTTCTTTTTTGCCTTCCAAATTTGACGATTCTGAAATGTTTACAGAAGAACTGGTTTCAGCACTTAATGTCAGCCATCACGTGTGAAGTCTACCGATATTACGCAGATGATTATTATTATTATTATTAAGATTTTTTATATTCTTTCCTCATCCATTTTATACATGCATTACAGCTAGGAACGATATTCAAAGCGCTCGCCCGATTTCCTCCCGCTATGACATATGGAAATGAGAATGTTTTTCTTATGGTAAGTCTATGGCCTCCAGTTTCCTCTTCCTGGTATTTTTCATCAGAGCACGCCCCCTCTTTATTGTGATGCGAGCCAAATAATGAAATGGAACATATTTCATTCGCTCCGGGGGGCTTTTGTCTTCTTTTCGCCTTTTTTTCGATTTTTTTCTCTTTTTTTTTTTTTGGTCACCAGTTTTTGGTGATTCTGAAAGTAAAAGAGCGCTCGGGCGAATTTTTTTTCTCCATTCCTTCCACTTTCGGCCGACTCTTTTGATAAATCCGCGACCATAAATCAATCGTTGAGCATAACAGTCGGACATATTAATGGGTTAAGAGGCGTGAAGATCACTCGATAATCGAATCGTTGAGCGAAAGGATAGAATTGTCCGTTTCAAAAAGAGAAATATATATATTCCATTAAAAAAAGTTATTTTTGACGTTATAACGGTCATAATTTATTGGGGGAAAGATCGAAAAGTCGAAACGCCGAAAGGAATAATTTTTAAAAATAAAACGAAATATATAATACATTTTTTTAATATACTGTTTACGACTGTGGCAGAAATAAAACGAAATTTCGAACGTTTTCTTATTTATAAAGTTTGAAAAAGTGTCAATCAAAAATTTATTCATTTATTACTATACTTTTGATTAAAAAAAATAATATTTTTTTAAACTATAATTTAAAAAACAAACATTATATATGGATGAAAAATATAGGCAATCCATATTTTTCTTTTCCAAAATTATATATTTTTTTTTTCATTATGAACAATTTGCGTATCGTATGTTTATTTATTGTATAATAACTCTTCATGTAAATTAACACACATTTTATTTTGTTATAACCAATAAAGTTGTTTAATATCGACAAAGGACGATTAATAAGTAAAATCTTATCACTATAAACGATACGAAAACTGGACATTTATCAGAATTCGAACGGGATCAATAACATTGTATACAATATCAACGTATTGATGAAGAGGTGTTTTTGTGCTAATGCGTTGCTAACGGAGAAAACTTTTGTGATTTAATGCGCCCTCGAAGCTCGCATAAAGCTCGCAATATATTACGTAAAACAGTCAGTTAATATAATATGTTTATGAACGAAAATATTATTTAATGAACGGTTCCATTATATTCGCCTATTTTACCAGTCATATGTCTCTCTTTCTCTCTCATTTTTTTCTCTCTATTTGTATTTTTTTTTCTATCCATAAATCGCTCTATTATTGTTGCCGCCGTTGACGGGAAAGCTTTTAACGTGAATTCAAAGCGTTTTATATGGAGTGTAATAATTTTATATAGTCTTCAATACTTTCAATTTTATTATATATATTTATATAAACACATAAAAAAATTATATAATTTGATTGTTCATTTATTAACTTATAATATCGCAGGTCATGGGTTTAATTTTGTGATGTTTCATGATTCATTTCATTTGAAAATAGAACTATTGTAGTTATCAAATATATTCTTTGTATATACTTACTATAAATATTTGGATGAATTTGTATTTCACACTAGTATTAATGATTTCACAACTCTTCTCAAAATTTGAATTCATCGGCTCTTGAGAAGTTTAAAAATGTATCTCGATAAGGGTCGATATGATTGTCAAAGGGTAATGTGATGCGATTGTTTTTCATCACAAAATTTTGAAGGTTTTGATGGATGACATTATATCTAATTGGAAACCTTTGATTTCAGCTTCTGAAAAAAGTCAACCTACTTCAGGTCATTTGTGATTTCAATGTTATTTCTACTGCTTTCTTAATATTTATATATTTTTTATATGGATTTCATTTGGATAACATATCACATAATTATTTTTTATTCATCATTTATTTATAATAACATTGAGTGATCTTTTAATATTCAAATATCACAAGTATATTTCATCCAATTTTTAGCCATATAAGTGTTTATATAATCCAAGTGAATATGGTGACCCATTATATCTTGATAATTACACACACATCAGCAACTCGACTACACTCTGTAAAGTCCCCGGTGTGCTTTATTATTCGCTGCCATTTCATACAAACACGCAGCAGCCTTTTTCCAATTGAAAGAACATATTTCGCTTAAGTCTTTTTCGTCCATTCGCTTATTTTAGGGTTTTCTGAGTCCCTCTATCTGTGAATAGACCTGTTCAAGAATATGTATTTTGGCAATTTCGACCCAGTTATCTTGTTATCATCATTATTCACCATTGATATATTTTCAAATATTAAAATAAATAATAAATAACTCTATAAAAAATTCTCACCATTCAATATAAAATAATACAATATTAATTTATAAACATCGTATTAATATTTAAATAAAAATATAATGTTTTAATTCATTAATGATTCTTTTATATGCGAAATATATTCACTTTATTTTCATCCAATCGATGTGTTGCTCGTTCAAAAATAGCCGATTTTATATCCGCATTCGGGTAAACGATTACAATTATCCCTAAATATTTCGTTTTTATACAATCCCTTTGAAAATGATGAGGTCTTTTTTGGGTTTATACAACCCGCGAAGCCTTAATATGGCGCTTAAATCCCAAATCGATAAACACATACCGAATAAAATTCAAAATATAAATAATCGGAACTTTAATATTTTTAATATATATTTCACACTTTAAAATATATAATAATAATAAATAAAAATGAAAATAATTTTATAGCCTATTTATAACGTGCTTCACAGGGTTGAATCGCTAGTATAAAATTTAAAGTTCACATGTATTTTTTTTCTAAACGATTTTATATAATTTTAAAATATTCTAAGCAATTTCAGAAATATTAAAAAATGTATTATTTTTTGGATAAAAAATAAATTTGAACCTTTTGACGATATGAGGGATGGAAGGTTGCTCTTGATTTACATTTTTATCGCGATTCATTTTAATTAATGTAATTGAAAGCGATGCTTCGGCTGTTTCGCAAGACGGCAAGTCTGCACGAAGGCTTCGCAGGAGGAATAATATTTATTTTACGTATATACATATATAACAATGAATTATAGTAGTATCTTATTGTGTTATTTATAATGTCATACCCTTGTCAGAATGCGAGCAATTCTTGTTAAAACTAAGAGAGATGTTTATGTTAATATTATGATTATCATACATTTTGTAATTGCCATATTGCTATAATATAACTTTATATTTCAATTATTGTGCTTTATATTTGAATGAATATCGTTGTGAATTATATTTTATACAATTTACATTTGTACATTCTGTAATATAAACTATTTTGTTAATATGAAATTAATTATGATAATGCTAATTTTGAGATTTACATCTATACATTTATTTTAATCTTCAAGCACATCCAATATATATTCAACAAAAAAAATCAAAAGTATATATATATATATGGAGAGATTATTATTTGAAATATTTACAAAATATTGTAAGAAAAAGAATTATTAAAATTTTATAGATATCAAGTGCAAAAGCTTTTAAAAAAGTTAGATATATAAATCACAAATTTATAATATATTTATTTTATATCCTGTTAATATAAAAAAAATATTGTTTTAAGTTATATTTTATTGTATAAAATTTCGTCTATAAAAACATATGACATGAACGAATATTAGATAAATATTAAACCGTGCAAATAAATAGAAACATATATAAGAATATATATATATATATATATATATATATATATATATATATATATATATATATATATAAACAAAAATACAGAATAAAATAAAAAAAAGTAAATAAATAGAAGAGAAAATGTGGACGTTGGAGAATCGAACACAATGGAGATTTCGATTCACCGTAATGCGAATTTGCCATGGCTAGCACCTAACCGTGGTTCCGAGTCCAGTTCGATATCGCATGCATTTGAATTCCCATAGAGGACGCACAAAAGCGACCGACTTTTTTTCCTGTTCCTTTTATTTTATTCCATTTTACAAAACCATCCCGTTCCCTTTTTGCTCCCTTTTACAGGATTCCGGGGAGTTACTTTTGACTTTCATCCCTATGCTGTCTCTTTCTCTGCATGTGTTACGTGTGCAAGGGAAAAATCCCTATACGAGAGTTACAAGAATCGTGTAGAATGGGGACACGGGATCAAACGGCCACAGTTCGCCAGTCGAATGAGATATATGCGAATAAATAAACCGGGAATAAAAATAATGCGATGTACAAAGAACGAAAACGTGACTATCCAAGAGAGAGAAAGGTGTCTTTTGATGCGAGATGAAAGCCTTCGATGGACGATTGCATGTTCAATTGCGCGAAATAGTTTTTGTTTTTGTGCTACAAATGACAAGATAAAAAAACCGAAGGATATTATAATATTTTCAGTCTTATCTAGGTTACTTTTTTTTTGTTTTCTTTGTGATGTTTAATCAAATATCTTAAGTAGTAAAAATGCATTTTATAAATAAAAAAATCATTATTATGAATAACTATGAATATAAATATAAAATATTTTAATAAAAAATATAGTGAATACAGATTAAAAATAGTTTACAAAATATAATAATGCTAAAATTAATATGCAAAACTTGTTAAAACTCCGCTCGGAAAATGTTATTTTCTAAAATTACCGAAAACGTTACTAGTTTCACCAAAAAAAAATTTCAAACTTTTGAAATTTGTACCGACGAACATGCAATGAGTGTGAGGTGAAAGTTTTATTTTTTTTCCAATTTCAAATTCAAAACCGCAGCGATTGTGATTTCTTTGAATGTCGCCCCATAAAACACCCTTCATCATCCTTCAAATTTACGGTTTTTTAATTTTGTTTTGATACATACCAAAATTCTGGATATCCGTTTCGATAATGACATGTTTTCATCGTTCGAAATTTGTTATTTTTTAATATAATTTAATTTTGAATTAAATTATATTAATATTAGTCGTACGTTCGAAACACAACGAGCAGACAATAAATATCATATTTTATTCGATGTATTATTAAAGAAATTTAGTGATGTGTAAAATTATAATAAAAATAATCTGACATTTGAGGGGAAAAAAGCAGTCCGTATTCATAAAGCCATAGCTCCATTTTCATGATTTATTCCAAATTTATTAATATTATTATTTTTCATGCAATTATATCTAAAAATAATCTATATCATATTTTTTGTATAATATTACATGGAAAAAAATCAATTATACGATGATATTCATTATCAATGAAATCCATTTCTGCAAATAATAAAGCAAAAGAAATGCAGAGCTTATATTTTTCAGTTGTATTATTTGTCACGTTTAATCCGAAATTAGAAACACAGTTTAAAATAATTTTATAAATTATATGATCTTATGAGAGCAGATATTTTGTATAATGAATTAGAAAAGTATTCCAAAATTCAATTGAAGAAATTTGTCATTAATTTATTTTTATTTTTTCACTATATATTTAGATAAGTTCTCAGTACATTCTACGGACAAAAGAAATTAATTTATAGAAAAATAAATTATTTGTAATCAAAATAATATATATTTTGCACTATACAGTTTAATTTCGATATTAATTAACCATAAAATTTAACTAATTTAGAAAATCGACAGCGATCGAAGACCAAAGTAAAGCGTAGGCGCGACGCTTTGAAGCCGGTTTTTTTTTCATCTCTTTTAGACCCCAAGACGGCCGAACAAGAGAGTTTTACCTATATATAATAATAAAGGCAACAATGGATGAATGGCGTTTCAATCTTATCGAAAGTTCATAAAGCTCGAAGCGTCTTATTTGTTGATAATACATGAGGCTCTCGGTAATTAAACCGAAAGAACACGCCGAATAACTTGTAAGCGATGAAAGGGGAGGTAGAATACGGTTCTAAAGAACCCCTGGCGAATATTCGACAGTGGCTCATGGGCAATAATACAGATGTTTGCAATTTTGCGGTCCGTAGATCCGATGCGATACTTGATATAATATATTGAAACTTATTAGAAGCAAGATTTTAAAATAATCAATCTTAGATTTTATATATAATATGAACGATAGTAAAAATTTTAATGATTTATGTATAAAAATTTTGGAATATCAATAGAGAGGAATAATATTTTTAATAAATTTGCTAATATATTGTATAGAAATTTAAAATTATTTCCAATACTTTAATGAAACAATGATTACAAATAATTCAGAAAATATATTTAATTTTAAATTAGGCTGATAAGAAATATCATCCATGAATGTTTCACTATTATGTATAAAATAAATAAAATCGTTTATAAAAGCATAACTCGGAAGATATATTATTTTCATTATTTAGCTTGTTCAAAATATTATTATTATATTATTAGAGTAATAATTCAAGCTTCAATTTTGTTAAGGAATTTTCCACACGTCCTGGTCGTAGATTTCGACACACTTTTAACTAGTCTATCCTTTGCATTTCAACCACCTCATATCCGTGGATTTTGCCGCTATTTGCCTCAGCTAAGACGGTTTACATTTCGGTCGTAGTTCGAAATCCCTGATCTAGATGATTGTGGCCCCAAACTCTTGGTGCCCACTCCACAATATTCATCACTGCCTTTCGTTCGTTGCCCGCCGGCAAGCACGGTCGAAGAATTATGTTTGTCGAAACGGAATATTAAATTCCATCTTATTCGTCCGTTGCTCCCGCGGGGCCACTTGATCTTCCTCCCATTGTGTGCATTCCCTTTATTAATCAACTTTATTACGTTAACGATCAAAGTGCTAGTGTGGTGGCACAGTAAAATTTTGAGGACGGGGAAAACCCGGGAGGATTGGGTTCGTAAACGACGGCCGGAAGACTACTAACAATAATTCATTTCGAGCCAGTTTCAATTCGGGTGCGATTTGACACCCTTTCGCAGCCGATCCGGTTATTTGTTACCGAAACGACGAAATCTCCCATCCTTCGCTGTTCTGCGCTCGGAAAAAATGCTTTTTCGATATTCGTTCCACTGTCAGATATATTATCTAATTAAAATCAAGGCTCCAAATAAAGCTCTCTCGTAGTGGAATATATGGTTTAATTTGAAGTATAAACGTTCCTATTGGATCAAAAATGAGGTCAATCCGAATTTATACCATACATTCTTGTCTATAACAAAGTAATAAATTATTTCAATAATTATTTAATGTTACTGCATATTCTAACACAAATCATTTCTAATTTAAAAAAATCCAAAATAAAATAAGAAAAAAATATTAAAATTGAAATTTTGTGTATATGTGATTTAAAAATGACAGGTGAGAAAGGTGTGCGCATCGTTAATATGAAATACATGCGTTTGCGCATGCGTATAAAATGCAGTCATTTTGTTTATGTTATGCTTTCTTCTGATTGGTCCATTAAAATTATATATTGAAACGCATCACAAAATGGTTTCTGATGTGTTTGAGTTTCGTTAAAAGAAATATCTTTATATTTTTAAATTAAAAAATCGCATATTTAATTCATTTCTAACGGATATAATTATGTATTTAATTAATAAAAAAATATAAAATATATATTTTGCATCTATTCGACTGATATATTTTTTTAAAATAAATAAAAATAATTAACAAAAAAAAACATATTAATTAAATTCAAATACTTTAAAAAACAAATGAATTTATCAACTATTATTTAAAAATAAGAATTTTAAGATCATATACCAATAATTATACATAACTTGTGCTTTATAATTTTCTTAATCAATTGGTTCATTTATTTTTTATATAAAAGATAAAAAAATATTTCGAATATCAATGGATAAATTAATTATATTAAAATCAGTTAAATATTCATATAACACGATCGTTTCACATTGTCATTTTTAAACGATTCTCCAAATATACATATTTTCACCATCTACATATTTATTACTATTCTATACACCGTAATAAAATACTAAAAACGTTTTCAAAAATAGAAAAAAATACATTATTTCGGATTATGATATAAAACGAATCGTTGAGCTCTGATTCCATTCGGGGGTTTGCGTTTCGTTCAATAATGCCCGAGTCGCGCATCTATTTACCACTTTTAATCCGTGTCCGTGAAATGAAAGAGGTCCCCATTGTGACCCGGAGCTGTAATTTTATGGCAATTGTGACAAAATGCGACGAGGCCTCAGTTAACGCACGTCGACATAGCCGCCCCCGTATAATTAAACGTCGACAAACAGAAACGGCGTCAGACGGACACGTTCGAATTATTACGTTCAATTATTCCGGTTTTAGTATAATTTCGAGCTGCAATTTCGAACGATTTTTAAATAACAAACGCTCCGGGGGCCGTGGCCTCTGTAATTTCACCGAAAGCAAATTGAACCCCGCAAAGTGTGCAACGATTTCGATTCATTCTTGTTTTTATTCGATCGGTTGTTTTATATATATTTTTTGTAATTAGTCACTCTTTTGATGTTCACAAAGTCGATTTCATTATGTTGGTTTTTTCTCACGTTTATAAATTACATACGAATATTATGTTAGAATAGATTTAATTTAAGGGTTAAATATCGATTAAAATGTCATAGAGATGAATTAAAAAATAACATGTTTTATTAAATTTAAACTTAGTAATATATTCATAAAATATACGTATCTAAATTTGAAATATTTAGGTACATTATTATATAATATCACTAATTTATTATATTTTTAGATTTAAAAGTATCCAAAAAACACGGTATCAAGAATATTAAAATGTTCCTTAAATATAGGTCAAGTATTTTTATGAAATGTAGAAATGTCGATTTTTATATCTATTCATTTTAAACTATATTTTAAAATATTTTTTATCATAATTATATAACATGATTAAAAATGATCAATTTATCTATATATATAAAATCATTAAACAAATAAATTAGTTTACGTTATTTTTACAAAATAAAAAGTGTTCGATTTCTCGATATTGTTGCACAATAATTGCCATTTTATGTGTGAGCAGTTTCCGATTTTTACGAGTTAATATCTTTCAGCACGTACGCCACTGTAGTGTGAACTGCAAAAATTTATTTCTTGCAGACGTGATGTTAAAAACTGAAGTGTATTGTGTAGTTACGTGCTTCTTTGAAGTTTTATCGCAGTTTTATGAATGCTTAGCTTAATTTATTTTACTTTACAGTGAGAAAAATAAGTACGCTAAGGCGTTAAAAATGAAATAAGGCGGTTTCTTAACGTCTTATTATTAATCATTTATAATATTTTTTTATAACGGCAGTAATATTCCGAAATTTATTTTAATTTGAAATAATAGGACGTTGTTTAAAACGAAATTTAATATAATTTTATCCACATATATAACTTGACAATAAACGTAATTTATAATATATTATATTTCTAATCGGTGATTTAAATAATTACATCTATATACTGAGCGCTTTGAAAATTGTTTCGTAGATTGCTTTATTGTGTACATTGTTTATTACTGAAATTACTCCATTATCGTCGTTTCAGAAGCGGAATACCTGATGATGACCACAATTTAGATGTAAAATAATCACATAAGCCGTAAGAAAATTATGATAATAACAACAGATATTTCTATTCATTATCAATTACATATAAGAAAATTACTATAAGTTATATATATATAAAATATTAATTTTAGAGACTCTTTTGCTGTATAGAGAGAAGATTTATTATTAATATGTTATTGCAGTACGACGATTCAATTTAAGCTTACTATATACCTTATTTCTTTTATATATTTCTACATTCGAAAGCTGTCTAAACTCGAATATTTTATTGGAAATATCGCAATGGAAAAAAAATATAGAAAATATAACGTATGAAATAAACTATGTTACGTGTGGCTTATCTTTTACTTTTTTCACTTGTACAGATATGTCAAATATACAGATGTATGTTTAAAAGCGGGCTTTGGATTCAAATGTATAAAAATATATAATATTTTATGATATTGTGCACGAAAAAAATGGTTAAGTAGTGTTTAAAGGTAGAGATCTATTTTATATATTAGAAATATAAATCATATACGATTCAAACTGGAAAAGGAATTATTATTAATGATTTTTTTTAATATCCATATATAACAAATATAATGAAAAATTTATATTCAATTTTTAAAAAAAAAGTACACATACATACTGTTATTTTCTCACCTTCTCATAAATATAGAGTCAAAAGTACAAATGGTATACGTGCACAAAACTTACTTTCGATAGAACGGCGCCAGTAATTTATGACTGTCATAAATTCAGGACGTAAAGTCCGAAGTATTTTATACTAAACCGTAGTTCATACTAAATATTCACTCATACACTTTTGTTAGGAAATTTCCATACTCGGCTCATTTATTTTTTAAATTTCACTTATTCCCTTAATATTTCCATTGCTATAATATAATACAGTATGACGAGTACATCGAGGGAGGGTATGTTTGAAATTTTATTCCTGTTTAAAAAAAATGTACTGCACATGGGATGCAAGTATGAAATATGTGAAAATTCAATGTTGAAATGCGATGTGTTAAAATTATATATATATATATATATATATATATATATATATATATATATATATATTGGAATTTTCAATCACACTTATTTATATATTGTGATTATATAATTTTAGCACATCGCAATCACAATAAATATTTTATTTTTTATTCAACAATAAAATTATAAATGAATTCAATATTATCTAAAATATCTCATATTCGGAGTTCAGAGCGATAAATTATCAAATAATTTCAATCTAATTTTTTTTCAGCGACTACGTTTTGTAAATGAAATAATACAAACGTATTTGAATCAGAAAATAATCATTCGTGTACAATGCAAACATGCGCGAGCATACCAATATTACGATTATTACCACTATTTATTTAGGGTCGTGGGGTTCTAGAGAAGGGAGGGGCGAGCTAAATGATGCGTCATATTGTGCGATCCGTCGACGGTGAAAATAAACATGAAATTTTCAGCAACAACCGACTGACGATACAAAGAGACCTTTGTTCGCCTATACTCAGTTGCTCAATACTCATTTTTGCATCGCTTCTTTTCTACATTGCGAATTTTAACGGCTAACAAAGCAACGTTCAAAGCGATACAAACAGATACACGCCATTTTCCGATTTTCATCTGTGAAAGTGTGCACTTTTTTCCATTTCAACCTCTCCGTTGACGCAAGAGAATTATGAAAATCTGTAACGGATCTTTTTTTCTCATTTCGTTCTTTATATTAAATTTTTATAGCCCTTATTATATACTCTCTGATAAGTTATATATAGATAATTTATTTATATCTTTAAATGTTATCAACCTTTAACTTATTTAAAATTAATGATAGTTTTTGATCAAAATTCGTACTAAATACATATTTAACTATTTAGTTTGTATATAATAATTTAAAATAAAGTTAATTGGATAAAAATGATGAATATATATATATATATATATATATATATATATATATATATATATATATATATATATATATATATATATATATATATGAGAATTAATTATAATATAAAAATAAATGAATTACCTAGAAATATTTTAAATGTGCTTGAGTGAAATTTCAGTTTTTTCTATATATATAATAATAAGTTTCGATATTGTATTTGATCTTTAAATATGACTTTTGCTTAAGATATTGAATATTCACTGTAAATAACCAGTATTATTTTAAAGAGAATTGTATAGTTTGAAATGTAATAAGATTAAAACATTGAAAAATTATATTAATACTATATTTCTATTATATCTTTAAATAATTATATATTTAAAAGAACATTATGTTTAACATATATATATATATATATATATATATATATATATATATATATATATATATATAAATTTTGTTTATAGATAATCGATGCGAATCATAAGGTTAGCGATTCATGAAATATTTATAATACGAAAAAAAAGGTTATCATTTGCCGCTTTAATGCGATATTAAAATGAAAAAATAATAAGGATTTCACTGAAAGAAATAAAAATAACCCTCGATAATCATAGAGCAGAAAATTAAATCCTTGGACCAAGAACGGTTTCCTCATGCCCGATTTAATATGAAAGGATTGTATCGGCCAAATTTTCACAAAATGGGATTTCAGTCGGAAAACTTGACGCAACACACACATACGTATAAATTTGATCGAATGTAAAAAATAATGAAAATTAAGCGTATACAGTGAAAAAATCTTTTTCTTCGTTTTTCTGCGACAGATTTTATAGATTTTGATTATTTTTCTAGTTCAATATGTCGATTTATTTTATTATAATTTATAATATTTGATGTATATTTAATTATCCAATATTTTTTGTTTAATAGTGCTGTTCAAATTTTTTCAATCACACACACACACACACATACACAATTGTATATATATATATATATATATATATATATATATATATATATATAATTTCACGTGAACAACAATATATTTGACATTAATAATTTTGATATGATATAAAAAAAAACATTTTTCATCAAAAAATTAAGTTTAAAATAGCCTAGTTTGCAGTACAAAATAACTTGTCGGGTTGCATGTTGAATATTGCTGATGTAGATAAACAAGCGTACATACGAATATTATTTTATTTCAGTTTTATATTTTTTTTATTTTCATAAAAATTGTGAACACTATTAAAATTCTTTTAATTTTAACTAGAACTTTGATTATTTAATTACACAAAAAATATTTTAGATGATAAAATGCCATTTTTTTGTTCTTATTTATATATTTCAGACATGTAAAAAAACTTATATATATATATATATATATATATATATATACCGCATATTAAAAATATTCAGCGTATGTTGAAAAAAAATTCATATTAATTATTTCTTTTATAAGTCGCTTCCATTTAAAAGAATTCAATAATACTTTAAATAAGAAGTTGCTATTGGTGCTCTACGTAGGAC
This sequence comes from Leptonema lineaticorne, assembly GCA_024500535.1. Lineage (NCBI taxonomy): Eukaryota > Metazoa > Arthropoda > Insecta > Trichoptera > Hydropsychidae > Leptonema > Leptonema lineaticorne. The sequence goes on from JANIJI010000024.1 coordinate 723,339, forward strand.
AATTTTGACGCGTATCTGTCATCACATTACATCGTCTGAATTGTATCTAATTTACAACTTTCACTTTTGTAATTCGCGCGTTCTCTCGCTTGTTTACCGACAGTCTGCTAGTGTATAAAATTATTTTATTTTGCGATTTTCCCTGTGTAATATTTTTCGTGCGTGCATGAGTCACTCTCCCGCCCCTTTCCCCGCTCCAGCAAGAGGAAAGAAGGTTTTTCGACGTATGTATGTAAATATGTACGAATGTAAACAATTTTAACATATTTCAACGCTTAAATCTTATTTGCGTTTTGTTGATCTTTATACTTGTTCCCGTTTCAATGTGGGTGAGCCAGCGTGAATAACTGAGAGGGAAAAAAGCGCGCTATAAAGGGGTTGAGAGAGCGGGGAGATGAGGAAAATATTATATTAATTCATGGATGTGCATTCGCACATTATTTTCAAGTATATTTTCAGCGAATGTCTTTTTTTTTGTTGGTTTTATTTTTTTAATTTGGACTCTTCTCAGACAATATAGTTTTAACATATTAAAATTGAACTTCAAAAATCGTTTATATTATTATTATTATCAATAATTAATATAACTATTATTTTTAAAATAAGAAATGTAATTCTTATAAATTTAAATTTCTTTAAAACCTATATATAGTATTTGAATGTCGAAATCAATGATTTACATATCAAATTATATAAATTAACCACTTAATTCTTCATAGCTAATACGATTCGCGAGCGTTACTCGTAGGATTCAATTTATAATCGTTGAACGCCATTGGACGTTTGTTCGAGCTAGTGGAAATTGTTTTCTTTCTTATTTACTATTTTTGTTATATATATATATATATATATATATATATATATATATATATATATATATATAACATGGAAGCCTTGCGATAATATAATTTTAATCGTTTCCTCGAACAATAAATAGACTGAACAGTCGCTAGGAATATTCTTTTTCGGTTCGAAAATGTGCCTTTGTGCCTCACCCGTGTATCGCCTATTTTGCATGGATCAGTATCTTTCGTGTCCCCGTTTTCCTCTTGCTCCTTTGTGGAAAAAGTGTAGGGAAAAAAATGGTTAGTGCCCATCTGCCGGGGAAAATCTTGACGCATTCTATTTCTCTTAGATCTCCAATTTACCTTGCGCTTCGGATGTAAACCCGATTTGTAAATTGCTCTCTTTTTTTTCCTAACCCTATGCCTCCATCGCTAAAGATTTGACTGTCGAAGGTTCTTTCTTTTTTCCATTTTTCTCCCTTTTTCCGCCATTTTTTTTCTTCTACTTCGTTTTTTTGTCCTTTTCCTCTCGTCAGTACAGTCGAAACCCGTCCGCTTTAGAGTACGTGAACGGGGATAAGGACACATGAATATAGTACAAATAGACATAAAATGCAATAAGGTTCTATTCTGTTTCGAAATTCACGTACGGTGCTCGGAAAAATTTGATATGTGCAAAGCAATTTTATGGGCGGCCGTTATTTTTACGCTTTCTTGTTTTTGTTTATTGATCTTCGGAGTAACGTTCAACAATATCTCGCTTGTCCTTTTTTGTTTGTTTTACTTTGTTTTTTCCTTCCTGTATGTATGATTTTTATTTATACCAAAAATCGTATTTTCACAAGAATAAAACTGCACGGAGATAATATTGAGCAAGGGATAAAACCCCAGAAAATTCTTCGTAATAAAAAAGAAACTGTTTCGGTATTGGAATTCTTTGAATTTTTGTTAAATATTATATAGAATTTATCGACTCAGTAATTTAATATATAAAAAATACGTTTTTTTTCTAAACCATCTATTCTAAACATGATTTAACTATTTTTTTAACCAAAATATATTATATTATTATATAAAAATTTATCACATTTCATTGTTTCTCTCAAAAGTTTTATCTTTCTCTGCAATTTCATCATTAAATCATATCGTGTTTAATATATAATCTTAAAAACTTATTTTAAATGCAGTTACATTATCAGATTGTATTCTTAGAGTCGTACATCCCTTTTACATTTTTCTCCAATGGGAGGTGAATGCTCTGTTATACAACTCTTTTCGGTAACTTTTGACCCCCTAAATTTCTTAGCACCCTAGGGTCTGACTGTAAGAACTTGTTTTCTTATTGTATTATTATAAAGTGGAGGCTTGAAGCCGTTTCAGTATTTAGACTTTTAGGTTTTTTTATACTTTTTGTGGGTATTTTTGAAGAGCGATAATCTTTAATATACATTTTTTAACTCTTTAATTTTATTTTTTAAATTAAAATTTAATTAGATTTATTAATTATTGTTAATCTTAAGTGCGATACCAAATTATATACTTTTTATTTTATATTTTTTAACACATTCTCCTAATAAATTTTGCCCTTTTCTAGAGACTATATATATATATATATATATATATATATATATATATATATATATTTATATATATATATATATATATATATATATATATATATATATATATATATATATATATATTTATATATATATATATATATATATATATATATATATATATATATATATATATATATGAATAGAACAGAAATATTCTTTCATTTTATATATTGCGAACTTCAATTTTATACGGGTATTCTTTCCGGGGGACCGCATTAAGAACGTTTCGGACGATCGGGCAATTTTAAAGTTGTACGCGCGCGCAAATGCGTTGCCGAACTAGCTTCGACATGTTTTTGCCAGAACGATAATGTCTTTATGACGGGACAATTTAATTTTCCGATCGGTGCATTTCGACTCATAAATATCTACAAGTCGGTGTACGTATGTTTTATTTTTATGGTCGTTTACGAGTTTTATGCTGATATTATGACATTTTTTTTATAATTGATGTTTGAAAGTCTGCGTTATATCTCTTTATTTACGGCAGAATTATAAATCGATATTTTACCTTGAAAATATTACAATAATATATTCTAAAACATTTCGAATCTTAAAATAAATATTTTAATTATTTTTGTGCAATTTCTAGTCAATAGTTTATCATAATTGTCTTACAAATATATATATATATATATATATATATATATATATATATATATATATAACTTGAAAGAGATTTTTTTATAAAACTAAGCCCATTCCGAACCTTCTACAATGTTTTCATGCTAAAAATATCTCATTGATTTACTTTACTTTATCCAAAATACCTTTCGTAAATGTCAAACAGGAATGTATCCGGAATCCGAACTAGGTTTATATTATAAATACCTGACGTGTCCAAAATACGACTCAATAATCGATATAAAGAAAAATATTGTATTATTAATAATTTATAAGTGGCGTTCAATCTCTTTTTATAAAAAGAGATTAAACGCCACTTATAAATTATTATACTATATAATTAAGAAATTATCGCGTTTATCTTATATAATCGTACAAAAATAAATATTTATAGCGTAAAGCCGCGCGATAAAAAATAAAAACGTAAACGTTTCGCTTAAAATCGCAAATTCCACAATTTCTCAAAATGTTGATTAGGAAACCGCGAAACAGACTTTCAGACGGCGAACAACAAACAAGCGAACGAACGAATCGAAACGAAACACGAACTTTGAAAACACAATATATATATATATATATATATATATATATATATATATATATATATATATATATATATTATACATTAATAATAAAGATAGAAGGTGTACACGCGCTCACGGACACAAAATAATAAATATGAATAATTCTGAATAGCCCCGCGAATATTCCGACTTGGTAAATTAAGCAATAATTTCGTCTCGATAAAGTCCGCGTTTTTCGTTCACTTTATTTACATATCATTACGTCCGACGATTCGACACTCGTATATATTATATATCGTTGTTTGTTATTGTTTGTGAAATTTGTCGCGTATTCACGAATGAAACGAACAATATTCGGGTATGTAAACGTTTTTTTTTTTTTGCTTTTTTTATTAGAATGCGGATTGTATTTTTTGGCACGTGTCGTTCAATGTCCGAGAATTGAAGATTTTTTTCATATACGTAACATTCGTTCGAGTGGCGCTACGGTCTTTTTTTTCTGATAAAATACACCAGTTTTGTGAATTTATATATTTTTAAATTTATTTATTGATATTTTATAGCAATATTTACAAATATTTTATTGCATATATATGTATATAAAAATATAATTTTGGATAATTTAAAAAAAATAATTTTATTTTTTTAATCCTTGAATCAAAGAACTGTAAATGTTAAAGCATATAAATCGACTAATAAATATTTTTATCAATATAAATTACAACATCGGATTTTTTTTATAAACGATGGATAACAAATTTAACTCAGACATATATATTTATAAGTTCAGAATAGAATTAATGATTTGACTTAGCATAAAATATATCCAGATTTTTATTTCATTTCTGATAAATTCTATACACACACGTTTTTTTTTCGAAAATCAATATAATATATATATGTCTATGTTTCTCAATCTTTTTGTTGTATATCACATATCTTTTTTTTAATTAAAACATATAGATCTGGATGATTTAAAATCACTAATCAAAATCAGTCAATAATAAAAAAAATAGCTTAGATTAATATTTTATCATAATTTGTATTTTTAAGTACCGTATATTCTGATATATTATAATGTAAGTGAATTTCAATTTAATCTCAAGTCTGAAAAATCTGATGTACGGGACGATTAATGTGGCAAAATATAATGGTGAATAATAAAGAGGCGCTTCTAATACTGCGAAGATTTTTATAATAAATATAATTTTGGGAACTCATTTTGGTATTCCGAGGACCCCATGGTCGACAATAAATCTCTGTATATTACGAAATACGCGATAATATATCTTGCGACTTGAATAAACAGTTGCTAAAAGACCAATATTTCATAGAATATTTTGTGTACAGGCCATGTTGATTTTTATTTATATAACGGGGCCGACCGTGTGGGATGAATCACTTCGAGGGATGGTCCCCGTAAGAACTGCGGCGTGGGCGGTTCGGACTCCGGGTCTTTAGCATTATTTCGGTGTGGGACAAATGTGGCGGAAAAAGTATTAAAAAGAAAATGGGACAAAATTAATTTACTGTCCGAGGGCGGGGAGGGCGGGAAGGGCGGAATGCTGTGGCGGTTTCGTCCCGTTTCTCCTCTTATGTGTTTTTTTTATTCATCGTTCCTTCTTTCGTGTTTGCGTCGTTCGCTTTTGGCGTTTTACTCCCGTATTCCTTACCCTCTAAAAGAGCGGATCTTCTGCAATCGCTTCCTTTTTCTTTTTCTTTATATCCTGCTTTTTTGGGAACTCGTTTCTTCCAATTTAAATGATTTTTTTTGTGCCCTGCATCGTTCGCTTTGTATTGCTATTTTATTTGCTTGTTCAATCACGTTTTTTCATAAATTTTGCAAGTTATTAAAAAAATAACAAAGAAAATTAATCTTAAAATGATGACTAGAAAAATATTTTAATTACTTAAATTTTCTAATTACTCAAAAATATCATTTAGCTTTTAATTGAGATAAAAATAGACATCACTAATAATTTATTTATAAAAAAATAATAATCAATATAATTATAAAAAAATTGATATCTAAAATATTTTTGGCGCTTGAAATAAAAAAAATATTATAATATATCCAGCAGACAAGATTAAGAAATGTTGATCGAAAAATAAGATTACTATTATTTACCGCTCGCGACGCATTATAAAGAAAAAAATGTGATCTACGCCCCTTAATCTTATTTTTTCTCATATCATTTTACACGTAATATTATGCGGTTTTCGAAATATACCAATTTGAAATTCTCTGATATCGTAATATGAAGTTAAAAAGTCATATTGAAAATTCGATATGATAGAAATTCGAATCGTCGCCGAGATGCGCTTAGAATAATTTTGAAAAGCGATCCAACGGATAAATCGATCGTTAAATCTCGTCCGTGAAACGTGAGGGGTATGAAACCGATAGAAATGCCGGAAACGGTCTAAATGGTGAAAATCAACGACGGCGACTTCCGACTCGAAGGCAGTGACGACGATGGGGTTGTTGGATGCGAACGATGGCCGAACGAGTGGAAATGCATCCGGAGCTGAAAATCGTTGCATAATGCAGAAGGGAATTCAAATATAAGGCTTTCACCCCTTGGATGGAATCCTACGTATTAACTTTATGATGAGACACAAGTGTCGATGTCCCTAACCAATATAGTTTGAAATACGTGATATTTTTCCTTTTTTTTAATGTAATATATTCAGTATCTTTTATCTGAATATGAATTTTCACATTTGTTCCAATAATCTTTAGAAAATAAATTGCAAATAAAACCTACAATCTTTATGTTAACATACGAATACTTTATGATCAGAATAAAGAAGGGAAAAATAGTATTTTATTAAAAATTATGGGAAAATAATAATCACAAAAAAAACAAATTAAATGTTTTTTTCTTAGTCTTTTCGTAATACAGTCTTTCCAAAATTTGTAAGATAAATTGTAAAGAACACCTGTTCATATATATAAAATGAAACAAACGTAAAACTAATTTTCTGGACATCAGACATTTGATTTCAAAAAAATTATTTCGACAAAGACTGATTTAATTTTAATTTTGATATATTGAAAAATAAATTGAAAAGTTCATACGAATTGAATATTTAAGTGTATAAAGTAAATTAATAAGTTTGTTAGCACTAGGATACCATAAAAATATTACTTATGTCTATTTGATCAACGTGCGGTGGGTTTTTTTTAATGAAATTTTATATTTATCTTAAAACTATAGAAATTGTAACATAAAAAGACATTACATGTTTTTTAAAAAATAAATATGACTTTTGATATTATACAATATAAATATTTACTGCTATAAGGGTGAGCGCAAACAGTGAATGGATGTTTTATAAAATAAATATTATATCGCAAACACATTCCTTTAAAATTTGAGAAACATTTTTGTCATAATAACAATATTCACTCTACAAAAAATATACAGTAAATATACAATTTAATTTTTTAATCACGAGATTATAATTCATATATTTGAGGACAAACCAAAACATTTGGGATGGAGTAAACTAATCCATTGTCAAAAAAGCATATTTAAAAAAAGAAACAAAACCAGTGATAATGGAAAGTTTAAATTTTCAAAATCAAATCTGTGAAGATTATTATTAAATCTATATTTCGTTACCTCTGATAATTTACTTCTAAGACTCTTTATCGTTTCATCTCACCTATCCGACGATTTCTAAAATAGTTTATAATTATCTAAGTAAAATTAATGATTATTTTTATTATTTTTTCTATCAAAAATAAATGGAAACAGCAATCAAGATAAAATTTATGGTGGTAGATAATACAAAACAAATCGATAACGTAATTAAAGTAGATACACCAGAGATCTCTGAAACCACTTAGGAATAAGAGCGTTTCATGACTACTTTCATCCCATTGATCGTTCTTTTTGATGTCTTCAAAGGATTATCTTGACCCATAAGGACTATTATGACAATTTAAAAACAATAAAAATAAAATAAAATATTTAATATCCAAAAAAATCCACCAACAAAAAAGCTTGAAATGAAAAAAAAATGGCTAAGATCCTTAGAGAAATCCTGATCACAAATTGTGTTTTCTGATATCTTAACAATGACTATCTTAGAAAAATGAAGATAAAGGCATAATCGGAAGCCAAATCGATGCAAGAGATAAAATTCAAAATTTAGGAACCATAAACTCGACAAAACTTTGACCCTGATAGTACTATTTAACGTCCGATACAACAATAGATAATACGATAGTGATTCAAATATTATACAAAAAAATAAATAATTGTAAAATGAATATATAATTTATGTAAGCATCGTGTCGATGATCATTCGATCGCCGAAGTTAAGCAAAAATGAAACCAATCGATACTCGAGTGTGTTAACAAACCGCACAATATGGTTGTTGACACAATTAATACCTACTAGGGTCCGTTCTCTCGCCAAAATAAAGCAAAGTTAAGGTATCTACCATAAATGGCGCAGTTTCAATCCGATCGTAAACCGGAGGTTCCCAAAGTTCTTCTCGAATTAAATATTTAACAAAACTTTAAAGAAACAATTGCTGTTCTATCTGTCAAATGTTGGATTTATTTTAAATAATAAAAAAATCAATCAGATTTATTTACTATATAAAAATATTGATTTAAACTGTGATTATTAAATAGAAAGAAATGAATTAGAAAATTATAAAGTAGTTTATATATATATATATATATATATATATATATATATATATATAAATATAAATATATATATATATATATATATATATATATATATATATATATATATATATATATATTGAATAAGGAAATTTTCTTGTAATATTATAAGAATTAAAATCTGAAATTTATATAATTTTAAATGAGGAATAATATAATTGCTACGAGGGTGTTCAGTTTAAAACTTAATCAAGAAATAACGAGAATATTCTAACTTTGATTAATTCAAAAGATGGAAAAAAAACGAAAAATTCTTAACTCTTATGACAAAAAAAAAATTCTTAACGTCATGAAACCGATGTTTTAATTAAAATTTTGGAAAAATATCAAAGATCGCACAAAAAAGCGCCAGCGGAAAGAGAGAAAAACCGCGAAACACCCCGTAAAAAACTTTGTATATGAGAAATAGCAGAGTATAAAAAAAAGAAAACCGGACGGAGTTAATAACGGAAAAACCAAATCGGAAAAAATACACGGCACCTGAAACCAAAAAAAAAAAATAATAATAAAAACAAATATGGAAAAAGCTTAAGTGAAGTCGTTTGTTTTTATTTGTCCGCAGTCGAGTTACGCACACACAAATCTACCCCCATTCTATGTATAAATAAGTGTGTGTGTGTGTATGTATGTATGAGTACATATATATTTATATATGAAAGTCGGTTTTCGTTTTGGTTGGCGTTCCGGAAATAATCCGAAAGGATCCGGACTTTCGGTCCCCTCGTACTGACCTCAAACCACTCGTTCCCCATACGTCTTGGTACACGTGCAAATATTTAAGGTCCGGTACCCAGATTGCACGCGTATAAATGTAAATATCTCGTCCCGGTAGTCTGGACTCGACATTTGGATTTTACGAATGTCAGATTTTGAATTTTTACCCGCATTGTGGAATGCCACAACTTCAATCGTGAGGTTTTTTACGATTTTTCTAACATATTATGCGTGGCTTTCAAATGTTACATTTAGAAACTAGTGGCAAATGCAGATTTTGTATATATATATATATATATATATATATATATATATATATATATATATATATATATATATATATATATATATATATATATATATATATATATTATTAAAATGGTTCAAATTTAGAACTATTAATTTACATAAATAAATATTTTACATCCGGAAAAAAATATTTATCGTATCAAATCAAAATAATTGTAGGAAGCTTACCTAAAAAGATCAAAAATATAGATTTTCAATTATCTAAAAATATGTTTTTTTAACATCTAAAATTTCCATATTTCGCCGATCGATTATATACGTTAAAACGGCCGTCAATAGGAGAAAAATCTCTCATAAAATCTTACGACGCCGCAAAATCCCATAGGATTTCACGTCGTATACGCTCTGAGTAAATTTGGCAATACGTTTATTATATTGCAAAAATGCACGAAAACGAGCGCAAAATATGGCACGATTGAAATCACGAAAAGAACCACGCGCTTATCGAATGGATATTTCTGTCGTCACGTACGTTCCGTGGCAAAAGGTGTGCGTACTTATTTTTAAAAAATCGCCCGCGAAAAATTTTGGAAAATCCGCGAAAAACGCAAATGCGGCAAAAAGAACTTTTTTATGCCGCAATTATTCGACCGTTTTCATTGTTGATGTTCATACGCTTTTCTATCGGTACAAAAATATAACATTACTTAATAATATATTTTATTTACATATATGAGGAATGATATATTTATGTATAAATTTATATGAATATGATAAATATTAATCAATCAGATATTATTTTCTCGAGTTGTTGGTTCAAACTTTGCAAAAGTTTTCAACTTTTGATTCGTAGATTCGTTCCAATAATAATAATAAGAATAATAATAATAACGATAGCCATTAATATGGCCGTTAACCGTTACGATTAATTACACGCGTAGCAAGAATACGAGTGTCATATCTGCCACATATTGGCAATTACTTTCTATCCTTTTGTTTTCTTTTATGTGCAAAAAGACAATTTCCCGTTCGTTCAATGGAACGATGATTTGCCATTGTCCGATCGGACAGGGAAGACTAACCTTTGCGCTTTTTTCATCTCTTTCCTTTTCGTTTCTTCTTTTTTTTTTTAATATATTTTCTCCTTCTCTCTTTCTCTTTCTCTTACTTTGAATCTCTCTTTCGTCGGTCGTCGTAAAAAGGTCGTTACATAGAAATGGTGATTTATCACTGTCTTTGTGCATTTCGCGCATAGAACGATTTTTATTATTGCTAAAAAAAAAGAACACGTCTTTTACCTTTGTTAAAAATGAATTCTAAACATCGTGTGTGGTTATTAATTATTTTTATAAAAAACTCGTGCAAGATCAAAAATGATTCATCGCTTTAGAATATTAAAAATTATATAGATTAATGATAAAAAATAAAAAATATTCTTTAAGATAATATTTATTATTTTTTATAGTTGAAGCAAAAGTTCAAAAATTTTATATCGCTGAGATTAAATAGAAAGTATTAAAAATTTAATATATTTATTTATTTATTACGACTAAATTGTAAAAATATTGAAAAACACTATATAGAAGTATATATATATATATATATATATATATATATATATATATATATATATATATATATATATATACTTCTTATAAAAGTACAAAAAATATAAAATTTTACAAATATTTTTAATAATAAAATAGTTTTTCTAAATATTTTGAAAATATTTGGTTTTTGATAAATTTAAAATTGGTATAAAAAATATAAAAACCCTTTTAGTCTGTTATTATTTGGTCTTTCAATGAATCAAAATTACAATAAGTGATAAAAAAATTATTATAATTAAGCGACGCCGCAGCGCCGTCATTGATGGTGCTCTCGTGTATCAAAATGTTTCGTCGAGTCAATTAGCGATGCGGCGCTTTCGATTCTGGTCTGTAACGTAATAAAGTTAAATTATATTTCGTTGTATAACCGACATTGTGCACGTGTCGAAGGCACTTATCCGGTATTCCGATTCGTTGGAGACGAGCATCCTTCGTGATATCCGTAATTATGGGTACACGATAGTCTTACGAATGCGGTCTATGCCTATATGCCAACTAAATTATAAGATAATGTACACGTGCACGTACACTTGCACGTGTACCGCCTTATAATCGTCCTTGTATAAATTAACAATCTGTGTACTCAAGTTGTCTTAGATTAAATGCGCATTACATAGAAATATATATAGCAAGCGTGTAAAACTTTTTCTTTCGTCGTTCCGCATAATAATATAATAATAATCAAAATCTTTAATTACAAATTATGTAATAATAATCATGAATATAAATACTTATATTTGTAATAAATATATTTTTTGATACATAAATAAAACTTCTACAATACTATAAATATGTAAATTTACATTTTGTAGACCGCAATATGAATTTGATCCGATTATTTCTATTTACATTTCAAATTGAAACATATATTTTGTTTGAATTAATAATTATATTAAATTAATATTATAAATAACATTTTTAATAAATAATTAACAGCGATAATGTGAGTTTAAATTTCCACATTTTGAATAATTTTATGATATGTAAAAAAATATGATTTAGCTATTACGGTACTCAATTTTCGATATATTAAATAACAAATTTAGATCTTTTAAAAATTATATAATCATTAAGCATTCAATTAATATTCATATTCAGCTTAAAATAAAATCATATAATTCTAAATATATATCAATTGATTGTTGGAAATGTGATTTTTTTAATTAATGTTTTGTTTCAGTGGTTTATTCAAAGATTTTTCTAAATATAAAATCGAAATTTAATAACACAATTATTATAATTTGATCGCAAAAAAGATGTTTCAAACGAATTTAATGTCAAAAATGATAAGCAATAACATCGCAATCCAGCGATTGTAATACGAAAAGAAGATTACACAGAAGAAGAGAGAAAAAAAATAACAAAATTCGATATCGAACATTTTTCGAAACATCGCCGTTATTAAGGACCGAAAATGGCGAATTTCAGAAAGACAACTCGGGATTTTTTCGTTCAACATCCAACCACCATAAACTGTCAAGCCGCACCCCTGGGGACGAATCGCAATGTCTCAGCAAAATTTCAGCAGACGTGAAAAAAATCCCGTTCTTGCGGACAATCCTGCAAGTAAACATCGTTAACGGCGAATATATATACATATACTATATATATATTTATATATTTATATAATATTTATATATATATATATATATGTGTGTGTGTGTGTGTGTGTATGTGTGTGCATAACAAAAATTTCCTCCGGAAAAAGCCGGCACCGGACACAAACGACATTTTAAATCCCGGTTTTAACAGATAAGGATTCCGGTACGATGTTGGGAAAGAGGGAGCGTGTTTCTGTAACGTTATTTTACGTATTGCGTTTACTGCGACTTTTAACCGGTTACAAATGACCGATAAAGTGGGTACCATTTGTGCACGTGTGCAAGGAATTCCAAGGGATTCTCTTACGAACGGAATCCCGACACGAAATGCTATCATTTCGAATTCATGCCAGTGTTCCCAGACGGATGCCGGTAGCACAGGTGCTAACCACAATCTCGAACCACAAAATTCTGACTATCTACAGTGTGTGCCGGTGAATAGATGACTGATGTCGAATGAATGAGATGTATAAATATGATTTATTCGTCATTTACAGCCATTGTTGAACAATTTTATATGGTAGATAGCGCCGAATTTGAACTGCGTAATACTTGTTTCGTGTTAAAATACAATTTTCTAAATAATCAATGTTAGTTAAATTAAAAAAATTAACCATTAAAAAATAATATTCATTAACATATTTTGATGTATAAATATTTAAAATCATTTAATACAAAAAGTGTCATTTTTTATCAATATATTTTTTCGATAAATATTTCAATAATTTGCCAAAATTAAAATTATAGAATATTTATAATATAAATTTAATGATAATTTTTGTTTATTATATAAAACAGTATTACTGTGACGCTTTTTAAGCGATTATAAATTAACATAAATATGCATAATTTAACCCGTATATCTCTAAAAATGATTAATTATTTACCGATGGATCATAGATATTAAATAAAATATATTACGATTATTCGTTTAACCACAAATTGTTATAGTTTCATATAATTATTATATATTTAAATTATTTAAATTTAGGCAATAAAAAAATGATATTTTTTAATGTATAGTACATTTTTTAGTATTAAATTAAATGACAAGAAAATTGATTATATTTTTATGAGATAAACTTGATGATGATAATATTGCTTCTAATGGAGCCAGAAAGCAAAGACTAGAAAAGCAGTACTGCGACGCCGGCGTCCACAGCATCCACTGTTAATATAATAGCGTTGGGCGGTAGAAAGTGTCTGTTTTAATACAAAAGGGTAAATTTCGTAACCGTAACGAGTTACCCAGTTTGCACTGGCGAAGATCAAGATAAGGTATGAAACCTCAACCGAAGCTACAATGTGCACAATGTTGATAGCATACTATGCTAATATGCACCCGGCTATAATAACTGTGTTATCATACGATAAGTGCGCGTATGTGTATCTATGTATGTGTGTGGGTGTGTATTTTGTACGCGGAATACGGTAGGAATTCAAACCCCTGGAGTTGCATTCGTTACGTGGATCAAGTGTTAATTTGAGTGCAACGCTTTAAGCTCGGCGAGAAGAAATCTCGTGTCGTTTATCAGGATTAAGTGTTATAATTTTGATCATAAATTTCGTATTAAACAAATACTGATTTGGAAATTTGGAATTAATTTTAGATACTAATATATAGAAGATAATATTTGTATTGCAACTACAATAATAAATGATGGAAATATAGGATATATTTAAAGAGAAAGGATTATATTATTAACTAAGACTAAGTGTTACAATTCTTTATCATCGTTACACAGAAAATTATATATAAATCATTTAACATCTATCAATGAATCGCACTCGTATATAACAAATTTCATAATTGCATAATATTCCTAAGAAAATGATGTAAATATAAACTAAATAATATAATTTAATCTGAATCAATAATTAAAGTCAAATTATACGAATGTAGTTCAATTATTCAATAATAAGTGTGTTTCAAATAAAACGATATAATATTAAATTAATCAATAATACGGTGATGTCTCGACTACTTTTTATTTAAATCACGTTATATATGGTATTTAATATCACTGACATAAAATATTTATAAAATTTCTGATATAATTGGGATATTATTTTTCCATATTTCTAATATGAAATTGAATGAATTTTAGTTCAAAAGTTCGTAAATACAGGCGTCAAAGTATAAAAAAAAATATATAATTTACAGATTATTGAATTTGATTTATGTTATTGTCGTCGGCGAACAAATATTACTATAACACTATAATTATTTGAGTACAAACAATAATTTAAATTAAGTATTCATATTATTTAATGTATGATTAAATTTGAACAATATAAATATAGGAGTTAAATAAAAGTTCGTCGTCGAGTTTTAGACATTTTGCATACAAAATTTTCAATTAAACTTGGTTTAGTATAATTCTTTTTTGTATATAAAAATGGTAGCGGCAAACAAAGCCTATTTTATATTCGAGAGAATAAGACTTTAAAAGTTGAAACTACACGAAAATCTTTCGATGTATTCTGCGTGAAACCTGTCGTAAAGTCTTTGTTAAAAGTTTAAAATTTAGTTGTAGCTTGACATAAAAAAGACAAAAAAGAGGGAAAAAAGAAATATACATGTTTCGAATAGTGGGGCGTGGGCTTCGAACCCTTTTTTACGGCAATGGTACAAGACAGGCCTTTCACAAGTGAAGATATAACCGGTTCGAGGATAGTGTCCGTGGGCTCTTACTCCAAATTGCTTGTTAAACGCCCCGTCCAATCACGAAACGACGTTTTAAAACCACTGGAGATGGGCACGCTCGACGATGGAAACTTTGAGGGGCTGAGACACCTCGGCATTCAGTCTGACAACTATGATGTTGATAAATGGTCAAATTATATGGTGCCCTTCTGGCTGTAGCAACACTCGCCTAGCTTCGGACAGCGCCTAATGAAATCCTTGTCAAGTCAAGTGCAACGACAGCCAGAGGGTGGTTTACCCTCAACCCTTAAACAACCCACCCTTCATCCGAAAAGGGTTAGCGTTTTTCGAATAGGATTCGAATTATCCGATAGATTTAAGAGGAAACTAAACGAAACACGTTACCAATTCGGATCCAATTGGATAAAGGATTCACAAGTTTACTTCTAATTCTTCTTATGGCGTTTGCACCCTTAATTATTTAAAATCGATTGGACTGCTAAATGGCTTCCACTGCAGCGGATATTACGGTGTGCATTCATTAATTAATACGCTTGAATTAATCAATATCACTTTTTAATCCTCGATTAATTCAATGACGTAAATTAATTACTTGCGCATTTATATAATATAACCATTTCACAACGTATCAATTTAATTTATTTTTTAATTTATCTAAATACAATTTTTAATAAAAATTCATATCAAAATGCACGATATGTATAATTAAATTAAAATATTATTAAAATAAAATCAACAATTTTTCATTATATAAATATATTTTATGATATCTAAATCTATTTTAATTCATGGAATATTTATATCCCCTCGGGCGTAAATGGGTCAAATTGGGTTACATATTGAAATGGTTAAAGAAAAAAATTGGCATTATTTTGTTCAAAAAAATCTACAGTGACTTTAAAAATAAATTGACGTTATAAGATTTGAAAATAATTAATTAATTAATTGAATTTAAAATAAATCTGCACGAATCTGGGTCATCCCTTTTAAAATTCATAACGTTTATTCAGTTTATATATATATATATATATATATATATATATATATATATATAATCGAGTCACCAAGCCTGCTCTTAACCTTCAAATATTTATTTATACTGAAAGACTCTCATGAATATTTATGACCAAAAGAAATTAAGCTGATGACTTTATCTCGTATAAAGTAAATAATTTTTGCTGTAGAAAATTTGGTAGAAGATTTTTGAATACTAATTGAGAATCACTGTGTTAGATATTAGTAAGACGACAGTGAAATGCTGATTATATTTGGTAGTTCACTTTTAATTTTATGATTTTACAAAAACATCATATTTATGGTATTTAATTGATGATTGATAAAAATAGCCAATATTTCTAAACAAAATTAAATCCAGATCTATAAATTTATTCGATATAAATATATTTTTATAATGTATTTAGTATATTTTAATAAAATATATATACGTTTAAGATAAATATTTCAAAAATAACAATTATTGATACAAATCATACTATAAATAATTAACATTTAAATATATGTATTATATTTTTATACGACAAAAATATTATTTCTCGAAAATACTCTGTACTTTATCTATTAAATTTTTCATATTTATTTCCAGGAAACAATTTGTTAAATTAGCAACGTTTTATTTTTGAAATATATATATATATATATATATATATATATATATATATATATATATATATATATATATATATATATATATATATATATATATATATATTACATGTTATATAAAATATAAGAGCAAGAGGCCTAGAGCACATAAATTATCCATAATACTCACATCAATTTACACGAAGGCCTAATAATTAATTACTTCTTCATAGTAATTATAAACGTTCAATGTCATACGCACCGCCATATCATTATAGCGTTTAATTAATGCCGATCGATAATTAAATAATTACATTATATACTAAATATGGTTTCGTTAATTAAAATTAAATCGTTGACGATATTAAGTGGAAATTACTTTTTTTATATACACATAATTAAAAAAATATTTCTATTAAAATTGATAAATAATATATTTTATATAATGATAAAATTATAAATGTAATCTGTACTAATATTTTATTATATAATAAATATAAAGGTGATCCAAGGAGTAAGTTTACTTTTTTTGATCAGTTAATTTGGAATAACCTTTTTTTGTCCTTTTATCATAGAAAGTTAGTTCAACAGTTTAGAACTTTATCGTCAGTGGTTATTATTTTCATAACATATTTCGGATACGACGAAGATTTTATTAGTTAAATTTATGATACGATCAACAACAAGAGTTCGATTCCTGGAAACGATTTCGTATTTATTAATTAATATTGAAATATTCATCTTTATGTCGTTTATTTAGTGATTTATATTTTTAATAATTTTGGATGATATATTGTTAAACTTGACAATATTTATTAATCAACCATTTTCTTAACTAAAAATTCAATTGATGAGATAGTAAAATAAGAGAAACTTTTATTGATAAAGGACAACAAAAGTGATTCTAAAAGCTACATATGTAATATATAATATATTTAATATATGTAGGAGATTCATAATAATAATAATTTAGTGTAATTGTTGTACGTACTGCCATTATTCTTAAATGATTGCATATGGAATACACGAGTCGAATTATAAGGTATTGATTATAAAATATATTTTATTGAAAAACACAAACTTAAGCATCGTGTTTATTTTGTATAGTAACAGATTTAATGAAATATTCAAATATTTCAATTTAAATTTGTGTATAAAAAAAATCCATATAAACATTCATGATGGGGTTGAATTCTATATAGATACATTCCAATATATATATATATATACATTTGTGTCACCGCGGATATTTTACGGGTGTGATGTACCTAAATTGTAAACGTTGTCACATTTATTGGACCCGAACGAATATTTTATATTTGATGGTGGCGTTTACGTTAACGTAACGCCGATAAAGCGCTGAGTCAGTGCCGTCTCGGTGCCTTGGCATCCCTTTGGCGGACCCCTTGGACCCCCCCTGTTCCCATCCTTGGAATGCCTCGAGATGGTCCCCGGAAGAGATGATCCCTTCTCCTCGTTGTCAAACTTGTCACACACTCCTTTAATGGCATCCCGGAGAACATTTGTCACACGGATGGCGCAAAAGCCGTATTTCGAAAAGGGAAGGTCTGCTCGATAATTCGGCGCCTAGGTGCCGCAAATGACCCACAACAAATAAATAAATTGAGCGTAGTTATGGGCCAAACGTACGCGCGTTCGCGTCCCTAATAGCTTTCAATTTAAAAGAAAAATCGTCATCGACTAACGTATCGATGCCATTGTATGTATGTAATATATACGCTTACAAGTCCACGGATGTCAGTGATTTATAAATCGGTGTATTATAGAAAACGACATGCTGTACTTGACGAGCAATTTTATATTGAACGATTCGTTTCTTTCCAAGTATACATAGCTTTCTTTCGACTTCTTTTTTTCGCTATTATGAAATTGATTTCAACCATTTATTTAAAAAAAGAACACTCATATATAAAACGTAATAATTTTAAAATTACGATTTATTTTTTTAAATTATATAATCAAAATAAGATATAACGATCCTAATCGGATTAAAATATTTATTTATTTATAGAAATTTGATATTTGAATGATTGAATTTTTATTCTCAATTACCTTCGTCGAGTTGTTTAGAAACCCGATTTTAATCCGCCGCTAATTATTTCATAAAGTGGTCGACTTTATAAAAAATAATTATTTAAAAAAATATATTAATTTAGAAAAGAAAAACATTTAATAAACGAAGAATTCGCATTATTTAATTACTATTTTTTTTTTATTTAAATAAATATTAATTTTCAGCTCTGTCAATTTCTAACATCCCTAACCCTTTGACAGATCAACATTGAGGACGTTTATGGTGTGTACAGATAGCTAAATTTTGGCTATATTATAGTGTTCGGTATATTAAGGGCAATTTTGTATAGGCTCATAAATATTTGCCAATTGATGATAAATTCGTTTAGGGTTTATTAAAATATTATATTCGCGAATATATAAAATTTATATATGAGATGTTAATATTTTTTATGCTTTAATTAAAACGTTTAATCTGAAATAATAATAAATATTTTGTATAAAATATTAATATTTATTTCTACCATAAATAAATAAAATCAATTACTTTATATATAAGTAATTGAGTGTACAGTGAATTTTAATATACTATATATTTTATGATAAATTTAAATCAATATTTAGGAATACCGATGGATATTGTTAATTTAATATTAAATAGAAAGTGGTAACAAGCATTATTATCTCATTCATATTTAATTCATATAAATCACACACATATAAATATATATATATATATATATATATATATATATAACATTAAATTATACTGCGATATTAACGTCGGACAACCGTTAAGACATAATAAAATATCGCTAAATCCCGACGGGAATTTCGGGACGTGTTTTTTTATTCTTTCAATTAAAATAAATTAAAATTCTGTTTTACGACAACGACGACAAGGGGGAAAAAACGAATCATAATATTTGGAAGGCTTAAATTTATTAATCAAATTTCGAGATAACTTCCATGAAAAGCCGCTCTCGTGAAATTTGCTCCGAAACTTTTCCTCTCGGCTTTTGCCGAATTTCTTTCTTCGGAGTTGGATTACGACTAATTTTATACATTTAAATCTGTGTGTTAACATTTTTTTTTAATATTAAATTGTGCGTAATTAACGAAAAAATAAATATTATCCGTTAAATTATTCCGAAGTTCTAAGAATATAACGTTATATTATTTTAAACTATACAATAATAGTAAATTATGTAAATCATCAAGTTCAACAATATTTTCGATTATATATTATATATGTTTTTAATTTATAATAATTTTTCTCATACATATTTATTGCGAAAACTGATATTATTATTATTATTATGAATTTGAATCTGAATATATATTTTTATTTTAATTCACTAAAATAAATGTTTCAATTAAATAAATATTTATCCTTTATTTGATATTGTTTTCTATTATATTATTTAATTAAACAAAAGCTAACCTTTTACAGTTTAAAATAAATATTTTTTTTTCATTCGATTTATAAAACCTAGTAATTATTATTTGATATTAAATCAGATAGTCAGAAACAATTACATTGTTAATTAATTATTAGGAAATTATATAATGCGAAAAAAAAATTAATTGAAGATATTTATTTTACTTACTTAGTACAGATGACAATTTTAAGATTGCAATTTGTAATCACACACCACTAAATAAATAATTACACAACACAAACCGCTAATTATCACATTATGATAAAAACAAATGAAATTTAATATTTTAACAATCGAAAATTATAATTTGAAAAAAAAACAACACAATCGCATCGAAACGTCATGAAAATCGGTTTCCCTATCCGTTTTTCATTCTTTTTCGCTAAGAAATTGTCGCCCCTTTTCCACCATCCTTTCGTCCTTCTATATTTTGTTACGTTTCCCTTGCAAGAATCGTATCCGCGGATCGCACAAAAGGCGAAAAAGATTACCGCCCGGGCGCATTTTGTACCCACCGCCTACACCGCCCACACCGCCCATACCGTATTGAAAAGTGTTCGATTTAGCGAGAGGTCGCGTACATTTCGAATTGATACGTGCGCTTCGAACCAAAAATTCAATAGCGCCTACCAAAGCTTCGTATACACTTTTTTTTTTTTTTTGTTCATTATTATTCCTATTTTTGCTTTCATTATTTCCGATACGTTTTCATCCTATTCTCCATTGTCGCCAAAAAATCGTATAACTTTTGAACATCGCGTATTTTTCCGTAAAACGGCACTTCTTCCGGTTTTGAAAGCCATCGTATCCACGTTAATCATATATGATATTTATGTGTATATTTTATATATGAAAACCGCATACTTTTGTATGCGATCCCGCGAATTATATACTACAATAATTGATAAAAAATACTAAGTATAACTAATTTATGATTTATACATATTTTATATAATTATTTTAAAATATATTTTATTCATAAAAGTCTATATATTAAATTGCTTATAGATCATTTTTCTATACTTTATTTTTTTATAATTCTCCAAAAATAACATAAAGAGAAATATTTCTATAAAATATGATATATTATTCGCTAGTATACCATATATATATATATATATATATATATATATATATATATATATATATATATATATATATATATATATATATATAAATGAAAGCCCGTTACGGTATAAAGGTTATAAAGTAGATAATTTGAAAGCGTGCAGATAAGACGACGACTTGACAAAATAGTAAAAAAGCTATGAACTCTAAAATCTCTTTTTAAAAAGACGAAGACGTCTTAAACGACTCCGAAAAAGTGAAGATTATATAAACTTCGCACTGAAAGTTGATGAAAATTTATCGATGATCAGATGTAAAATATATAATTTATTAAAAAAAATATTTTAATATTTTATAGTGAAACGTACACTATTGATTTACGCGGTTGAAAAAATAATTTTTGAAATATTTACTTTGTATTAAATATGTAATCAATGTTTCAAATTTACGTAATTTTTATATGGAACATATCATTTAAATTTGCATTTTTTAACGCGGTTTTAATTTACACCGTATTTGTGAAAAATGAATATACTAAGTAAATCGGGGGATAACTATATATATATAATATATATATATATATATATATATATATATATATATATATATATATATATATATATATATATATACATATACTGTATATAATATATGGACGAATATATTTGAACATATTGAGAACCGTCGTTTATTTAAAGGCGTTCGCCTCAGATCACACAAATAAGTTACCGCAAATATATGATGCACATAAAATAAAAAAAAAAAAAAAAGGAAAAAGTTGTCTAATCAGTGATACTGGCAAATCTTCATATGTTGTACGCACGGACGTACGTGAGCATGTGAGATTCGCTTACTTTTTGAAGGGAGGGATGGGCCCCAAGATTGTGCCGAGATTACATGCACGACTATTGATTCTATATACATTGTTCGGTTGGGACCGAAGGGACCGGGTGCGGCCCATCTCCATATATAGCCCGCACATTTTGCAAGTAGTTTTGCGGTGTGGCGATCAGCATTCCGTCTCAGAAGTAGGCCTAGATCAATATCATATCCTTCTATATTGCTTGTACGCTTGGCTCAAGGCTTGTGTACTAGACGTTGTGTTATATGATGTGCGTGCTTGCGACCCATACATATATATATATATATATATATATATATATATATATATATACATATTTATATAGAAACGAAACGGCGGTTCTCAACCTTTCCTATGCTGAGTCATTAATGTAGGTGCCGGGGATTAAATGAGCTATCGATGGGACTAGAGCTTATTGTTGTCGGTTTTGCGACTGCCAGTCGACAATCGACTTCAGATTCTCGAACGGATTCCGTCACGACAATGTTTCTCAAATATGCAAATGGCTTTTAACGTTTCGAAAGCATTTTCGATAACATATTGTTTCTTATTTATTATTATTATTTTTTTCATATATAATTTTGTTACATTATTATAATTGTGTATGATGGCTTACGAATTGTATATTATATGTTATAATTTTTAAAAAAATTTTTACTTAATATTGAAAAATAAAAATAAATATATTATTCATCTTGAAATTTTTTAACTATACAGTCATTCTCTGTTTTACGCGATAGACACGTTCATCACAAACACCGTGTAAATGAAAATCGCGTAAAAAAGTGAGAAATTCATATTAATTTAAGTGATATGTATTACGTAAAAAAAAACCACGTAAATTTAGACGTTAATTTTATTTTAAAATTTAAAATATGTTCCATAAAAAAACACAGTTTCTTATATTAAGGGAAACTATTTATTCAAAATTACAAAAAAAAACGTATAATAATAAATAACGAGTATTTTTAACATATTTTTTTAATAAGTTATAATAATTATAATTTAAAAACTAAAATTTGTTCAGAAGGTGCGTACATTGCCAAAGTGTCCAATTTTATTCATTTTTCAAAAATCATTTTCCTTGACCGCGTTAAATAAAAAAAGCATCGTGTAAATCAAGGGATGAATCTATATTAATATTTTATTTTTCATATTAATCACAATGCATATGAAATATGAATTAATTTTGATAATTAAAAGATTATATATATATATATATATATATATATATAAATCATTCAATATATTAATCATTATATTTGATTTATTAAATATCATCAATTTTTAAAAATATTTAAACATTGGCAAAAAAAAAAAAAATCACCGAATATATATATTTTGGCTCAATTCGTATTCCGAAATGGCGTGAAAAGAAAAACTTCCGTTTATTATTGCGCGAACCGTGTCACGCAATATGTACATTTGTACGATATGCCTACCGCGACACACCGATTGGCGACGACTGGCTTAACGTAATTCAAACACGTACCGATCGTTCTCCATAAGAAAACGAGACACGAAAAAAAATACATGTAATACCGAGCAAAAGAAGAGATAAAATCCACATATTGTTGATTTGAATCAATTCGTTTCCGATTTTTCTGCGAAAATTACTCGTATCTAAGAGTGTTTCTTTATATATATAATATACAAACACAAATGTATATAATATTAATATTTTATTAAATTTGATTTATCAGCACAATATTGTTGAATGATTTGTATTAAAATTGATAAATATTTATAATTATTTTTATATGTATATAAATATATATATATTTTTTTCTTCATTACGATCGATGTGAAAATCAGTTAACGTTAAGGATTATGGTCTTACTGTACAAATTGACGTTACAGTTTACTGCTTCTCCAAAATAAACAGCCACCCTTAGTGTATACGTACGTAAAATTTTAATCGCTGTTTGATTAATCCCATATTAGGATCTAGGAATACGCAAAGTGTCGGTTAACCATGTTGGCGGGATCATGTCACGAAACCGCCTTTCTGATGTAACAGGAATCGACGATAATATTTTTATATTATACACCCCCCCCTCCCCAACCAATTTCTAAAATTAAATAGCATATTACATTAAATTATTATACATTTCATATTCAATTATTCAATGTTGAAATAAAATTTTTAATTTTTATTCGATTTCATATGTCAAATTAATTTAAACAAAAAAATATATCATTCTACAAAAAAAAAATATTATAATATATATAGTAAAATAAATTGAAGATATGAATTAAATATTATTAATGTAATAATAAAGCTCTTTTTTTCATTGATAATCATTTGATATCTGACGACCCGCACAAAAAGAACTCAATAGATCGCAGATCAAACGATGAATTTTTTTTACAAAAACATTATTTATATATATTTTCATAAATAATGTATAAATGTATAAGATAAAAATTAATGTTACCAATTTAATAATGACGACTTTCGGCATTAATACACAC
Source organism: Leptonema lineaticorne (assembly GCA_024500535.1). Taxonomy (NCBI): domain Eukaryota; kingdom Metazoa; phylum Arthropoda; class Insecta; order Trichoptera; family Hydropsychidae; genus Leptonema; species Leptonema lineaticorne. Next base: position 747,928 of record JANIJI010000024.1, read on the forward strand.
ACACATATATATATATATATATATATATATATATATATATTATATATATATAAATTGTAAAATGTGTCCCTTAATGGCAAATGAGCTGAACTTTAATGGGTAGATTGGTAAATTTACTTTCCGCAAAAGAGGCGCGTTCGAAACGTCAAAACGGGTCCAAATGAGATATATAAATAAGGACAAAGTTGGCACGAAACTCTTTCAGACAGACGTATGAGCTGAAAACTTTTTCAGCGCACGCTTCCCGATAAGAGGCTGCCTTTTAAAGTTCGACAAGCAAACAATCTATAGTCCAGCTGTTGTCGTCGGATACTTCTTCTTGTAACATATATCTCGTATCACTTCAGTTAAACTTCGCATTGTTTTCTCTATGGCGTTCCTGCTGAACCTTCGTGTTACCCCTCGTTTTTTTTTTTTACCCACTGTCTTCTCACCCCACCCCCACCCCCTCTCAGTTCACATTTTAACGGTTTTATTTTTATTTGTTTTTATTTTGTTACGTTCGTGTACGTTTACGTTTTATTTGCTTCTGAGTCTTAGCGAACAGATCGTTAACTCGCATACTACGTGAACGACGCCATTTTTAAAGATATATATATATATATATATATATATATATTATAATTATGCTAAATATATTAAAATGACGTCCAAATTGTACAATTTATTTTTCATATATTATATTTAACTTTTAGACTGTCGAATTTGATATGCAAATCAAGGTCAATATCTCGAAATTCAAAAGATAATATATTAATATTGCGTCATGATGGCGATTGTGAATTTAGAATGAATAAATTTGATTTAAAAATAAATAAATTTAAATTTTAAAACATATAAAATATTTGAATATATTATATTTATACAATAATATTTTAAATATCTTATTTGGATAACATATATTATATTACATATTTGAATATTTTTTTTAATCAACCATAGAATTTATATAATAATACAGAAACAAATTTACTACAGTACTGATATAATAATCGTCAAGAAGAAAGAATAAATAAACGGACTCGACATTCGTATATATTTATTTTATTTATTCGTATATATTATTTATTTTTGTCCATTCAAATTTATTACCCCCTTTAAACGAATCATATTTTCAGAAGTGGCTTAACGTCACACTCACAACTAAATTGTTTTTAATACGAACAAAAATGGGACAAAAAAAGATGTATAAAGAGAGGGGGGGGGGTAAAAAGCGAGATTTGAATTAAACATTAGATATTTTTTTATTATTTTATTTTTCTTCAAATATAAAGATCTAGCAAAAAAAATGTTTGTTCGAGTTATAATAATATCGGTGTTAACATTGCACGAGGCGATTCGTAAACAAACGGCTCGAAAAATCTTCATTTAAAATTTAATAAAAATGCAAAATTGTTCTCCCCCCCTTCGCGCCCCCCCTTAATTCTTCATTAATACTACAAAATTTCGTCTGAACTAACTGAAAAAAAAATTACATTCACATCTACAATCGTTCATTTGTATAAAAAATCATATATACACACATCTATAAATGTAGAAATAAATTATATTAAAATATTTTATATATAGGATAGTTTCTGAATGAACTATTTTACCTAAGTTAACGAAATAAAAATTTCGTTAATTCTTTGCATTTATATTAAAATTTCCGTTTTTATTTTCTATGTATTGACAATATTCGAGTAATCTAATTTTATTTATATTGGTTTTTACTTGTAGTCTTTTATAAGAAATATTGGATTTATTATTCGTTTTATATCTAGTCTATTCATAATTTAATCAATACTAAATTTCTTGTTGGCGAATTCAATTTATGATACATTTTTTTGTAATATACTTTATATGTGAATGGATTAAAAAAATGTTGTTTTCTATTTTTACAAATATTCCTTTATATTTTTATATATGAAATCACATTCAATCTTTAATCCATTAGTTATATTCTTCAATAGATGGATCAAAAATCTTTTCTTTCAATTTATCAGATTGTCTTGTGAAAAGTCAGAAATGAAAAGAAGAAATCAATATGAAAGAGTGAAATTGATAGACGAATGGTTGAATTAAAGAAATCGTATATAATATAATTTATTTTTCTTATTAAATCATTTATATTATTTTCAATTATAAAATTAATTTTATATGTAAAAACGAGTTAAACTCAAAATAATGACACGAATTAAAAAAATATATCAAGAACTGTGTAATTTGAACTATTTATTTATATTTTAAAAACACTTATTTAATATGAGTTATACACTTCATACATAATTGTATAAATTTTAATACATTATCGATAATGTTTTTTTTATATAAGGATGAAATTTTATCCCAAATAGCTTTTTCATAGTTTACATACGATTCCTGGAACTTTTTGAATATTCTACGCATATAATAAGCAAGAAAAAGAGACCAATACATAAACACGCGCGCGCGCACGCACATACACACACACACACACACACACACACACACACATATATATATATATATATATATATATATATATAACAACAATAAAGCATGAAAATAAAATAGGAACGAGCGAAATGAAACATGATAACTGCGACGAGAGACCGAAGCTTTTTCGTCATTTTTGCAGCGCAAGTGAAAACGCCTATGCCTTGAAGGGAAGAAAAAGACGAAGACGAAGAAGAAGAAGAAGAAGAAGAAAAAGGCGAAGAAAAAAAAAGAAAAAAAAACGAGCCCGTATAAAAAAGGGAAGAAAAGGCGTCGTTTGCGAAATTTTTACGTAGCATTATAAGGAAAGGAAAATATATATATTTTTGTGAGCTTTGGATAGAACCTCCGAGTGTCTGCGTGTAATGTACATATATATCGTCAAATTAGTGTCAGGATCCTGACGCGCACTTCTTGACGCCTTTTTTTTCCTGGCGAAAAGACAATGCTGAAAAATAAAACGAAAAATAAGCCGGTCCGCGCGGACAGTTTTTCAGGCTGGTTCTGTTCTTTTCTCTTTTCTTTTTCTCGGAGAAAAAAAAAGTAGAAAAGATGGGACGAGGCGATTATTAAAATAAATAATGCGAGAAGATGCATATAAACGCTTGTACAATATATATATATATATATATATATATATATATATATATATATATATATATATATATATATATATATAATAGCGGTGACGTCATTTATTTTTGGAGATATCTGTTTAAAAGTTAAATTGTGTGATGTTTTTAAATATAAATTAATAAAATCATTAGAAATATTATAATTATTAGTATTTCTTTTATTTTAAAATTAAAATGCATTTTGGTGGAGTGCTTTGTATATAAAAAATATTTAATATAATTTAAATATTGGTATAAACTGATTAAATTTATTGCGATTTTCAAATTTTCATATCTAATTCAAACTATTTATTTTGATATAATTAGTTAATCGTTGAATTTAACTAATTACTGCTATTGTTAAATTACGGCAAATAATTAAAAACAATAATTTCATTTAAACATAATGTGATAAATGAATATTGAAAAAACTAATTCTGTATAACTTTAGATTTAATAAAATAAAAAAAAAATATTAGGATTTGTGTGTTAATTTCGAGTAATTAAAACAGATAATAAAAAATAATCCATTTATTTATTTACGGCGATTTTTGAAACATAATTTATTTTAAAACAAACTATCAATTTTAATATTTAGAAAGTATTAATATTCTTATTTTACACAGCATAATAATATTTATAAAAATGCTGATTTTTTAAAAATATTTTTTTATAATTTATATATTTTTTTTAAATAATATTTAAAATTATACATTTGAAATTTGTCGTGTTGAAAATTAATTTATTTTAAAGTATCATAAATATTTTTAAATATCCTATATACGATTATAAGAGGTAACTATATTCCGAGAAAAATTTAACCTTTAAAAAAAAAGGACTCGTTGTCTATTGTCGAAGAACGTTTTCAGTGCAAACATTTACACGGAGAATAATTTTATTGCTTCAGTTATAATCGCGAGATGAAATTTCCCGGACGCCAGAAAAAACATCTGAAAAACCGACGCCGATGGTCCTTTTAATACTTGTTTACACTAAAACGTTCGAAAGGGGGAAAGTTTTTTTTTCATTGTCTTTTTCTTTTTTTTTTCTTTACTTCGAGCAAAACGTTTCGAAGACTTCGTTCTTTGACCAATATATATATATATATATATATATATATATATATATATATATATACACTTCCACAGAAAATTCTTTGTCGGAAAAACTGTTTCAAAGCAAACACATCTTTTGTATAAGTGTGTATGTTGAATATTTTCGATTAATTGATTTATTTATTTGTATTAAAACACAAATTTATGGTGTTTTTATATTACAATTTAGAAAATTAAAAATATATTGTTAATAAATTAAATTCCATCGCAATTTTTTCAACCAACAATACTTGATAATATAATTTCATATTAATTAATGTTTTAAAGAAGGTCAATAGGGTATATATTCTAAATAATTAAGGGTGACTTAAAAATATAAAATCAATGTATTTTGATTTTTTTTAAATACAGTGTTGTTTTTTTAAATATATAAATTAGAAAATTACTACACACTTTGAGATAGACTGTACGGTTAAAGTGGTATGAGAGCTTTTTCCCTCAATACTCACATCTTAAGACCTAGGTTTGGCCACCTCCGCAGTTGGTGTTGGTTTTTGCGGATAATCCAGAGCTCCTTTGTGCCTACATCGAGTCAACACGCCATTGTGTAGAAGGGGTGGCCAACCCTCGGTGATATATTGCCGGGTCATTAGGTCAAAAAAAGACAATGCGTTCTTGTGTCGAAATTAAAGTTCTTGCCTTTCACGATGGCCCTTTACTCGTGGGCACCGTAAACAAGATCAACGAACGGACGGAATAATAATAATAATAATAATAATAATAAAGCTCGTTGCACCAAATCGTGACAGATTTGAATGCTTTGTAAAAGATTTAAAAAGCGACAATTTATCAAAAATATTTTAGAAGTTCATTTAAATAATCGATTTTTAAAATTTTCAAGCGTTTGACGATTGATCAAAATAAATATATCAACAATAGTTAAATTAATTTCATATAAAATAAATTCATAATTTAAAACATCGTTTTAAAAAGTTACATTTAATAAACAATATTATATTATTATTATTATTAGAGTGATGTTTATACTGAATAAGAATTTTCCGAAAACGGGATCGTATTATTACAAAAAATATAATATAAAAGATTTTTGAAAGCTTTTTTTTATTTTCAAAAAACGTATAAAAATTCATTTTAAGAAAATTATTTTGAAAACACAAACCTTCATATATATATAGGAATTTTCAATATTTATTTATTTATAAGAGCAGAAGTATATATATATATATATATATATATATATATATATATATATATATATTTATACACATGCGTATGCATAATACGATTTACTTCATTAAAATTACAAAGTACTCTCAATAAGCCACTTATCCCAAAGGATAATAAATAGGTTCGTGCTTGCTTTTAACAAAAACGTCATAATTTCGAAACATAATGAAGCCTTTGTGTAATCTAAAAACGTAAGTATACGGTACGTTTGTGTATAAGTTACTTTTCACTTTTTGGGGGACGCCGATTTCCCTCCACCTCGAACTCTGATGTTAAGCGGCGGTTTTAAGCCAATTATCAATTCATTAAAAATCACTATATTATTATACGTTTTAAAATACTCATAGTTTAATATAGAAATATAGTTGGTCAAAAGTTAAAATGAAATAACGAGATTTTTCATTATGCTATTTCATGTTTAATTAATACCTTCGGTGATTCAGTTAATATTGAGTTCGTTTATAATATAATATTAATAGAACTAGATTCAATTTTTCTGATGAAAGAAATATGTCGTAAGGATTCTGATTTAATTTTTTTTCTATGAATCAAATAATCAGTTTATTTAATCTCTATGTATGTATTCTGATAGATTTGATTAGAATTTCAAGAAATTTTAATAGAAATTCATCTTTTTTTCATATATTATTAACAGATTTCGCTTTAAATTTATCAGTTGCGAATTATAAATATATTATAACAAATTTATAAAAAAAAATATATTCATATATTTGTAATTTTATTATATAAATTTATTTTTATGTTGTATTTCAATATCTGATATACCTTAGAATATGAACTTTTATTATATATAATATATATATAATATAATATATATTATATATATATTATATATAATATATATTATATATATATATATATATATATATATATATATATATATATATATATATATATATTATTTTATTGTCATATATGAATTATTTTTTTATAGTCATAAATATATAATATATATATATATATATATAAGTGTATAAAAACCGCTTTTTTTTTGTTCCACTAATTTCTGTCCGTCTTTTATTTGAAGTCTTTTGAAGTCGGTCGACGACACACAAACCGTTTTATAATGACAACGTTTAACTGAAACGAGTTTGTGAAACTTTTCAGAGCAAACGCGGTTTTCGTTTAACGCAAACTTTTCTATATTATAATATATAACTTGTGTGGCACTGTCTACATAAATATACTTGTGTGTGCGTACGTGTGCATTCATAAACGGGCGTGCTCGTATTTAATTTACGAAACCCAAAACAAACTTTCAACTTGGACCTCGGTATCTTTTTTTCAGTTTCTCTGACCTAAAATTATAAAAAAAAAATACATATGACGTTATTTTAAATAAATATTATAATTATCTATAAGTGGCAACATTTACGATAAACATATTTTTATTAAACATTATTTTGTTTTCTAGATTCGCAATAAGAATCTTGATATTTTCGAGCTATATACGTTAATAATTTGTCAATACTTTTACTTTTGATTTCTATTTCTGAAATTATACGAAGAAGACTTATGAAAATATTGTAAAATCAGTTTCTGAGATACATATTTTACCAATTGGTATGAGTTAAGATCACGAATATATCTAAACTTATAGGTTAGTTAAATTTGACAATTTGTACATTCAATTTTTAAGAACAAAATAAATGTTCAATTAGTATAAATGACAAATTTTATTTTGTATAAATAAAATTTGTCATTTCTTTAAATATTTTTTAATAGCTGAGTATCGAAAATTTCATTGATTTTTTTATTATTAATATACAATTAAATTTAATAATTTTATTTTTTATATAGGAATATTTTGTGAACGATTATCATTGATTTATATCGTTGGAAAATATCTCTACAACAACGTTATTTTAAGATCCTAATTTAAAAAAAAAAATATCCGAAAGCAATTAGGATATATTTGCATTTTCATAGCGAATTCGCACATTCGAGAATAGAAAACGTTTTGCATTTTATTGTATACGTTGCACACGTGCGATCCGCATTCTACTCGTTAACACTTATACCCTTTGGTAATTGATCGTAGTTTTTTTTATGAGCGCAACATCAACGATATTTTCTTAACGTTTTTCTTTCGATTCCGTATGGAAACAATTGTGTGCGGCGAATTTTGCCGAATTGAAACATACATGTTTAACCGAAACTTTAACTGCGTTTGTTTTGTTCGCTTGCAGCACATTGCACGGTAACGGATGCCAACAGCAACATAACAATCCGAAGGTTTTCGGTTGCCAATCCAATTTATCTATTTAAAACTTTTCTTTTTTTATTTAATTTCGCCCCCCCCCTGATCCCCCTTTATCTCCGTTTCCCGCTACCTCGTATATCCAATTTGATCTTTGTGAAAATTCACCGAACGCCAAAAACGCAAACGGAAAATTGCCGTTTAATTGTTATATATATATTAATTATGGCGCAATGAAAAAAATAATAATTTATTATAACTATTATCAATTTAAATTTAAATATAAATAAAAAATATTCATTTTTTAAGTTAAATATATTTCTTTTTATTCTAAAACAATCGTAAAATTAATTTAAAAAAATGTTGCTTTCATTTTTCAATGTATATTAAAAATAATTTATATCGTTAATATTCAAATCAATATCATATATTTTAATACATAAATATTTTCCTGTTTATATAAATTAACAATATTATTAATAAATTATATATTAAATAATTCCAAAAAAAAAAAATACCTGGCGAAATTTCGAGACGTATCCGGCGCTTTTTTATACGTTTTTAAACGCGTTATTTCCTTCGAAAAAAATCCATTCCACCTTCCATATTTTAATAACGGTATATATTTTTAATGTGCACGCACACACACACACACACGTTCCACTTCTGCTTTCAGCGCGGTTTCAGCAATAAATCTGTAAGAAACATAATACATACGGCAATTCTTTAGAAAGAATGAAGTTGTCGGCTTATATCGCGAGATATCACAACTCTTAATAATCTTCTTAGAGCGTTATATTTGTGATAACTGACATTTTTTTTTCAGCAAGAAAAAAAATATTTCGGAAGTAAAAAAAGAAGATTCATCACCGAAAATATTTTAAGTCGAGTAAATAATATTATCGATTTAATTATCTTTATTAGTTGAAAATTTGCAATATAGTTTATAATTGATTTTTTAAATATTAAATAGATTAATTAACAATCTATCTGTTATTTTATTGAAAAATAAATTATAAAACAATTTTATAAGCAGCATTGAAAAATATTTAATAAATCGACAGTGGATCGATATTTTTTAAACGAGTCTCACTTTCCGACATAATTATCTATGTCGTCGATGAAATAATTAATATTGTTTTCGAAGGTTGTTTATTGACCTTAAGACGTGAAACCGATCAATTTTAGGACGTTATTTGATGAGGCAGTATCTTCTTTCAGTCCTTCGATAAGGGATGATCATCGAGTGCGTCAATTATGACTCGTGATTTATATAACCGAAACATTCTTGCTTAGCGGTTAACCAAAAATATTGGAAGTTGTGAAATTTATCGCTTCATTTTATATATATATATATTTTTTTTTTTCTAAAGGGTTAGATGTAGTAGCTTTTTCACTTTTATTTCGCTTAAAAATGAATTGCCGTATTCCTCTAGCGACGCGACGTTGTAATAGTTGTAATTTATGACGTGCGTGATAAATTATGAGACACCCTATATTTCAACCGAGGTATATTCGGTCGTATATTGCTTTATTATTTTTTATCACTTTATCAGTCATAAATGATACCTTTAAATTTAATACCATACATTATATATAATTTTAGTTCTTAGGGTTCTGTACTAATTTATATTTATATGATTCGAAAACGATGTAAATTAGTCGATTTATTACGGTGTCTATTATAAATATGCGACACACCTGAGTATTTCTCAAAATTTCGTAACACACCTGATATTTTATATATTATTACACAATATATTATTATGTTTTTGTTTAACTTTACGCACACACGAAAAACAAATCAGAACGGAAAAAAAAAAATTCATCGAAAATTTATCGCGAGCAAAAGTTTATTTTGCCCGATCGCGAATCGTATTAATGTATGAATCGAAAAAGAAATTTTTTCCCCGTATTTATATCGTTTCTCCGGTTTCGTAGACTTTCGAATTCAATTCACTTATATGAAATAAGTAAATAAATAAATAAATACACATCGTCCGTCGAAAAGCCGAGCCACTCGAGAAAGTGGAACGAAATCTTATGGGTGAGGGGAGAGGAGGCGGCGGCGCAGGAGGGGGGGGGTGAGGGGAATGAAAGCACGCGCTAGCACACGCACGTGAGCTTTTTGAACGCGTGCGCGCCAGGTTCAATTCCCAAATCACTCCGGTGATTTAATGAGAACGCTGCGATATGTGAGCTTTCCCATTTCACCTAGAGAAAATAGAAACTGTATTATAGAAAAAAAGAAAAACAAACAAAACAAATATAATAATGTAATTCCAAATTTTTTTTATATATATTTGAGGGGGGGATGAAATTAAATTATGACGACATAATGTATAAAAAATAATAGAAAAAAAATTATACATAATTAAATAAATATATTCAATAGTTAAAATTATTATAATTATTGTTGTAAAAATGTATTTTTATTTATATTCGAAAATCAAAATGAATATATAAAATATATGAAATTTATTTATTAATAAAAATAGAGAAAAAATAACAGAACGCATGATTCTTTTTTTTAATCAATTTTATTTGTTGATATTTCATATTCATTTTACTTACAAATTATTCCGATTCATCGGTCTATTTATTCGAAACCTCGTGAATTTTAACACGTTTTTATTAAATTAAATTGCAAATGTATTTTGATATATTGAATTAAAATAATAATTGATATTTCATATTCCGTTTTTGTTCGAGTTAAAACGTCATTTTGGCAAAATATTTTAGTTCGATTCAAAATATTTAATTAAATTTTGGAATATTCGCTTATTTTCAAGTGTAGCATTTTTTTCAAAGCAAAAAAAAAAGAACAAAAAATATTCACATTTCAATTATAAATATTTATTTTTAAAAAGAAATTATAAAATATTTAATTATTTAATAAGTATTTTTTAATATACAAAGGGCCGTAATATTATATATGAAAATCATTACATATTGAAATTGAGTTTGTATATATTTTAAAATAATTGTATGAAAAATTGAAGTCTATTGAATTTAATTTTGTCAAATGCAATTTTTTTTTAGAACGAATATTTTCGCAAAGAAAAATTCGACTTTTCCGTTGTTTCGTTGGGAAATTTTCGAAATACGTCGATCAAAAACAAGACAACCGCAACGGATCGCGTCAAAATTTCGACATCGACACACAGGGCGGAGGTCACATCGCGCGCGTAACATTAGCATTGAATTAATGAATCGAAAACGTTCCGAGAATCCGATATGAAATATGGATTATGATAAAAGCTCGCACGCATCTATGGAGCAAAAGTCGTTGAAAAGGTTTAATGGTAGTCTGATTTGATATTTCTAAATACATCAGGCGTAATAATCTAATATATATATATATATATATATATATATATATATATATATATATATATATATATATATATATATATATATAATATTCAGCCTTTACTGTGATGATGTGAATCTAAGACCCGTAAGTCAAAATTGAGATGATTGAATTATATATATTACTGACAAAAATATGTTGATTAAATTTGTAAAATAATAATATAATATAATATTTTTGTAATTCAACTTATATATTATGAATATTGTATAGAAAAGAATGATATATCTATAAAATTGTATATAGAGTTGGTGACTGTAATGTGAATTATAAGATATAAATCTAAAAAACGTTCAAATGAGATTCAAGATCTTCTGTATCTGACCTTTTCTTTTATATTAAAGACGTGAATATTTGTTTTCTATATAATTTCTGTAATAAATTTGAGAGAATAAACGTCTTTTAGATGTGTTGAGTTTAAAGTGGTTATTCTCAATTAAATAATATTATGGAACATATCGTAAACTTTAATTATTGACTGTAATTAAATTTTGCAAACGTGTACATTACCATTGGGTTCAAAATATAATCGATGTTACATTCTCATATAATATCATATCACTTTGATCACAATGTGGGTCTTTGTCGTAAAATCGTGATATATCATTAAAAGATGATATTATTAGAGATATCTTTTTTTTTTTTGATAAATTTTGCGGTTATTGGAAAAATTTGTAACGTACAGGAAAATTTTGTATATGTTTGTATTTTCATGCGTGTTTGTATGTATCGGAAGAAATAAACGATAACTCTGTTAGTATATCGGAAAACTTTCGTTCGCGGTCACATCGGCTAGCTAATTTCCGGCTACGGAAATTCATCTGGAACGCGAATCACTTCTATACGAAGAAAAAGAGCTCGGTTTGGGGGAGCAAACGTGATGAAAAAGGAAGAGGAGAAGAAAAAAGAGCACCTCCAAAAAAAAAAAAATATATATATATATATATTCTAAAACTAGAACATAAAATAGTATGCGAACCGAGAAAGATCTTGACAGATTTGGAGACTTTTGAAGACGTCACCGTCGATAGATGCTTATAAAAAAAAAGAAAAAAAAGAAGAAGAAAAGATGAACTCCGCGGAACAGGTGCGCAAATTGAACCAAAAAAGCCAATTAGCGCTAAGTGCCACACACAAAAAAAAAAAAGAAAAAAGAAAAATCTCCCGAAAAAAATCCTCTTGGATTCTTCCCCTGTCTCAATTCGAATAGAGAATCCCGGGGTTCCCCTCGAATAAATAGAATATACGCGCTCTATATTTCTTCGAGATTCAACTAATGGGATCAATTTTACTTTCTTTCGTGCCGATGCTTCGAACCCTGAGTGGCTCATAATGCGATCCTATATACGATTCCCGGTTCGATGAGCGCTCCTCAAACGTTCGTCTTTAAATGCATGAAGCTTTCAATAGAAATTTACATTTAAATGCCGGTTTAAAATAAAATATGTCTGAAACATACGGTGCAATAATCAACATATATATCAAATATTACTCTAATTTATATATACTTTAAAAAAATATCATATATATATATATATATATATATATATATATATATATATATTTAATAAAATAATCGCATGTCCACACTTATTAAAATTCATTTAAAATTATTTAATATATACAAACGCGACTATTGAATAATAAGCATATCAAATTTTCAAAATCCGAGCTTATCACACTTTCAATAAATTTTCGAAATTGTATCATTTTTTTATTCACCCGGATTAAATTAAATTTATGTTTTGTGCCCGCTTGTTATTCAGTTTGAATAATTCCGCTGAATTTCAAATAAAGCTGTTTAAACTCACGAGATTTGCGTGAAATAATCCCGAAAATTCGATATCCGATTATTCATAATGCAGATTATACATATATTTATATAATATATAAAATAAATACGATATCGTTAACTGATAAATTATTTTTTTTCCTACCGACAAATAATAATGCTGCACAACGTCGTTGACAGGTTACAAATTTGTCGCTCGTAATAAATAATTATTATTCATATTACGAATTGAAATTTTTATGTAAATTAATGAATAATATAGGATTTCCTTTCGACTGACAAATTTATATTACATTACAAAAAAAATACATTTTTTTTGCCTTTGTTATACGTTTTTTACCACGAATTCATAAGCGTTGACTGTTATTTCAGCCTTTCAATTATATAAAAGGGCTTACACCTGAAAAGTTTAATTGCACCACTGATTTATTCCGTTTTAATTAAAAGAAATTTACATATTTTCAAACGTTCTGACGATTCAACCAAAATAATTCAGATTTATGAAAAATAAAACATGATCTAAGAGATTTTTTTTTCAGGACTAAATATTTTTTTTTTCTATTGATCAGTTCAAGTCTTGTTTATATATTTTATGGAAGTGCGTTTTTTCCATTTAAAATTACAGTTTTTGTTCAATAAATTTTAATAAAAAATTTTATTATAATATATATATATATATATATATATATATATATATATATATATATATATATATATATATATAACATATATAATTATATATTTTTAATATATAAAAGATTGAAATTTGCTGATAAAATATTCAATTTGAAAAAAAATATTTATCCTTACAATACTATCATAAAATTTACATAATTATTGTTTTTATAACATTATAATTTTAGAAAAAAACGATGTTTTTAATTATTATTACATTATTGGAAATATTTTCCGTATTTTGAAAATTATATGATCTTTATAAACATGAATATTTTTTTAATTGTTTCGGAATATTCGTCGTAGTTTCTCTTTATCATTCAATCGACAAAATTCACTTCCGAAAACGCAAAACAAGTTCTTTCTTATTAATGATTTTTTTGTGCGATATTTAAAACATTTTTCAATTTTAACAGAGCGCGAATCGCGAAAAAGCGACGCAGAAAAAAAAATACAGAAATAGAACAAGCAAATCAAAATAAAAAAAAATAAAAAAAAGAAAAGAAAAAGAACACAACAACAGTTAAATCTCCAGTCGTTTTCTTCCGTTCTGCGGAGCTCCGGAGAACAATGTAAACGCCGCGAGAGAAGAAGTCGAACGAAACGCACGAATAAAGTGCTGAAAAAGTTTCAGAGAATGATAAACATCTAACAGATTCGGGATTACGGATGAACGAGTTTAATGGGGCGTTTGCGCTGGAAAAAAAAAGAAAAGAAAGAAAGAATGAAAGAAAGAAGAAGAACGAGAGAAAGAAGAAAAAAGAACGAGCGTCGGAACTCGGGAGAAAGAGAAATAAAAAAAAAAGAAGTATGAGAAAAGAAAACTGCGCTGAGATAGAAGGGAAGGGTTGAAATTTTCTCGCGCGAATTCTCTTGAAAAATCGAAGTCGACGGGAGAGCCTTTCTTTTTTTTTCCTTTTTCCTTTTCGCGTGGGTCAGTGGATGATTTTGCACTTATAAAGCTATCGTCTATTTTTATATTATGATCGTAATGTCTATCAATAATTTTCTTATTGTTATTATTACTGTTGGCTTCTTCGAAGAAGGCTGTATCGGAATAAAATATATAAAAAAAATATTCGTTATTATTTATTTCTAATATATTTCGAATGCTCATCTATTTACATTACAGTCACTTAATTTTCATAAATATACAATAGCTTATCGTAATAATGAAATTTTCTTCTATATTTTTTCTCATCTGTGAAAAAAATTCAATAATATTCGTACAGCATTATTATTTTCATTATTTTTCGATCAAAATTTATATTAAAATATCTACTAGTCTTTATTATTAAGAATATCTGTCAAAACAATCTGCTTAACGAGATTATTAAGAATATCTGTCATATTGTATTAATACTCAAATCTGAGAAATGATTATTACAAATACAAAATTTATCTTTTGATCTATTTTTTTTTCTTATTAAATCATCTTATATTGAAATATTATTTTTTTATGAAAGATTTGATTTATCATATTGTACAATAATTTTATTAATATGAAAATTTGAATTATATATATATATATATATATATATATATATATATATATATATATATATATATATATATATATATATATATATGTCTTGAATATATTTTTTTTTCGTGGGAGTAATGAGAACATATTTTAAAATTAATCACTGTTTAAACGAATGGATTTTTTCAGAAGAATCTATTGATATTTTTTTTATATTAAAATTATACACTATATATAGATATGAAATAAACTTATTTTAAATTATAGTGTGACGTCTTAATATATAATATCAATCGACAAATCTGGTTTTTGTGTGATGAAATATTTAAAATTAAAAAGATTTTTTCTCTCATATTTAACTTTTTAAAAACGTACGTAGCCGTGCGCAATAATAGTATGCAGATTTAATGTGCGAAATTGCCGGCAACACATACAAAACGTACGAGTATCTAGAGGCGCAACTGTTCGGGGCGGGCGAATTGTTGTTCTGTGTTTAATGTACGACTGCGAACGTTTTAAAGCCTCGTTTACACTAAGCAAATATTTTGTTTGAAAACGTTTGACAAACATTATCCACATACCTCGTCACGGTGACAAATTACTAACGACATCGTTTGTCTGATGTAAACAAGGCTTAATATGATTAATGCGATATTTCAAATTTATCATCTATTCCGCGATGCGATATTAATTGAGAGATGTGTCTATTGTTCAAGTACTATTTCGTTAATGGAGGATCGGAGCGATTAAACTGAATTTTCGATATTCGCGCGCTATCAGGGCTGGTCAATTTGTTCGACAATTTTTTTTTTAAGTTTTCTATTTTACATATTTATAATGTAAAAAAAAAATGGATCATTTTTCTTCTCAAAATTTTTGAATAAAATCTAAGAAAAAAGATTTGACAATATTCACATTTGTTTTATGAAACACATAATCTATTAATAAATTTAAATTTCGTATTAACATTCATTATGATTTTGATTAATGATACATGTCGATAATATTATATTATATCTTTGTATTCTTGATCATAATTATAATTATATGAATCAATTATTATTTTATTATATAAATGCAATAGAAATTGTAAAAAAGTTAAATAGAAAAAAAACTCGAATCCAAAATAATTACAGTGTTTTAAGTTTGTTTATATAATTCATAAAAACATTTTAATTAAAAAAATAATTAAAAAGATATTATCAAAATACACTAACATATAAGATTTTAACTTAATATCTTTTCAAATAAACGATAATCGTTTGGATACCGGGCCGAGTAAATAAGGTGGATACGGGTAAAAATCCCTGGAGTCATATGTTTGAAACTTTACCGGCTAAGATAATGCTATAGAACAAAAAATAGAAAAACTACTGATCTTGTTAAAATAGTTTTCGATATTGTCAATAATAAGTATCGAATATTATTACATATAAACCATAAAAAAAATAATCATTTATTGTGTTTCATATTTTTAGATAATGAAGAAATTTATAAGATTTATAGTTGACTCGTTTTTATTCACAATACATAAATTACCAGTATTTTATTTGACTTTAACACACAAAGTTAAAGTTAAATTCTAATAAAATACAACATTTAGTACAAAAGTTTTTAGGTATTTGAGACAAGAAGTTTTTTTAATATAGAATTTCTTGGAATAATTTCAGATCTTGTAACATTATATATATATATATATATATATATATATATATATATATATATATAGGGAGAGAGAGAGAGAGAGAGAGAGAAACAAATAGATATAAAAGGATGTATTACGTTACATAAATTAAAATTTATTATTTTAAATATAATTACTTTTGTTGGCGTTTATTGAATTTTTTTTGTTCTTTTTTGAATTAAAAAAAACCGTAAATAAATCTCTCTATAGACTCTTGATTCATGACTTTAATTTGAAACTTTTGTGGAACTTTGAATGAATTTTTCGACGCAAAAAAAAAATATTCGGCGGCGTAAAAAAAAAAAATATATATATATATATATATATATATATATATATATATATATATATATATATTCGGCGGAAAATTTTGCATGAAAAGTTTGGACGGATTGTTTTTAATCGTGACGTAAATAAAGCTTTTCCGAAACGTTCGAATCGCCTTTTAGTCGAAAGTAATTATTGCTTAGCCTTTTTAACATTTTATATATATATATATATATATATATATATATATATATATATATATATATATATATTTATAATGGTTTATGGATAATTATAAGAACTTACCAATAGTTGAATATATGTTTTCCAAAGTGTCCAGAAAATATCCTGTTTTTTTTTATTATCAAATAAATTCACCACTCTTATAAATATATAAAATTTCAATTGAAAACAATCAAAAATAAAAATAAAACTTCAACACTATTTTTTAGTTTTTAAAATGATTTATATTTATACACATGTGAAATGTGTATATACATATATAAATATATACTGATGATAAAAATTTTATAAAGTTTTATACGAAATAGTTTTATCAGATTTGATCAAGTTTATATAAAGAAACACTGAAACACGAATTATAATTTTCTAGGTTTATATATATATATATATATATATATATCGTTTTTTTTTTGTTTTATATTTATTTTTGTCTTCGTCGTCGTCTTAATTGTGTTGTTTGTTGTTGTTGTTGTTATGGCGCGTTTTCGTATCAAGTTTGTCGGAGAGTTTTTTTTTTTTTTATTATTATTATATTATTCCGGAAGTGATGAAATATTTTGCGCGCGCACTATTCGCAAACAACTGTCGCGTCGCTTGTTCCGGCGGCGACTGAACGGCGCTCCGGAACGACGAGATGAGCGCGAATCTTGCGAACGCGCGCATGCGTTCATACGTCGCCCGAGTAAACAACATTTGTTTTATCACTTAAAAACCGTACACCGGTTTCGGCGTATATACGCGATCGGGTACGACGTTACGACGTTACGACGTTCTTAAGAATCGCGCGACGCAACGCAAACGACACTGCGACGCGTCGTTGCAACTCGTATAGACTTTCGAAGTTTAGCGATCGAGATGCGCGAAAGTTTTGTAATATATATATATATATATACACAGTCAGTTCTCGACTTACGACGGGGTTTGGTTCCACAACTTTGAACGTAAGTCGAAATGGTCGTAAGTCGAATTTCATACAAAAATAAATAATATAATATGATAGACATATATGTATATGTTATATAAGCAAATATAATGGCTTTTATTTCTGATTTTTAATTTTTAATTGTTATTCTTTTAGTTGGTTAATTAAATAACTACATTCATAAATAAGTATATATATATAAGCATTATTCTGGCTTATGGTCGATTATCATCTGAGCTACTGATATTCATTGCTGTCTCTTGAAATTTATCAACGAGTGTAATAGTAGTGCTTCTTGTTTTTATAAACAAATCCAATTTTGTTTGGACAGTTTGTTCTTTCTTCTCGTTATAAATTTCATCATAACATGCAATTGCTTGGTGAATATTTCGTTGTACCTTCAAAAATCTATCGTTGCCTGTCGAATCAATCGTCAAAAATGTCAAAAATCTTCAGAAGCGTGCAAGATTACATTAGATATGTATATGACGAAAACTATAAAAAAATTGACACATTTTTTAGAAAAAAAATTATGAAATTTTTTCGTCGTAAGTGTGAATGGTCGTAAGTCGAGGTGATCGTAACTCGAGAACTGACTGTATATATATATATATGTATATATATATATATATATATATATATATATATATATATATATTTGAATGATCCACGATCGGAAAGACGTTTTTAAATACACGCGACGTAACGTAGAGGAGACTGCGACGCGTCGTTGCCACTTGTATAAACTTTAAAAGTTTCGCGACTGATATGCGAAAGTGTACAAAAACTATACGATCGATGAATAACGTCGTCATTTATGAATAACTGATGAAATTTCTGTATTTATAAAAAAAAATTGGTTTTGATTAACTATTTAATACTTTAATAGTATATATAATAATGACATTCAGATTCAAACAATAGAAAGATTTGAGAGTTTGAATTGTAAAAATATTAAATGATCAGATGAGTAAAATTTTGATAAAAATAATTATTGAAAGTAAATATTAAAGAAATACAAAAAATATTACAATACATATAAAATAATACTAAAATTGAAAATCAAATTGTTTATTTTTTTTTTAAGAAAATATTGGAAATAGTTTATTTAAAGAAAATTTATAAATATATTTTTTTATATTTTTGTGTTTAAAAAAATTAAATAACTATGTAATGTTATGAGTCAATATTTTATATAAAAAATATATATATAATTGAAGATAATATAAATCATTAAACGTAACGAGCAAAGTTTAATTACACAAATTTTATTTTTATTACTATCGAACGTCTCGTTTTAAATTGTACTTGTATATTTCAATTTAACGTTTCTAATAAGTTTTTACATTGCGGCCGGTTTATTTATTGCATTTCACAAAGCGTAATTAAAATGAAGCTAAACAGACGACACGCGGTTGCACGTTTTATAATTTGGAATTGTTTCCTTTTTAATTTTATTTTTATTTATCTCAACTTACAAACATAATTCGCAATCGAATACTGATTTTTTTTATTATTATATTAATTGAAAATTTTACGATTTATATTGTGCAATCGAATTCGTAACCGGTAATCAAAATTGATACTATGAATAAATAAAAATATTACACGTATGAAATTTTTCTATATATTGATGTTATTTTATTTTATTTTATTTTTTTAGTATGATCGAAAAAATTTTAAATTTATAACGGGAATTACGATTCCGCACGATGTTCCAAAGGGGAAATATCAAAAACCAACATAAAATATACGAGTCCACTTTAGATACCGTCGTCTCGGACAAAAATACAGCCCCGGTTCATATAATACAATATATGTGGCTTTGTACGTGCTTCCTTGAAACAATACAAAAGTATTAAATTATATCAATGATGGTGACTAGTGTGGAATTCTTGCTCCTTTAAAACGCTCCCTTTTATCCTTGTTAGAGCGGTGTGAATTTCGTACAAAGCGATCCTTTGTGCTTCTACTATATAACTATATATATATATATATATATATAATTGTTTTTTTTTTTCAAAATATTTGAAAATTACAGTTTATTTTTATAATATATTTTATTGTTTTATTTATGCATAAAATTTATAATTTAATGTCTTCAAATATTTATGTATCGAAATCTACGAGTAATCGATGGATTCTTTCGCGTGTTGTTGTTTTTAATTTAAAATACGGAGCCTCGATTAACGCGAGGCTTTGCATGTGAAATATTTTTGATTTAAATTTCATTGAATAAATAATAAAATCAAACACAAATAATACGGCTGTGTATACGTTCGTTAGAACGATATTCAAATCAAGTATGTATCAGGCGTTATTTGTTAAAGAATGAATTTCATGAAATATGCAAATTTCTTTTCTAGGTATTTCTATCAATTTTTTTTTTGTCAAATTTAACTATTGGAAAAAAATTCATTTTAAAAATCTCGAGAAAATAATTTTATTTTAAAAATAAATAGATGAAAAAGTCCGTTAACACTAAATTAATATAACTAATAATCAAATATTAAGAATAATTATAATAAAAGATATTAAAATTGATTATAAACATAACATATCTGGCGTAATTCATATATTTAACTTTTATCTTGTATTAATTTTTCTTTTAGTTTTTCATCTTTTAATATTTTTTCGCACACGCAAACAATTATGTATTCATACAATCGCAGTTTTTTTATGTATATTCACACACTGAAATGATATATTCATTTTAACGGAATTTCATTTTTCAGCTGAAAACTAAAAATGAAGCACGTTAAACAATCGTAACGTTTTAATTGCATTCAGAATCAAAATGAATAGTTGATATATTTTTAAATTTATTTTTTTTTGATATTCAGAAAATGTATTATAAAATTTTAATTAACTATGAATAATATTTCTATAGTTTTTTTATAAATATAGTAATATGACAAGTTTGAAATAAATCACAAATAAGAAGTACTGATATATATATATATAAACTATAGAAAATTTTATAATAGTCTATATGAGCTGCAAAATATTGAACGTTATATATAACATTCATCTTGTTTGTCACGAATTTCAACTCTGTCAATTTTTGATATACTTATTTGCATATAAATTCAATTTTTTTTCATTATACCGTTCAAATAGAGATGTCGATTTATATTTTTGAAACTAGATCATGTCAAAAAATATTTTAGTCAATTTATATTTTGATATTTTTTATTCAATATTAATCAATTATATACTATATGGTATATGTGCGACTTTATCAATTATTTTGAATAAAATTATTAATTTTATTTTATAATAAAAAATATCATAATCTATATTTTTTAAATATTATATAAATCTGATATAAGACCTAATAGAAATATTTCCTTAATTCTAATTTTATATAAGCTAAATACTTTTCTTTTGTTGCATTATTTCTACAAATTGGATTGTCAAGTATATGACTCCTTTAACATTTTTGGAACATTTCTGAATAATTTAATATTTTTGTATTAAATAAAAATGGCTCAGAATTTGAATCTAAAAATGTTAAGTTAAAAAAAAGACATATATAAAGTTGAAAAAAATATAAATTGAAAAATCTGCATTAGAAAATATTTTTACAAAATATTAATCTTGACTAAGATTTGTAATAATTATGAAAACTAAAAAGAGAATAAATTGTTTATGGAGAACACAACTCATGGCTGTCAAATTAGAGTAAAAAAAAAAATAGGTGCTTTCCGCTAGGATGGAACAAGATTTGACACTTACATAATTGCACATGCATCCTTTGGTCTGAAACTGTCTCTTGCACGAACATTGAACAATCTATGGCAAAAACGGAACATTAATATTCCTTGCGCGAATAACGATTACTCAAACTGTATAACGGATAATGTTGAGATATCCTAGAAGTATCCTAGAATCCATCGGATTTTTCGAGAAGAAAAATTTTCTTTTTCTATTTCGCGCTGGCGACATCGAACGAGAAAAGGTGGTTGGTTGAAGAGCCGTTCTATTTTCATATCCGTATTCTAGAATCGAGACGGGGGATGTTTTCCTTAAGGGTGAGTTAGACGAGCAGCGAGTTTATTGTTATTTAATCGTAGAGGGTAAATAATCGAGATGACTGCTTCGCGTTTAATAATCGAAACCATGGAGGGGGGAGGGGGCAAGCAAATTAACTGGGAATTTGCGGATTTTTATTTGTTTTATATATATATATATATATATATATATATATATATATGAAGGATCGTTTGCTCTTTGTAAATTGTAAACATCTGAAATCTTTCATTATGATATTGAAAGTTAAAATGGGAACTTTCGTTTGTTATATTCGTAAAATATCTGTTTTATTATAGTACGAATCAAAATACAAATAAAACAAAATAATATATTTTTCGTGATGGGATTAAATTAACTCGCTAAGTTAAATTATTTATTTTATTACCTAAATAAAATGAAGTTTACGTGAAAAGTAATAAAAAATAATTATGCGTAAAATTTCTATATAAATAGTTTTTTTTTTAATAACAAACGTCAATAAAAAAATATAATTAATATAAAATGTGTTGCTATCTTTTAAAATTAATTCTTTTTATTATATAAAAATCGGATTGAAATCGTATTTTTAAATTATAAAAAAATGGAAACGATTAAGTTTTCCTTTTTTTTCTAACGTAATTAATCGAATTTTCTTCGCGTTTTCGCCTAAGTTCCGAATAACCGGCCGAACCGGTTGCTTCTGTCGGTCCGGTTCGGACGGACGATCCGTTTCCGGTTCCGGTTTTGTTTGCTCGGCTTAAAAATAACGACCGTAAATCTGCGAGTGCCTTAAGCCGAGCAACCTTCCATTTCAATTAGCATTTTCCGGTCAAACACTTTAGTGCCCTCACTTGAATACCACTCATTAGATTAAAACGCTATCCGTTTTATGTGCGACGTTGATATATGAAGCGGTTAGAGCGCAAAGGATACATCTGCGAGCGGTTTGATTACTATAAAACATATAAAAAAAAACGACGCACATTGTCGCCGATTACTTATACTAGATGGATTTTCTCTATTAAAATATTTTTCTTTATTCTTATAGTTGTGAAAATATATTATTTAATCCTGCTATATATTTATATAAAACTTTCACATACAAATAGTGTATTAAAAGTAACAAAAATATCTTATATATTTGTCTATATCAATGTTATTCACTTCAAAATAGAATCAATTACATATTATTATGCTTATGCAAAAGTTTTTTTTAATGCCTAAAACACTTCTTAAATTCAATTTTTGTGGATAGTTTTCTCTTTTATCTATACATTTCAATCTCGTTAATGCTTATCAAAGGATATTTTTTCACAATTTTTCAAGAAAATTTCACGCATTATATTTGTCATATATTTTTTTCATTGTTCTATTAATGAATATTTTCATTTTTTTGGAAAGAATTATATATATATATATATATATAAATAAATATATATATATATATATATATATATATATATATATATATATATATATATTCCTTCAAAAAAAATAAATATACATCAATTTTTGAACACACCATATCTGGTTTTATAAAGTCAACTTGTAAAAAAATATTACGTAAGTAAATCTGCATCATATGAAATATAATACAGTTAATTTTACTCGTATATTCTTGAATATACACTACGTTAGATAATGAATAATTGATTTTATTAATTTTATTTAATAGTGGTGAAAAACTATAAAGTTTAAAAGGAGTCAGACGATTGATTTAAATACATTTTTCCACGCTGACGTCTAATTTCCTGAAGGTGATCAGGGATTCCAGCCCGATTCTAGATACTTTTTAGAAACGAGTCGACTGCCTTCCGGCCGCCGGGATCCCGCTTGGGAAGGAAAACTGTTTGAATCCCTTTCAAAGCCATTTCCCGTTCGTTTTTCAACTTAAACCTACTTAAATCTAGCCTCCTCTCGTGCCTTTCCCGCCGTTTGTCCTTCACAACTATAGATTTATATATATATATATAGGGATGTTTTCGATTGAGCAAGAGGAAAGAAAAAAAATAGTCTATCACTGCTTGAAATTTATCAGGGTTTATTGCATCTTTATCGGTAATTTCGTTGGTCGTTTTTAAATTTATCAATTTGCTGCTTAATTAAAAGCTAGCTGCGAGTATTTAGCACAGTAATTATTAAAACTAATGAGTTTTTTTTCTGTATTTTACGTAGAGAGTTGTGTAATATATAATTTGTTCATAATTATTGCATATAAATCAGAAATTTTCAACTTGATTTCTTTAGATTAACATAAAAAATAAATAAATAATATTGAAAAACGATATATTAAATTAATCTTTACAATATTTTTATAACTGATGACTCGTTTTCTTGAAAAGACATTTGTTTATAAAAGAGTTATATTTTTTTATTTAAAAAAAAATATGTTTAATTAATTATGTAAATTAAAAAAAGGAAGGGTTGAATACTTCTGACATACATTAATGTAAATATATAAATCGGTTAATTAAAATTAAAATTATGATACATAATTATAAATTTAAATAATTAAAATTAATTTTACCTTTGTTCTGATATAATTTAATAAATATACTCGATTTAAAAATTCTTCCATTGTGCAATAAAATAATAATAATAATAAATTAATTTTATAAAATTCAAATAAAAGTAAAAAATCAAACGGTATTCTAGATTATAAATTATATATATATATATATATATATATATATATATATTTATATCGAATACAACGAATTTTAAAAAAATTTTCGAATGCATAATCGGATGCAATTATACAACGGCCCGAATCGGAATTCTGACATGAATAGAATCCCGGGATTTTAATCCGTCAGTACGGATTGCAGCCGAGACGCCGGCGCGAATTAATTACCACCGGAAACCGTGAGGTTTTTATCCCAGTTCCGGCAAAGATTTCGTTATTCCCGGCAGGATAATTGAGTTTGGAAGCACCGACTGGGAGGACACAAGTCACACCTGTGCAGTTCTTCGAATCAATTATGCAGTTTAATCTATTGTAATGGAATCTAATTTCGAATCGAGAAATCGACTCGGCGAAACTGTAAAGTCATTCCGGTTATCGATTCGCAATTAACCGATTTTTATTAAAGCTTATTATTAATTATTAGAACGTACAATATAATAATAATTACAATACAAATAATTTCATAGTGAATACTTTTATACATTTATATATATATATATATATATATATATATATATATATATATATATATATATTTATTGCATTAGTTAAAAAAATATAGATTCTTTTAAATATTCTCAAACATTCGCCGCATCGCGTCGCGTTAAAGCGCTCGCTTTTCTTTTGCCACTGCGAAAATTACCCTTCTTTTTCTTCTTGTTATTATTTAAGTCGGTCTCATTTTCATTTTTCCTTTTTTTTATTTTAATTCCCTCCTGTTTCGATTTCTTTTTTTTTCCCTGTGCCTCTTCTCTTTGTGTATTCTTCGTCTTAATAACATTCATTTTCTAATCTTCTTACTTAAGATCCTTTTTCTGAAATTTTTTAATATCCCATTTTGTATTGTTGCATCGTTTTCATTTTGTTTGTTTATATATATATATATATATATATATATATATATATATATATATATATATATATATATATATTTGTATTGTTTTTGTATCGTTTCATATAAAATATATTTTAGTACATAAAAATGATTTTAATTCTGAATTAAAAAAGATATTTTTTTTTTTATGAAACGTCAAACGGTGATTGTTTTGATTAAAATCCGTGATTTCGATTGTTTACCGCATATTTACTATACAAAGCCGATCGACTTGAATTAATCACTTTGAAACCGCAATCGATTCACACACACACACACACACACACACACACACACACATATATATATATATATATTTGAGAACCAGAGAACAAGCTTTCAATCACAAATCCATGACTTTATAGCCTACATTGTCCTAATTATTACACATATCACAAATTGTAAATAATATTAAATATATACACACACACACACACACACATATATATATATATATATATATATATATATATATAATTTTCAACTTGTACATTATATAAATTTCTAAAGATTACTGTTTTTAATAGAAAAGTTGTATTGTGTGAAAATCTAAAATATTTTGCATATTAAAGATCCGCGTTTTTTTCTTTTGTGTAATATATTTTATAATAATATAACTTAAAAAATGTTTTCAAATATTGAAATAAAAGTATTATTTTCGTTAAATATAAGATCGCAAACATTTTCAATAAAAGAAATATTTGATTTTTTTCTTTAGTTAAAATTTTATATTTTCATTCGGAAAAAATCTGTATTAACAAAGAAAATGAGTTTGAAAAATGGAAAATATTTTAATTGGTTTCAGCGCTTTATATTAATATATTTTCTTCCGTAAAATATTTAGATAAAATAATACATTTTTTTAAGGATTAATTAATTTTTTCCCCTTTTTTACGTTACACCTGATAGTGGCATTTACACAAATAAAATTTTAAATATCAATTTCTGTATTTTCAGAAAACTGAAATAGACATATTATATTTACGTGCAATATATTAATATTTCATTTTTACAAAATTAAAAATAATTATTTTTACTATATATTTTTAAACATTTTTTTCCGAATCAGCAGAAATATTTATTATTTGTAATATCGTGTTTATGTGATCACATTTTTGACGCTACAGATTCTTTATTAATAATTATGAATTTTAAAAACAAACTTCTGAACTTATTTAAATCACATAATAATTACTATTTAAATCGTATAGTTGATCGCATTTTCCGAATCGCGACCATATAATCAATTACATTATCGCAATTTGATAATTATAACCATTTTTATGTATTAGCTCGGATCCAATTTGGGAGATTGTTTTTTTTATTCTCGCAGAATAAATGGAAAATTTTCCAGTTCTTCATCGATTTTTCGCGCTCATTAGTTTCGAACGCGATATTAGTTTTTCTTTGCCAGATAAAGAGGTTTACTTTATTCTCTCGGATTTTTTTTTCACTCTCTTTTTGGTTCATTCGATTTTCGCAGAATCCTGATGATATCCATTAATCAAGTTTGAGTGTAAGTGATTTGTTGTCTGAGTTCATTCCCACCCATTTTCACTCTGTCGAAGGGGGGTGGGAGGGTGGGTGCGGAAAAAAAGGGAAAAATTGGATGAAACACGAACGCGAAGAGAGCGGGGTTCGCACGAGAGGGGAAACAGGGGTTGTCAAATATCGATCGCGATTTTTCATTAGATCGTTATCTTTAATCCGATCTCTACTTCTATTTTTCTAATTAAATCTTGGAAAATAAAATTCGATTGAAATTTTTGACGTCTAATTGAAATGTCTGCAAATAATGAATTTCTGATTAGATTTTCGTTCAAAAATATCGTAAAAGGATTAAAAATGTTATATATATATATATATATATATATATATATATATATATATATATATATATATATATATATATATTTATATATAAATTTTGTCACTATATCTGCACAACAATGCAAATATCAGCTCTTGCATTATAAACAACTCGATATAGGCAAGTGAATTTTAGATACAATTTTAATATAAATTTTTATTTCAAATACACCCAACGGGACATTTGTTATTTTTAATTCTTACATTCTCAACATTGAGAACCGTTGCAGTGTCGGATACTCGATATCCTGTTAAATGGAAAACTTAAACGGCATTTTGAATTCCGGTACAATCTTTGACATTCCTTCGCCAAGAATTCAGCTATTACACGTTTTCCACCCTTTTTATAATATTATATAATCTTAAAAAAAAATATATATATATATTTACATACATATATTATTTTTTCATATTTCACGTTAAAAATATTTACACTTTATCCGTTTTTAATTATTGATAATTATCATTTTTTATCCTATTAAATGACCCCGTTACCATTTTTTTTCTTTTTTTAGAAAAACCGTTGAGGAAACTCGATCGATATATATTTATAATTTATTCGCATAAGGATGCCTCATGCGAGAATTTAAATTACAAATTTCTACATCCATTCGCTCGACCATTAAAACTGAAACAACGGAGACTGTTATTATATATTTTCATTATTCGTTATTAAAACGGGAATGAAAAAAAAGGCCGCCTCTCGTTTCCAAAGCCGAATCCTCTTCTGCGTTTTTTTTTTGCTTCGTATTTCTTATATACATATTCTTTTTCAGCGTTATATGCCTGAAATAAAATAAAATAAGACGATATAAAACAGTGGGTCCTCGCTTACAAAGAAAAAAAAATAAATCCAGTTTTATAAAATATTTGTTTAAAATTTGATTTATTACAATGAAACATGATAAACATTACACTGATTAAATATTCATTAATTTATCATTGTACATATTAAATATTTATAAAACAGTATAATTATTCAAATTTACAATGTAAATGTTAATTAAAAATGATGTTAATATTTTACTTTATTATTACAAACTAAGAATTCAAGTTATTTCATCCATTTGAATTTGATATTACAACCGGTTATCTTCACATTCTAGAAATAAATAGTTTCCTCTGTGAAATTTTATTATTGTTTTCGTGATATATGTATATTATCTGTTAGTTCAAAGCGGCCGTGATAAAACTTTTTAAAATTAAAACGTATATAATATTTCAAACGTTCTGTAAGGGCGATTCTGCGAAAAAGAAATTTCCTTTGAACGAATTTGTAATTATATAAATTGTTCAATCCCAATTATATATTTGTCATTTTTTCAATATTTTTCTATGATTTAGACTTTTTTTTAAATTTGTATATATGATATATATATATATATATATATATATATATATATATATATATATATATATATATATATATATATATATATATATATATATATATATATATTATATGTAATCATATATTACATAAATAAAATTTCAGAATAGTTTGAGTGATTCTCAGAAAGATTCATTTCTACAGGATTATGTAAATTCTATGATTCAGTTACTGCAAGTGTTCAATGGAGATAAATACATTCCAATTTGAAAATATATTTTTTTATCATTTATAAAAAAAAGATAAACATATATATTTCACAATCATGACATTATTTTTTTATGCAATCTCAGCAAAAATAATAAATAATAAAGTAATCTTTACCCTCAAAAAAAAAAAAAAAACACGAAAATTTACAAACTATTATTTATTTATATGTGTACAATCATATCATATTTGATGATAAAATTCATACTAATCTTCGTTTTTATATACGTTTAGAAAATATAGTTTTATTCACTATAATGCTATCTATATATGCATACATAGATATTTATACGATATTATCAAACGCACAGCGACATGAGTATTATTATATATAAACAACATAATTTCGCGAATACAATGACGATATCTATGAGTAATCCCTTTCTGGGTCGTATTTCTTTTGAATGTGACACAATGAAATATTTTCGAGTACCTACTCATCCCTCAAGCCCCCCCCACTCTTCCCCGTGCCCTTACTACCCCGCATACTCCCCCCTTGTAGGGTTCCGAGTCCCCCATTAACCCCCTAATGTGAGCGTCAATTGAAACGGGAATAATAGCCGCAAAGCTGGCTGATGATAGTCCGAGTCATTTCTATCCCTCAAACCCTTTGTGTCCCTGTATCGTCTATTATTATTGCTGAAACCACTGCGTAGATTAAATGTTTTGTTTATATATATATATATATATATATATATATATATATATATATATATATATATATATATATATATATATATATATATATGCGAGAATATTTAATTGCATTATAATATATTTAAATGATTGTTTGAATTATTTCAAACAATTATTTAAATAATTTGAATAACTATTGTTCGATTGTGCACCTTTATTATTGTGGAGCTTAATAAGGAAAACTCATACTTAAGTATTGTGCTGGATAATTGGAGATGTGTCCGTCTATTTTATGGAAGATTTTCCTTTGGGGGGCTTACAAAATTTTATTAATGCAAAAATTAAAGGCACACGACCGCTAGACTGTCGTATATTTAGTAAATAGGTTCAAAATAAAATTGTCGGTAAAAGTAGATCTGTGAATTGGTCATCACTGGACTATTTTTTTCTGAGATCATATAAAATATGGAGTACACCAATAAAAAGGTAAACTATTGACAATTTTGCAGATAATATATATGTCGTGTTATCACTTATATATAGACTCAATTTCTGTAAAAGTGATCGAAAATTGAATTTCCCATATACACTTTCTCCGAGACAATAAATAAAATCACATATCGAAAATCATATTTAAGTAAATTAATATATTCATAATAAATAACACAATTTATTTATATTTTATTTTAATTTAAAATTTTATATACTTTAAAAAAAAATACATTATAGTTATAAAATAATATTAATAAATTGACGTTATTACAATCTATCTGATTTTGTTAATATATTCCGATATTTATTTAAATAGCGTTAAAATTTACAATTTGTTTTCACTAAATATGATATGAAAATTTCGATTGTAAAGCCGACGCGTTTTTTTTTTTATAATGAAATATATAAAGGCGATATTATCAAAATTACACTCCCCACTAATAGGGTCTGTTTATTGCGTAGTCGATTTGTGAAATAAATTAATATTATGATGGAAAATTCTATTATTATAATTTTAATACCTGAAAGGTGATTTTACGTAATAATATTTAGTTGATTTTTGATACTATATAATATATACATATGAATTTTGACCATATATTAAATTAAATTGGCGGTTTTGATTTTGGTTTCGATAGTAATTTTTTATGTATGATAATTATAAATCAATATACCGTGTGCAACGGTGAATAGATGACTGCTGAATAAAACAATGTAAAGCAGAGGTTTCCAAACATTTTGTCTCGTAAACAATATACTTTGTTTTCCGATCTTGGATAAACTTGAATAATAATAATAAAAATAATTTTAAATACGAGTGTTTAGTTTGATTATCAATAAAATTTATCATCAAAATTAATTAACGGATGCGAATTTTATGATAATTTAATTAAGTAAATAGGTTAAATAATAATATTCTACAATATTGATATTATGAAACTGCGTATTAACATACAATAATGATCAAGAATCTTGCAATATATATGTTAATTCTAAAGCAACATATAAATTATCTTGGTTGATGAATACAGGATGTTTTAAAATTATATACTCATGTAAAATATTTATAATTAGTATACAAATCATATTTTATTTTTAGAATATTATGTAAAAGAATACTATATTCATGAAATTTTTATTTTGATTAAATTTTTATATAATATATTATTATTAAATAAAACCACCGATTTCAATACCAAATTAATCTTTTAATATATTATATATGAAATAAAACCAGTATGAATTTATCTTCAAATTCATTTAAAATTATAAATTAGAAGATTTGTCCTAATTTTAATTAATTCTCATTTTCTTACACATGTTTCATAACATATTTTGCTTTCTTTCATTATCCTTCCTACACGTTTATATTCAAAATTTGAAACCTTGTAGGATTAAATACAAAAAAAATAGAATTTAAGAATAAACCACAATCAGATTATTAAAATATAATATGTAGAAAATAAATTTATATAATAATTGCGAAGTAATTCAAGATTTAGAATTTTTTTTTAAATATATACAGACTCAAATAGATTTTTTTTTATATGTTTCACACCCTTTGTTCAATAATTAATTAGCAAATATTCGCACAAGTTTCTTTTCATCTATCGTCGCCCTTAATTTTTGTTAATTTTCACAAAGATTTCACTACCCCCCCCCCCCGAACAAAACACAGGTGAACGAAATATTTTTCACCCGCCCACCAAAAAAAAAAAAAAATAATAAAAAAAACGATTTTACCATAAAATTTTCGGGCATAAACCGCCTTCGAAACGGAAAGGGGGGGGGCAACCTTGATGGAGTTTATTCCTATGCGGAATGAGTATAAGGTGGCAATTTTCAGCCCACCAGCCAACAAACACTTGTTGTGTCTCCGTAAAGACGACGATGTTAAACAAAAGTTTCGTAATTAAGAAATTTGCTCTCGAGACCAAGATCCGAGTCCCGGCATTTCTATCTCTTTTTCACCCGCGTACGTTCTCATTTATATTTATGTATGTTCGTCCCTGTCTTTTTGTGTATTTTCCTGCGAAACTTGCGCCACACCAATCCCCTTATACAACCCCCTCAAGGCTTCGACGGTCCTTGTTGTCGAAACTATTTTCCGGTTCATTGTTGAGGGAAAATTCGGCGGTTTTCATCCGATTAATTTGTAATATAAACGAATAAAAAATATTTTTCCAATAATATTATAATTAATTAACACAACTTTGTTTGAACGATCGATACAAATGAACAATGAATAAATTATTTAAACGACGCAATTACACAATATATATATATATATATATATATATATATATAATATATATATATATATATATATATATATATATATATTTATACTAGTCAATATTCGTAATGTTTTATTTTAAAACATAATAAACATTTCAATCTAATTTATATGTAGATAAAATTGATTTTCGTAATGTTGAATTTAACCTACATACATTTTCATGTTTATATTGATTTTAGTACTAATTAAATATGACAATAAAAATAATATTTTTTAATGATATAAACATCTAAAAGATGTATGAAATACATAAAATAATCGTATAACGAAATATTTATAATATTAATGGATTTCGATCAAAATATTAAAAAAAAATATATTTTTTCTTTACAGCTATTACAAAATAAAATATAAGACAGTATATTTTCTATAAATTTAATCTTTTGAATTAACATGTATTCGATCAAAATATTTCATAATACAAAGATTTTCAATAAAAATATTAAAAAACGTACCCCAAATTTGTTGAAAAATGTATAAAATGCGATCGAAAATAAAAAAAAATACTAACATTCTCTTGTCAAATCACGCGATATATATGGACGAAACTTAATTTTTTTAACCGTTGATATTCCGACCATTTCCGACAATACCAATATATACACAAATAAAAAAGTATAAATCCGATATATGATGATAATATATGTGTGTGTGTGTGTGTGTGTGTTCGCATCATATTCACAGTTTTCAAAATAAAAAGAAAAACGAACCGGGGGGGGGTCATAATAAATCGCTTTTATAGTGCAGTTCATCGGCGGAAAGTATTCTAAAGGGTAGAATGGGGGATGAAAAAAAATAAAAAAAAAAACAACACAATACAATAGAGAGATGTTTATTTAATCGTATGAACGGTAACAAAAAAAAAATATAGTATATATAAATAAAAAAAACAGAACGTGTCGCGCGAAATTTAAAACATGCGATTTTTTATATCGCGACAACAATCATTCGAACGTGACGCGAACATTCTAACGAAACTTCTGATATATCGGCGGTTTTCAAACTTCGTCGAATCGATTGCGAAATTATCGTTCGATTATACCTATCTTACGTTTTAATTTCGTCAATATGTTGCTAAATCGAGCGGATAGCGGGTTATCGAAACCGAATGCCCGCGATAACGCTATAAATCAGCGATATTATATACTTGTTTTTCATTGTTATTTCGTTATATTATATTCTTTAAATATACTGTAATACAAAATAATATCAATTTTTATTAATATTTCTTATTATTTAATATAAAAATAATGACTATCATAATTTAATAATAATCTATTATATATATATATATATATATATATATATATATAAATGTTGATTATTTTTAATATACAAATTATTATTTGTATATAAAATGTCATTTGCAAATCGTTAAATTTAACTCGAAAACGCTACGATTAATTCAAACATGAAATTTTGCAGCGAGTGAGCGAGTCGGCGAACATGTGCGTTACTTCCACTATTATTTTTTATATTATATATATATATATATATATATATATATATATATATATATATATACATAATTATATTTTCGTCATAATCGCATCGTTTTCGCGATAAATATGAATATTTAGTGTAAAATAATAATAATAAAAAAAAAACGTCAACAATTTTGTTAAATCCGTGAAATGGTGTCAGTTTCAACGTGAAATTCAATTTTCGACAATTTACCACGTTGCGATAACTTCGCCAGTTTTCGATTCATGCATCGAAAATACGGCCATAGTCAATGCTGTTATTTGATAAAGTGCGGTTTATGCATTGTGTGCGAGTAGCATAATATTAACCCAACATTCGACTATATCTCAATTGAAACATGCGGCTTTCATTCACGATATTAAAAAAAAAAAGATTATTGAAAATAT
Organism: Leptonema lineaticorne; assembly: GCA_024500535.1. Lineage (NCBI taxonomy): Eukaryota > Metazoa > Arthropoda > Insecta > Trichoptera > Hydropsychidae > Leptonema > Leptonema lineaticorne. The sequence continues at coordinate 782,300 of JANIJI010000024.1, forward strand.
ATACATTTATATGAAAATTATTTAAATACACGATATTTTGTTTTTTAGTACGTATTTTTTAATTTTTATATTATAACAATGTTCGAATTATAAATTCTAGAATAAATAAACATAGCATAAATATTTAATCTTAATAAACAAATTCGAAATTTAATTAAGTTAAAATACTGTTCAACCACCGTTATTTTCAGATTATGAATTTACTCATCCCCTAATGAATAATTTTAAAAAATTAATTTAATTATAAAATAAAAATTCGAACAAGGTGAATTGTATTATTAAAATTCACTTTGTTTATTGAATAACGGTCGAAATGAGCTAAAGGTCGAAACTTTTTGACGAACGAAAAAAATAAATAAATAAACAAAGCAAAGTGACAACAAAAAAATTTTCTTGTTTTTTTTTTTGGGGGGGGAGGGATACAAAAGCAAGGAAAAGAATCCGCAAGAGGCGACTAAAACGTTGTCAAATCGTTTGTAAACAACAGGCTTCTCGTTCCATTCGCCGTGCCGTTTTTCTGCTTCCCCTATTCCCTAATTAAATATTAAATTTTTCGGGAAAACGACCCCCCTCCGTATAGCGTATACAGCGTCGTTTTCAACTTTTTAATGAAGTTCTCCTGAGTGACTTTCGCCAAATGTACTGATAATTAAATGTATTATTGCGGCGCGGCCCGGGAAATTAATCTTAAAGTTTTTCTGTTCCGCTAACTCTCTGTCATCCGACGCCACCCAACCACCCACTTAACTCCCACTTCGAAGGGACCCACACAACACCCACGACCCAAACTCGGATGACAATGGACTCATTTTCTCAAAAGTTTTTCCATCGTACTACTTCTGCGGATTCTATACATCCTGCGACCGACGACTGACGAATCAGTAATACAACCGTTCTTTCATATCTAAAACTCACTTTTTACTCTAAAATCTTATATATATATTTATATATATAAATCATAATACACATATATGTAATCGCTAAAATTCAAAAATCAATATTGTGCCAAATCATTTAATAAACCAGTTATTAACTACGTGTAAACTGTTTAAATTTGAGGATTAATATTGGAGACATGAGTTCTATACAAAAATAATTGATATTTAAAAATTTAATATATATATATATATATATATATATATATATATATATATATATACACAAATATTAAAAAAACTCCTATGTAATTAATTACTAAATATTGAAATCTGAATATATAATACATTTACTTATACATGATTTTTTTTTCTATACATCACTTAGATTGAATGATATAAAATAAACTAATCAATTTCAATGAAATATTATATAACATTAAAATTAAATGTATATGTATTGAATAAAAAATATTTTAAATAAAATATTGCAAATTTTGCGTCCATTCTGTATATAGAACGACAGATGAAAAACTATAAAAATCCAATGTACCATAATAAAATTGAAAAGTAGATAACGGAACAAAGCTTCGCATTTATATATTTACAGATGTCGAAAGTTTTATTGTGCTTTATTTACATTCTACACCGTGATGTTGATATTTCAAAAAAAAAAAAAATCTAAAAATTCCCTAGTAAACTTCTAGCAACTTTCGTGCTGTGTTTGAACAGTATTTTTATTGTAAATAGACAACACACTATCGTTTAATTACTTTAGACGAAACAAATTATATTAAAGTACTTGTGAAAGTCGACAAAATCTGATATTTACCTTTCAACTTTATAAAAAATTCTAAATTATTTAAACTTTTCTTCATTTTTATTTACGGAAAAATATTTTTAAATTAATAATAAAAACATAGAGCAACATCTACTATACATTTAATAAATTTTAAATAATATATATATTTATATATATATATATATATATATATATATATATATATATATTAATTTGAATCGAGTTATCGTAATTAAAACTCAACCATAAAATATATTATACAAATAAATTATAAATAATACTAAGAAAACTTTTTGCGTTATAAAAATTATAAATTATTTAAACGCAAACAAGTTAAATAATTAATTAAATAATCTTATATGCTATAAGAGACTATTCTATTGGAAATTTGTTTAGTTTTGTAAAGTTTTCTCTAATTACTGGAGAGATTCTTGTAAAAGCTCTGACAGAGATCTGACAATGTTTAATAAAAGCTTCCATAAACTAGTCAGATTTCTAACAAGTATTTATCACACTGTATAAAAATCATTTTATATGGAAATTTACAAAATTTTGTGATATTAATAAAATATTTTTTAAGAAAAAATATTATAAAAAAAAGATCCGTTAAATGAATAATAATGATCTATATTTTTTATTATTTACATAATGTATAATAATATTTTGAATATAAAATTATGCTAATTCGAATGCACTTCACACTGCCAATTAGTCTATCGCTACTTTCATATATGTAAATACTACAATAACTCAGAAGTGGCGCACTTAATTTAAACAACATTCTGAATTTACAAAGCGAATTTTTAATTGTAATTCGAACAAGCGAATGCACCTTAGTAAAAATATTTTCGTACACACGATAGCGAAACTTGCTAATTATTTATATGAGTTCTGCTCAAAGGGAATAATCTTTTTAAGAAACTTTCCAGTGAAGTTCTTTGGAAACTTCTCTTTCGATACCTCCATTTTATTTACTCATAAACAACATAAAAGCTTGTATTCTTTTTTTTTTCTTTCTACCTTGATCTTTTTTTTCCTTCACTCTCGCCATGAAGCACACCTATATATGTTAGTGACAAACTTTAATTATTTCTCATAGCAAACAAATATATAATATTTAAATTGAAGCGATATTTTAATACTGTATTTAGATGAATCGGCATATTTAAGCTCGATCTATTAGACATAATTTTATTTTTATGAAATTTAATATAGAGTCCGTAGCGCACCACGGCACGTCCCGAACTAAATAAATTCCAATGAATTTTTTTTAAACTTTTCACAAATATTTTCGTCAACATATATATATATCATCATCTTCATCTATTTCGTCAGCGTAACGTCTATAATTGGGTTTATTTAGAAAAACGTATCGCTCACACAGACTAAAAACCTTTATAAACACACACACGTATAACAATAGGAAAACTAATGTTACTTAAGATCAATATTCTTCTCACACGTTTACAGACATTCGGTACATATGTATGAGAGTGGTTCGCTCGGATAACTTTCTGGTGTTAATCAGCTAATGGATATATAGGTTAACGGTTGTTCCCCGATTTTGTGAGTATATATTCGACTAATGCTAAATTTAATTCTATTATCGGCTACTTATACGATTTTTTTTCTTTTATGCTTTTGAAAATTTTAAATATCTTATTCTGTTTCAGCATCTCTATAAATTCATTCATACGTATATAGATTTTTAATATTTATAGTATTATCATAACAGATGATTTTAATGGCAGCTTTTCAATGATTTAATAAGCGTCAAAAAAAAAAAAAAAATTCGCCTAGAAGATTATTTTCTTACGTGGTTTTTCAGATTTTTTTTTGTTTCACTATATAACACTATATATTCAATTTATCTTCGTTTTTATAGTATCATTGAGAGTTTTTCTTACGATCGAACAGAGAACTCTAATCTCGGAAGTTTTGAAAATAGTCTTTTTGTTTTCACATTGTCAGCTATAGTTTTCGACCATATGTCTTGATTGATCTCATATAAGATATATACATGAGAATTTTGCTTTTTTATAAATGCATATATATCTTTTATTTTCAAGTATGGATTTTTCGTCTTAATATGATTTAAAAAACATCGATCAAAATTATAAATTGATGTTTTCATTTATAAAAAAAAAACATATTTTTCCTATGTTAAAAATATTATACAGAACTAAATTGAAAACTCTGTTCAACTTTTAAATATCGTTTAAATGAAGCGATTATAGAACAAAAGTCGAATTCCGAAATGAAAGCATTATAAAATATAAGTTCTAACAACTAAACTATCATACATTTTAAATTACAATATATTTATATTTTAATAATGTAATGTATGTTGAAATAACGAGTTATTAAAACTTTTCGTTTTTTTTTTTTTTTTTTTTTTGTATAACGCTGTTGAATAATTGTCGATCGTTAAAACTTGAAAAGAATTTTTAATTGAAAAAAAATCATTATCATTATATTTCAATTAAAATTTTTAATCATTATTACAGAAAATACTTTTTAAAATATTGTAATAATATCGATGAAATGATATCAATGCACATTAAATATTTACACGATCATAGGGTCGACCGAAAGATGGCAAAGAAATTTACATTGGTCCAAGTGACCCTCGGAAGCGGTTCGAAGTCCACGAAAAGGTGACTCCAAGACCGTCGGAAAAGTGGAAAACGAGTGAAGAATGATGGTGGGGGAGGGTTAAAAAAAAAAGTAGGAAAAATCCGGCTACGTAAGGGTACTGAATAATCAATGAGGCGCGAGTGGCCCGGGCCCCGGGGTCAAAACGACCCCACGGTCCGGGTCGACAATGGAGGTCGAAATGTGCCAAATCTCGGCTTGGACGACTTATCGACGTGTAAATGTAAATAGCCGTGTGCGTTATACACATCCCTCATCCCCTATTTTCCGTCAAAGCCTCCGTTTTGCCACGTCCTACTCTAACGCATAGAAGATATAAGGGGTGCTAAAAAGGATGCACAAACACGCTTTTAACCCTAGCCGTTTTATTTCGCCATTTAGTCGATGTGTCGAAAAGCGAACGTTCGAATTAGGCGCGTCGATTTTTATCTAATTGTTGAACGTGGGGCTAATTTGTCGTTTTTTATTATTATTATTATTATTATTTTACGTCTCTAATTTGATCGATTATAATTATCGACGCATTACGTATCATTCGTTATTCAATACGTCATTATTGACGGTTGAATTAATATTTATATATTTACACGACAATCTGACGAATATGCGATCGTTGATTTTAATTAAATATACGGCAAACAATCAAATATAATCATTTAAAAAAAATGGGTCACCGAAATGTATACCTCACGTCAGACAATCGATTATATAATTCATGATATTACAATATATAAAATTAATTTAAAAAAAAAACAAATTTATCCTATATTTTAAATACATATAAAATAAGTTTATATAAAAATGTTCAATTAATTTTATTTTATAGGTAAATATTTTTTTATGTTGTATTATATGAGTATATTGCGAAGAAAACTTTTTAAACATTAAAACTTGTATTTATTATAAAACCATGTTACTTTATAAAAAGTCGGATATGCCGTAGCAGAATTATAGTAGACGGCTCATATTTTATTTAAAATTTATATGTACACGAAAAAATAAAACGAGAGTAGGAGGAAAAAAAACACAGAAGAAAAACACATAAAGAAACACTCTTTTCCTGCCAGAAGGATAAGGAAATAAGGGCGGATTTAGTTCCGCTCTTCGTAACGGAACTAAGTCTTGTTATTCACTGTCGAAAAGAAAAATAAATAATTATTGAAAATAACAATATATATATATATATATATATGTCGTTATTGGCATTTAAATAGTCGTCTAATATTTTTAAACTCTCAAGTAAAAGTAAATACACGTTTATTACGTAAGGATACTCGAAGGGGGTTGTAAAAAAAAAATGAATAAAAAATGAATGAGCTCTTCGACCGATTCGCCTTTTCGAAAAAGGGATGAGGGTTGAAAAAAAATTTCGCCTTTTGCGATGCCTTTGCTGAAAAGTTGTTCGACGATAGCAAACGATAAACAGAATAATAAAAGAAGCCCGCCCTTTTTCCGTCGTTGCAAAAATCCGAAAATTGATTCGAATTAAAGTTTCTGAAAATCAACGGTGTACAAGGAGGAAAATGTCGTCTGAAAATTTTCCGACTGCACAAAGTAAGACTATACGCGAAATGTGTATAATTTGAGATACGTATTTTATATATATAAATATATATTAACGCTAGAGTTCGAAAATCATTATTGTTCAAAACTATTTAGAGAAGTAAGAAAAAATATATGTTCCATTATATCTAATTTGAATAATACATGTCTAATCTAAATTATAAAACAAATTTTTATCTTATTAAATATCAATGAAATCTATAGTATATACATACACACACACACATACACACACACACACACACATATATATATATATATATATATATATATATATCGTAAAAAAATTGAAATGTGTCTTAGTATAAACAATTTGTGAATATATGATATACACATAAATTGCATTTCGCCATCGTTGAAGATGGCCTCTTTCATACAAAGATGAGCTGTTTTTGCCTTAGCTTAATCTGGAAGTCAACATAAATAATAGACGCTCATCACTAGACATTGGTAACATCCGGCGTTGTGTATTCAACGTCGATTTTCCTTTTTACCACTTTTTCCTACCATCCACACTCACAATGACCCCTAGGAAAAATGGAAAATGTGAGAAAACACTATTTTTATTCAGTTTATAACGCCATTCAGCGAATTGATTTATTGTGATGTAAGCAAAAAAAACAAAAAAAAAATACCGAACACACCACTAACTTGTCGTTGAAAAAACAATTTTGCCCACCCTTAAGTATTTATTAAAGCTTTTCCATTCGTATACAAAGGACCTGCATAAACTAATATATCAGCATTATATTTCACCAATTATTTTCTACATTAGTAACGTTCATATTTAATTTATATTATTTTAATAATTTAAATATTTTTATATTTAAATTAATTAATTTAACATCATTTAAATAAAAACAATGAACGATACATTGATAATAAATCATTCACAAATCGTTAAAATTTCATACGTATATAAATTTAAGGGATGATTTCATCAAAGAGCAAACATTTTTTTTAATTTCATTTTTATTATTTCTTATAAAACGAATTATTTTAATATGAATATTTTTTCATTTTTGGATGTTTATTTTATTTTTTTTCTTCCATTCTTACACATAATATATTGAGTGTAGTACAGACCAATAAAAAGCGCGCCTCGCACTAAAAGAAAACTCTCCCCATGTATATATATATATATATATATATATATATATATATATATATATATATATATATATATATATATATATATATATATGAGACTCGCACTATTATGAATTCTTGCGTCGACTTTCTTATCGCTTATAACGACAAAAATATATTGTTTTGCTAGAGGAAAATTCCACTGAAATTGTACGGAGACGCTTTCGAAAAATAAAGTAAACGTTTAGCGAAATCGCAACGAGGTCTCCGCCCCCCCCCCTCCGACCGGCGTTTCGGGGCCCTGGGGGTGCTTTTTTCGAAAAAAAATCAGGGTGTGAGAAAACACTCGCACAAGACTTACAACTGAATTTTATCTCGAAAACTGAACTTGTAACGAATACCGAAAGCGTTCCGCAATATTTTTTTTAATTTCGAGGCGCCTTACAAAAATGGAGTCGAAGCGACGGTTTCGTAATATATATATATATATATATATATATATATATATATATATATATATATATATATATATATATATATGGAGGGGGAGAGTGAAGAAAAGCTGTTAAAATGGACCGTCGGTTTATGTAATATTTAATGTCTATCCAATATATACCTTTGGTTTTCTTTTTTTAAGCGCGTATCGCCTTTAGTCGTATAATACGATTTTATATATATATATATATATATATATATATATATATATGTGTGTGTGTGTGTGTGTGTGTGTGTAAGATAAAAAATTAGATTAAAAATTTTGTATGCTCTTCAATATAAATAATGTCCATCTTATAATTTTATCGTTAATATATAATATTATATATACATATAAAAATATATTAGTAATCGTTGTTAATATAAAAGTGTTTATGAACCAATTTTTTAAATGAATTAAATAATCTGCATATTAATAATAATATTATTATTAATATAAATATAATTGAAACAATGCTTTCGATATAATTTAAAAATGATACATTTTTTCAGTATATTATACTATGAAATTTTTTATTATAAAAAAATCAGTAATTTTACTATCATTTTTCATTGTTTACTATATTATATTTATAGATAAAAGTAAAACGCCACAGAGAAAACATTATCTTTGTACACTTATGAAAAGTTGACAATTTAGTGTTTCAGAGATAAACTCGCGAGGAATATATGAAAAGTTTATTCTTTTTTACGGTTATTTTATTTTTTGAGTTTACTTGTATGACGTTCCTTTGTTTGAATCCCTATATATCATCTGAACATTGACATACACTATTTTGAAATTACTCGATAATAATATTAAAAAGTTTTAATAATATTCATCATCTGCAATAAAACAATCATTGTATACAATATATAAAATAAATTTTATATCATATTTAACTCGATTTCTCGTATAGAAGAAAAATAAATTTTGTTGAAAAAAATAATATATAATTTTTAAAATTTTAAAACAAAATTATTGCGTCACAGATTATGAAAAAATATAAAAATTGACTTTATTTAAATGTCTGTTAATATAGAGGAGCACATTAATTATATTTCAATTCTGAATATATGTTAAAAATATAGACATTTCAATGCGTAATTTTTGTTTAATGGAATTTAATACTATGCAAAAAATCTTTAGTATACTTTAATCGAAAACTATTTAAAATATTAATTAAAAAAATATACTTTCGGAATGTTCATGACAGAAAATTAATCGAAATAATATCAATAATTATACGTACAACCCTCGCACACACATAAGAACGACCCATGAATAAAAAACTTTATTAAATGACACGAACGTGCCCCTTTTTTCCATATGCACTATTCGAATATACAGGATGGTCTCAAATTCGCCTTCTCGGGGGTGCCTCGAAGAATATGAGAAAAGGGGGCGTGGAAAACTTTCAAAAATTTTCTCCCCTTCCATATAACCTCCCCCTCCCCGATCGTTACAAATATTCCCCATTAATCAAGCGTTGTCAAAATGATTTTTCACAGTTCCCCCTCTTCGCCTTCCGCCCCTCTCCCGCCCTTACGCCAACAGCGAAATGATTCGTGACATCTGATATGTTGTAAATAAAACTTTTGCGAGTTATCTATTATTTACATAGTTCGGGGGATGAAAGTTTTCTATCTTGTCTTCATTTTTTTTTCTGTTATATTCGACACGTAAAAAATATGTTTCTTCCGTTGCGTAATTTTTTGCGACGATTTTATATGCCGTCTCAACTATTCGTAATATTCTAACTTTATTTTTTTTTAATATTATACAATAACATTATTTTAATTATACATAATATTACGTTTATCAGTGTAAAAGTTAATATTTATTAAAAATTATATAATACCTTTTGCATATTTTATATTTCATTCTAATTATAAAAAATCGCGGAAACATATATGTATATGTATATATATATATATATATATATATATATATATATATATATATATATATATATGTGTGTGTGTGTGTGTGTGTGTATTAAAATAACTGCTAATATTTTTATAAAAATACTAATAGAAAGTATCATTATTCACCAGTAAAATATTTAGCCGTTTTTATTATATGATGAAATTTCATGCTACTTTTATTACGAGCAATATAAAATACGACGGCATCAAATTATCAGAAAAAAAAGTTTAAAATTGAAAATGAGATTCTTCATTGTATAGTGAAATAAAACCAGCGCCTTGGCGTTCGAAAATGAGCCTCGCATAGCCCGAAGGTCCGTCGTTTCATATTTATATTATAAATTGAACATGTGAAATGTGTATAAATTTAATATCATCATCTTTATTGTTATCAAAAATAATATATTTTTTTACTTCAATTTAAATAATGCATACGTAAAAATTGATCTTTTATATTTTTTAATATAAAAAAATATCGTCATATATATATATATATATATATATATATATATATATATATATATATGACGCAAATATGTAATAAAATATTCTTTTTTTTTCATATATATGTGCATAATATCATTTATATAAAAATATTGTATATTTATGCTACAGGATATTTATTGCATTTTACGTTTGAATTTTGGTAACGCATTTGTTCGCTTATTTACTTGCGGGTTGCGGATTCAAGCCCGTGATAAATGACCGTTGAAAAAATAAAAACTGATCGCGTCGATGGTATTTATTTCAAATAGCGTACAGAAAATGTCGCAAATATAAAATGAATTTACTGAAAAAAAAAATGAAATAAATATTAGAGAGCCCCAACTTTAAATACGAGTGATTTTGTAAAAAAATATAATAAATCAGGATATTTTTTTTGTTAATATTTAAAAATTATTAATAAATTTTATATATAATATTAATAAACTAGAGGTTAAAATTTTATAATTCTGAAAAAATAAAACAAATTAATTATAAATCAATTTAATATTCTTATATTTTTAATACGATTCGTTTAAAATAAAATATATGAATACATTTTTTTTGCACGTTTGTCGCTTAAAATATATTAAATTAATTTCCGGAATAGCTATTTCAATAGCGAAAAAGATAACCGTTTCGTTCATTCAAATATAGTCATAGCAATGAATCGTTAAATGATATATTTCCGGCTTTTTCCGAATTTATTCCGTACAACTATTGATTTATTAACATCGACGTTTTTTTTTTAATAACTCCGTTACCGAGTCGCCGATTTGAATTGGAAATATTTCATAGTTCACAACTACATTTTATTATAATGCGGACCTCTTTTTATTAATTTTTATTTTTGAGGTCGCACTGCAGATTATTTATTACAAAATCTATATTCAAAAATTTTTATTGTATTTATTTTGAACCGTCATCTATACTAAAATATAATATTTACATTTCAATTTGATTTATATATATATATATATATATATATATATATATATATATATATATATATATATATATATATATATATCAAAAAATTATATATAATATTTAAAAAAAAAATTATCGTTGATTTTTTAATCAGATAAAATTTTTTTTTGAATCAAAAGAAAAACTTTGTAAAATCGCTTTTCCGCATGTGAAAAGCGATCGATGTAAAAGTTTAAATGTTGAACGTAGCGAAAAATAAAAGCGGCGTTTCGATAAACCGTAATCGAGGCTTCGAAACGAGTCAACGTGCAACTAATTTAATTCATTAAACTAATAATATCTGATTAAATTGAAAATGATAAAATCAAATAAATACTTTTTAGCGGTTTTGCGAGATCATAAGTGGTTTGCGGTTCGCGAATTGAACAGACCTGAACCGAATTATCGATTGTATTAAATTTTAGTGCAGGTAGAATATACAATTAATATATATATATATATATATATATATATATATATATATATATATATATATATATATATATATATATATACATTTGTATATCTGAGATATTGTTCGATATTTATATATTGATTGACTACGTGGTATAAAATTTATTTTTAATATAAATAAATATAGAATATTAATGTATATTTCTTTAAAATACATCCTTTAATATACGAATTTTTAGTCGTTGTTTTAAATAATTATATATCTTTTTGAATAAAAGTAAATGAATACATTTCGTCGTCGAATCGGAAACAGCGTGTCGCAGAGCTAATCTCGCGCCAATCGCGGTCGTAGCGCAATAGCAAAATTGACAAGAAGCGCTCGCGGCTTGTTTCCGGCACATTATTTTTTCCTTCCTTCCGTCCCCTCACCCCTCATCCCCTAAAGCGCAGAATGTTTATCGGAGTTAAATCGTACGACTTCATTTGATATTCGACGCTCATTTGAACGTGCGACGGGAAGTTCAAGTGTTATAAGGATGAGGCGCGCGTATGGGAAATTTGAGGAAATTCAAATTGGAATTGAATCTTGGTGAAATTCCATTTGGATCGTTTGTATGCGAGTAAAATATTGAGGAGTTCGTGTTCGTCAAACGAGACACAATAGCATGTAAAATAAACACATATATTACGTATTTACGCATACGTGCGTATCATTTATATATATATATATATATATATATATATATATATATATATATACAATATAAATAATATACGTGTAAGTGTATATTTGTATGTGTGTGTGTACATCTATTGATTTTAATCGCCTCAATGATCTCAAGTGCGTATCATAATATATTCATGATAAATACGGCAGATACTGTTTATTGATAAGCGATGTGTCTATAGATTGTAATTTGTGAAGAAACCCCTTAAATTTATATATATATATATATATATATATATATATATATATATATATATATATATATATTTAATATTTATTTGACTTTCTTCTAGAATCAGTGAAGATTTATGCAGTATAAATTTTAAAATTTATATTCAAAAGAGTATAATACAATATAAAAAAAATAATTGATAACTAAAATAATAAAATTTTTAACCGATAATATTTATATAAAATAATAGTTAAATTTTTATGTATTATCAATTGTTAAATTTATATTATTATGTTTAAGTTTAAAATTAGTATATGTATTATATTAATTTTCAATAGAAAATCAAGTCACACAGAACTCTCATTTCAAGAAGACCTAATCGCCTTTGCACTATCGGCTGTTCCAGAAATTCCTCCAATCTATTCTGTAATTTCAAGCCGATCATTACCAATTAGTGTCAACACTTGTTGGCATTAATGACATCTAATCTTTTAGATTGTTCAGTACATCAATAAATTTAAAATTATTATGAAACTATCGTGAACAAGAAAGACGTAATACTCTTCATTATATGCAAATAATTTTTTACTGCGATAGAATAACATTTTTGTTTTTTTAATATATGAGAAATACGATGTAATTAAATTTTTAATTTATCACTATTTTTTAATTATTTCATATTGACTGATCGATATTGTCAAACGTACAACGATTGTATGGAATTAATATCAATTTAGTCTAGCAGTGACCTGACTTCATTCGATCAAACAAATCGGTTCTATTGTATACACAAAATTCAATAACAATAACGAATCGATCTATCGACTGTGTAATTAATATTTATATATATATATGTGTGTGTGTGTGTGTGTGTGTTTCATATTATTTTCTATTACGTGCCGTCCGTGAATTAATGTCATAAATTAAAATTGTATCGATTCAATTTCTCCATCCGTTCGATTTAACGGCGCATAAGAATTCAACATATTTTTATTTTATACATCAATTTGCGATTTAAAAAATAAAAATTTGTAACAGTTTTATAAATGTTTTTTTTTTTTACGCGCGATAAGGTGAAATCGATCGATAAATTGTGTTTTCGTCTATATTTATTTGCACTAGGTTTTTTCATCGTAATATAATTTATATTATGAACGTATTTCGCTCGTTAAAAATCTTAAAAACATTGTTTCTCAAGTATTATATATATATATATATATATATATATATATATATATATATATATATATATTATATATATATATATATATATATATATATATATATATATATATATTATTTTTAATTCTGGAAAAACAAAATTACATTTTTTAAATTATCATTAAAGTCATTCATATTACAATATTATTTAAACGAAAAAATATTACAATTTCATATATTTGATATAAATATAATTTATATTTTATTTGTTAACTGAATATATAAAGTTATTTTTATAAATAAATCAATATCGAATATTTTGTAAGAAAGATCATAGTTTAAAAAAAAATATATGCGCCACTATAATTAATAATAATTATTATTAATATTATTCAATAAAATACGACAATTTTGTGCCATTATTTTCACTAAATTAAAAAAAAAATAGACATGTCAAATACAGTGTATGGCTTGATGGTGAAATTGACATACGGTTTCTTAGTAAGCACATTAATGAAAATACTGTCATACTGTACAAACTGCAACACAAAAGTATTATATATATATATATATATATATATATATATATATATGCGTGTGTGTGTATGTGTGTGTTTTCACGCTTACACGGTTTTCTGCATCAGCGGACACGTAGAATGAAACCTGAAAAGTGAGGAATGAGAAGGGTGCCAGGAAAAAGAGTAAACTATGCACGTCTGTGTGTGTGTGTGTATGCGCGATACTATCCGCTGTGTGTTGTGTGGCCATTCCGCGATTTCTGTCCGTTTAGGGGATGCACTCATACTATTCAAACGAAAACCGCCGGGCACCGGGAAATAGGGCCGACGATGGGGTTAAAAACGACCCCATACCCGACCAAAAAGTGCCGCCGCCGTGTCGTTATGATTCGATATGACTGGTTTCTGGTTCAGTGTTTTTTTGGCTGCTTGCCCGGCACGGCTTCCGATCGTCGTCGGAATGCCGCTCTTCCGCTCTACCCCGCACGGAATGGGTTAACCCATTCTATGCGGAGGCCGATTTATAATTCAATTCGCACAATGGCGTGCCCGCTAATGCACCGCGCCATCGGCGGGTGCCTTTTGATAGGACCATTACTATTATTGTTATTATTATTATTATTATTATTATTAGTATTCCGTAATTCTATTTTCTTCGTTATATTAAATAGAAAATTAAAGTATCTAACATTATACAAATAGTCGATACAGATCTTAGATAAAATAAAATTCACTCACCTATTAATTCTATCTACATTATCAATATATATATATATATATATATATATATATATATATATATATATATATATATATATATACAACGATATATCAGTTTAAAATATACATTAAATACATTTGAAGATTTGTCGTAGAACTGACGACACAATATCAACATGTAAAGAGAACTTTTAATTCGCACATGACGCTGTCGAGTCGATGATTAAATTAAATTAATAACGACATTGTGTTAATAAGCATTTGCCACTATCAACAGGGTTCAAGTATCAGAATTGAAATTGTTTACGTTTCATATCATTGTTTTGAAAACATTGATATTATATTATTGTAGTCAGCCATAATGCATGTTTGAATAATTAAACAATTATCGTTCAATTAATCGCTTACTAATTGCAACGGTGTTATTAACATACAAATAACTTGTGATTATTATTAACCCGAGTTTGAACACGTATTCCATTTTGCGATATCGATTCTTATCAAATGATGTAATTAATAATATACATATATTATTGTATAGATAATATTAATATGTAGCTGAAACAATTTATATCAAGATCTTAAATAACATTGTTTAAAATTTTTCTCTGTTCTGAAGTTCTTGCAGAACCTTTTATCTTTCAATAAATATAATAAGAATAAAAATGTTTTTTTTTAAATAAAACTTTGGACTTCTATTATAAAAGTATCATTTTTGGTAAAGTAGTTGTTGTAAATCAAATTTTATAGTTTTAGAAGAAATTTGGTAATATTTAAACTACAATAAATTTATTTATAAATATTTTTAATTATATTTAAATAAAATATAATTTTCATTAATGATTTTTTGTATAATAACGTTAATGAAACATTATATTTTTTATTAACGTCAACTCGAAATCATATTATATAATGGTGAATATGGAATAAATTATTATATTAATGTACAGTTTGAATCGAAAATCCATCGCACGGAAGACTGAAATAAAGTGCTTTCAGGCACATGTCTGAGAACGAGTGGATATTAGGAACTATAAAAGTATTCAAAGGACCTATGGAAGCGGCACTCGTGGAAATATTGAACAGTGTCGGGTCAAAAGGCATATCTTTGACGTCGCAACCCGAAACTAAGTAAACAATACAAAGTGACCGACGGCACAAAAATAAAGAAATAAGACCGAATATTTATATTGACCGTTACAGATTCCTGCCACTTGTGAGAAGGCAGAAGACTGTCGGAAAACGCCATCTATACGCGCTCACACTAAACCGATATGCATATATTTGCGCAACGTACGTACGCTCAGATGGGATATTAATCGATGGTTTTTGCCCTTAGAGATGTGGGTCATTAGAGGAGTCTTGTCTGTTTGACGTGTGCGCCTAGCGCGAAAGGGGAGAACGGGGGCGAATTCGACACTCTCGTCTTTCCACCCTTGCGTACGTGTGTATGTACGCGTGTACAGTGCCCGTCTTGTATCGCAAATTTGATTTATGTCTAATGGATTATTAATGAATAATTTAAAACTTGATTTTGTCGAACTGAACGCGTTCGAAATTTGCGCTCTATGGAAAATTTTAAACGAGAAATTAACTATATCGATTATTAATATATTTATTAAATAAAACATTAACATTTTTTTATATATATAAAAATACGTGTATTTTTTATAACAATATCTAATGATTGACAAATGAAGTCAATTTTAAATAAAAATGTTTTTATATCATATTTCTAAAATATCGGACATACTATTAATTGAAATATAATAAAAAAAATATTCATGTCTCATTAAATTGTGGTTTTATATAAATTCCACAATATTTAAAATATAGTAATTGAATATTATGTTTATATTGAAATAGAAGTTTAGCAATATGTCTTTGTTAGGAAATGTTAGCATGATTTCAACTACATTTTGGTTTTGTTCGACAACAGAAGTTACAGTCGGAATTTAAATCGACAACAAGTGTAAAAGTGACTTACGACGACAAGTAACAAGCCGTGCATATCCTGGGGGGGACGTAAATATTGAATAAATGCAGCGAAATGTGTTCGAGATGGAAAGACAAGGGGGCTCTCGGAGCATACGAGAATGCACTCTCCCGACTCCAACCTTTCGACTCCAACGGAAGATATTGCGCGGAGAGTCGCAATGATTAATGGCATCGGATGGCGGAAAGTTTGCGTCGTGGCAACACGCCGTTTAATATTATTGGTCTGTCCGTGTTGGAGAAAAAAAAATTTAAAAAAAAGTTGTCGATGGTGGTAAAAATATACGAGGTCTGAACTAGCGTCGAGAAAAAGATGGGAATCGAACAATATGCATGGGAAAAGCTGTAGAGAGTAGGTATGCGAGAAAATACAACATCCCCCTGCTCGGGGGACAGCGGGGTAGGACAATGATGAAAACAAAAGCGTCCGCGAAAGTTCGGTGACTTGCGAAAAGCTTCGCTCTCGCGTTGAACAACGTCTGAATGGTGAACTAAAGCGTCCCCGGTTTGCCTAGGCATTTTGCTAAATGTACAATCTACGATTTTGACACTTTTCAAGTTAAATTTAAGCAATACAAACGCGCGAGATTTGACTATACTATAAACTTATATGTATTGTAATATAATACAATAGAATTCGTTGTGAAAAATTTAGATTTTGAAATAATTAAAAAAAAAATATTTTTCTTTTTTGATATCAAATCGTAATCTTTCAAGTCAGAAAATTTCCATTTTACTTCATAATTCAATTTTTCTTATCGTAAAATAAAATATTTTATACATTGTTATAATTATACTAATAAAAAAACAATCGCATGCTCATAAAATATTATATAATAGTCAATATTTATTTCAACATAAAATTTTATTACATTTATAATTAAAATTCAATAATATTATTTTATAAAATTATTAACGATTGTTCAATCTTCTTTTTCATCCATAACAAGTCGTAGTGTCATAATATTTTGTTTAGTCTAATTATTTTTTTTACTATTGTTATATATTTATTTAAATACATTTTTAAAACTAATGAATAATCTGTATTTAATTAAAATAATAATAATATCTTAAAATTAATTAGTTCTTACTTTACACATACACACACACACACACACATATATATATATATATATATATATAATATTTAACTCTTAAATACACATAATATTCAAACAACCCTAGGGCGAAGTACCATTTTCGCACCCCACCTCCACCCTCTCTTTTCTTCGGAGGTCCGAAATTGAGTTGTATCGTTTCGTAGGCCATAATGATGGCAACCTAAGGCACAGTGCACATTATGCAATGCGCGCGACGTAATGCGGCGTGACATAATTTACGGGACCCTCGGACTTTGCACATGCATGCAGTTCATCTGCATAATTCCACAGTTTTGAAAATATGCACATTTCGGCGGCGGCGGCGGTACGGGAGGGGCATAGTAGAATTTGCACAAAGTTTCAAGACATCCAACTTTTGCCGTTCAACAATGGAACTACGGCGAAAGGCGCACGTTTACGTTAAATTTAACGCTCTTGTTCAAAGTTGAACGTCAACAGCCTTAAAGTTGACCAAAAAAAATAAAAAATATATATACATCTGAAAATATTGTCACTATTTTAAAGTGAAAATTTTGAAATTGCATTTTTTTTCTAATTGGCTGACAAATATTTATACGGTAATCCATGGAAAAATAAAAACATAATTAAATGTTGAATAATAGTTCAATTTTTATTTCTCATATAATATTTGTAGTTACATATCAGAATTTTAACAAAAAAAAAATTAGATATAAGTTTGTCTATTTTAATCTGTGAAGAAATAATAAGTTATGAAATTACAATAATAATTTTCATAGGAAAAACATTTAAAAATAATTATAAATGAATTATTTTTTTAAATAAAATTTAATATTTTTTGATAAAATAATAATTATTAAAAATGTAGCCAAAATATTTATAACAGTAAGAAAATAATATTTAATAATTACAAAATTTATTGAAATGCTTAAGTTAAAGTTCAGTCCTCTTAAGATAAGATTAAGTTAAGTTTAAGTTTTTCGAGGCCCACGTTGGCAGCAGACGATTGATAATAGGCTGTGAGTTTTTTTAGCCGGTAAGAATCTTGGCACTCTCACCAGGCCGGCCTGGTGGGGTAAGTCTTATGCAAGATTTTTAAACACAGCCTGCCCATCGAAACAAAAAAAAGGTCAGTTTAAGTTAAATATAAGATAAGTTAAGTTAATGTTAAGTCTAAGATAAGTTTAAGCAATGTTTAAGTTTAAGATAAGTTTAAGTGAAGTTTAAGATAATATTAAGATAAGTTTAAGTTAAGTTTAAGATAAATTTTAGATACGTTTAAGTTAGGTTTAAGTTTAAGATAATATTAAGTTAAGTTTTAGATAATTTTAAGTAAGGTTTAAGTTAAGTTTAAGATAAATTTTAGATACGTTTAAGTTAGGTTTAAGTTTAAGATAATATTAAGTTAAGTTTTAGATAATTTTAAGTAAGGTTTAAGTTTAAGATAACTTTTAGTCAAGTTTATGATAAATTTTAGTTAAGTTTTAGATAAATTTATGTTAGGTTTAAGTTTATGATAAGATTAAGTTAAGTTTTAGATAATTTTAAGTTAGGTTTAAGTTTAAGATAAGTTTTAGTTAAGTTTATGATAAATTTTAGTTAAGTTTTAGATAAATTTAAGTTAGGTTTAAGTTTAAGATAAGTTTTAGTTAAGTTTATGATAAATTTTAGTTAAGTTTTAGATAAATTTATGTTAGGTTTAAGTTTATGATAAGATTAAGTTAAGTTTTAGATAATTTTAAGTTAAGTTTAAGTTTAAGATAAGTTTTAGTTAAGTTTATGATAAGATTAAGTTAAGTTTTAGATAAATTTAAGTTAGGTTTAAGTTTAAGATAATATTAAGTTAAGTTTTAGATAATTTTAAGTAAGGTTTAAGTTTAAGATAACTTTTAGTCAAGTTTATGATAAATTTTAGTTGAGTTTTAGATAAATTTAAGTAAGGTTTAAGTTTAAGATAATATTAAGTTAAGTTTTAGAAAATTTTAAGTAAGGTTTAATTTTAAGATAAGTTTTAGTTAAGTTTATGATAAGATTAAGTTAAGTTTTAGATAATTTTAAGTTAGGTTTAAGTTTAAGATAAGTTTTAGTTAAGTTTATGATAAATTTTAGTTAAGTTTTAGATAAATTTATGTTAGGTTTAAGTTTATGATAAGATTAAGTTAAGTTTTAGATAATTTTAAGTTAGGTTTAAGTTTAAGATAAGTTTTAGTTAAGTTTATGATAAATTTTAGTTAAGTTTTAGATAAATTTAAGTTAGGTTTAAGTTTAAGATAAGTTTTAGTTAAGTTTATGATAAATTTTAGTTAAGTTTTAGATAAATTTATGTTAGGTTTAAGTTTATGATAAGATTAAGTTAAGTTTTAGATAATTTTAAGTTAAGTTTAAGTTTAAGATAAGTTTTAGTTAAGTTTATGATAAGATTAAGTTAAGTTTTAGATAAATTTAAGTTAGGTTTAAGTTTAAGATAATATTAAGTTAAGTTTTAGATAATTTTAAGTAAGGTTTAAGTTTAAGATAACTTTTAGTCAAGTTTATGATAAATTTTAGTTGAGTTTTAGATAAATTTAAGTAAGGTTTAAGTTTAAGATAATATTAAGTTAAGTTTTAGAAAATTTTAAGTAAGGTTTAATTTTAAGATAAGTTTTAGTTAAGTTTATGATAAGATTAAGTTAAGTTTTAGATAATTTTAAGTTAGGTTTAAGTTTAAGATAAGTTTTAGTTAAGTTTATGATAAATTTTAGTTAAGTTTTAGATAAATTTATGTTAGGTTTAAGTTTATGATAAGATTAAGTTAAGTTTTAGATAATTTTAAGTTAGGTTTAAGTTTAAGATAAGTTTTAGTTAAGTTTATGATAAATTTTAGTTAAGTTTTAGATAAATTTATGTTAGGTTTAAGTTTATGATAAGATTAAGTTAAGTTTATGATAAATTTTAGTTAAGTTTTAGATAAATTTAAGTTAGGTTTAAGTTTAAGATAAGATTAAGTTAAGTTTAAGATAATTTTAAGTAAGGTTTAAATTTAAAACTTAACTTAATATTATCTTAAACTTAAACCTAACTTAAAATTATCTAAAACTTAACTTAATCTTATCATAAACTTAACTAAAACTTATCTTAAACTTAAACCTAACTTAAAATTATCTAAAACTTAACTTAATCTTATCATAAACTTAAACCTAACTTAAATTTAGCTAAAACTTAACTAAAATTTATCATAAACATAACTAAAACTTATCTTAAACTTAAACCTAACTTAAATTTATCTAAAACTTAACTTAATCTTATCTAAAACTTATCTTAAACTTTAACTTATCTAAAATTTATCTTAAGCTTATCTAAAACTTAACTTTAAGTTTAAGATAAGATTAAGTTAAATTTAAGATAATTTTAAGTTATCTTAAACTTAAACTTAACTTAAAATTATCTTATACTTAACTTAAATTTATATTAAACTTAAACTTTACTAAAATTTATCATAAACTTAACAATAACTTATCTTAAACTTAAACCTAACTTAAAATTATCTAAAACTTAACTTAATCTCATCTAAAATTTATCTTAAACTTATCTTAAACATATACTTATCTTAAACTTAAACCTAACTAAAATTTATCTAAATTTAACTAAAGTTTATTTAAATTTAACTAAAATTTTAAGTTTATTTGTAAAATTTATAAATTTATAAACATATGTTTAATAGAAATAATTTAATTATTTTATTTTAAGTATAGTTTTTTTATATAATCTTACTAATTTTTATTATAATTTTATTATCATTAGTATCAAATTTAATTTTAAAACAAATTCGTGAAAAACTCTCCCCCTTTGAATGTAGATAAGTTAAGTTTAAGATAAATTTTAGTTTACTTAAGTTTTTATGTAAAATTAAAATAAAAATATATTTAATATAAATTTAAGTAAAATTTAAATAAAAATAAGATTAATTTATCTTAAGTTAAGTATAAGTTAAGATTAAGTTAAGTATAAGTTAAGTTTATGTAAAGTTTAAGTTAAGTTTATGTTAAGTTTAAGATAAATTTTAGTTAAGTTTTTTTGTAAAATTAAGATTAAATATGTTTAATATAAATTTAAGTAAAATTTAATTTAAAAAAATAAGATTAATTTATGTTAAATTACGTATATGTTAAGATTAAGTTAAATTTAAGTAAGTTTAAGTTAATATAAGTTAAGTTAAATTAAAGTAAAGATAAGTAAGTAATGTTAAGACCTATTTAAGTTAAAAAAAACATCTATATTATTCCAATATAAAATTTAGTTTGTTAAAGAATCAATTTAATTATAAATAACGCTTTATAATGAAATTATAAACTTTATTGTCTTTCATTTGTAGATATTTAATTATTAAATCTTCTAACAAATATATGTATATGTTATTTGTAGATATTTGAATTTTGCTTGATTTAATTAGAATTAATTATAAATTATTTTTGTTCCATAGAACTAAAATCAATATTATTTTAAATGATATAATTTATCCGTTAATAATTTTGAAATAAAGAATTTAGTATAAAAAAAAAATAATATAAATAATAAACCCGAACCGATCATATCGCTTTAAGAATTGTTTTTCCAATAATCGTATATTGTGCCCTTTGTGCCCTAAACGTTCACTACGCAACACATAAAATCATATGCATTATACACGTAAACGTAAATACACACACACACACACACACGCACACGCGTTAGCGCGCATTGACTGTCTACGAAAGTTCCCGCGTAGGCTGGAAAAGCGTTTAACCGAACAGTTAAACGAACGGTTAAACGTTAGCGGTTTACAACTATTGTGATTCAGAAGGCGCCGCGCCGCGTTTCACTGGGAAGGCGTTTAAGACCAACATAAGTGATCATTTGAAATGCCGTAGAATACTTAATGAATCGCCTAATTTGGGACACGTTAACCGCGTTCATTTATTGAATTATTAAGTGCGCCCTTTCGGTGCCCGCTGCCCCCCCCCCCCTCCTTTTGGGAAATGCCGTAGGGACGGAATGATGGGATGAAGTCGAAATCGTAACGGCGCCACAATGTCAGGACCGTTGTTTTTGGGGGAAAACGTTGTTAACGTATAAACGTACGCGTGTGTAAAATCGAACGACTCGATTGTGGCCTGCTACGATGTTTGGCGATTTGATTTATGATTTTATTTGTTTATTTATGATGATCGCACGTGATAAATGTTCAATGTTATAAAATAACGGGCACCTGAGATAATTTTCGAAAACAAATATATGTTATGTTATTGATAATATGTTAGTGATAATTCTTGTATAGCACGATGGCCTCCATTCAAATGATATGAACGATCAGAATTTATATTCAAAAGATCCAAATATTAAATCTCAGTATTATAATGTAACGGATATCTGAGGTAGTTTTCAAAAAGAAATATATATCGATGATGTGAAAATATTTTGAAATAAATAGAAACGGTTTTTGTTTAACACGATGGCCTAGATAATTAAAATTACACTTATATATATATATATATATATATATATATATATATATATATATATATATATATATATATTATATTGTAATATAATACATCTTATTTTTAATTTATTATAATATTCAAATATTTAAAATTATCAAAAATAAAATCAAATAGTTTTACTTAATATTCAGAATTCCATTAGTGAATAAAAATTTATTGAAATAGCTTTATATTTATATATGTATATATATATATATATATATATATATATATATATATATATATATATATATATATATATATATATATATATATCGTATATATTTATTTACATATACCATCACTGATTGAACTCTGAAATGAAATGTATAAGTTATGCGGTGAAATAATTAATTATTTTAATCGAATGAATATTTTGAAATGCATTCTGAAATTTGAAATTTATCTATTCAATACAAATAATATATTTTTAATATACTAGAGACTTATTAAGCTAATTAATTTAAATTTTTATTATTAAACCTGGGATGATTTCTAGATATTATTTTAGAAGTTAGATAAACATATATATATATATATATATATATATATATATGTGTGTGTGTGTGTGTGTGTGTGTGTGTAATGCATTATAATTTTCAAACATTACATGTTTGCAAATAAAAAAATAGTTTAATTTCATTACAACAATTTAGTCAAAAAATATATTCTGGCTTTTAACAAATATATATATATATATATATATATATATATATTCGAGTATATTTCAAAGATGAAATTTTCCCCCGAAAATATCCGTTAACACTTCCTACACGATTTTATAGAGGAAATTTTCACCGAAAAGCACGTACACGTCACTTTTATCGTTATTTATGTGAGAGGTCTATCAAAAGTAGAGAAAAATGTTTGCATCGATTCCGCTGAATTTGATAAGGTCATATTTTCGTGATTGAGACGATATTTTAGCAAATAATATATATATATATATATATATATATATATATATATATATATATATATATATATATATATATATAATATACAAGAAGTACCAATAAAATATATTAGAGGTTTTGAATAACTTTGATGATCATATATTTATTGAACACGTTTATTTAATATTACTAGGGAATATTGTAAAGATATTACTATTTGAATTAACATCCGTAGATTTACATGTTCATTTGTAATACAATATTATTATTATATTTTATTAAAATTTAAATAAAAATGTTTCAATATTAGACATAAAAATTTGATTAAGATGCAAAAAATGTGATTGAAATTTTTGTTTCAATAATATTTTCAATACTTTCCAATAATAAAATTTTATATTTGTAGACATGAAATATATAAATTCGACCGACGTCGTTTTCGCGTTTGAAAAGTCAATTTTTCATCGTGCAATCTTATTTTAATTTTCCGAAAATCCTTCGATGTATGATTTTCTGCAAGCAAAGAAAGCTTTTTCTTTTCGTTTTATAGAGACTTCATCTTTTCAATGGTCGAATGTATAATCTTGACAGTAGTCTGAAGATGCACTATCCGATTGAAAACGAAACTATTTATTTTAAAAGACATTTTGAGGCGCTCGAATGAATGCAACAAGTTGGAGTAAAAATGTGATGGAAAAACAGATTCGAATAACGTCTTTTCTTTTTCATGCTTTGCGAGTGTTTTCAGCGTATTCAAATTTTCTGAAAGCGAACCGTTCATGTTGAATAATTCTATCGATAAATTATTTTATTTTAGAATTCTCTATACATATTATTTAAAGAAATCATTTTATCTCTCTTTATAATCTTTTTACAACAATTTATAATATAAATTTTAATAATAAATAAATTATGCGAAAATATCTTTGGCTTAATATATTTATTTTATATTATTTTTTTATAAAATTAAATCATTAGCTGTATACATATATATATATATATATATATATATATATATATATATATATATATATATATATATATATATATATATATATATATATATATATATATATAGGTATAAATATATATATATAGGTATAAATAATATGTGTGTGTGTGTGTGTGTATATAATTCATTTAAATATCTTACTAAAAGAAAACAAATTCAATTTTGAAACACTTTTTAATGTGACATCTTTCGAAAATATTATTCGACAATATCGTGAACTTTAGTTAAAAATTTCGATTATATAGTCTATAGAAATATTATTTTTTAAATTAGCGGTCGACATAAAGCGTGTACCTTTTTTGACATTCTGTATATATATATATATATATATATATTAGAATATTCAGTTATATTTCATCGTTATATAACATTATAAAATTATAAAGTTATAACGATATCGTGGTATCTGAACTTATTGGGGCAACTTATACATGTTTAGCTCTATTTTGTTTACGAACTCAAACAATATTTTGCCGCTTCGCTGCCTTTTAATATTGCCCTTATTTATACGATGTTAAATATTTCGAATAAATTTATCAATTATGATCGATATTTTCATCGTTATATATATTTCATAATATAATTTAAATGTTTTTAATTTTATTCGTATAATCTACTAAGAAAACATTTTCCGGTAAAATAATTTTCAAACTGTTGTTACTATGTAAATAATCATTAAAACTTATTTTATTTCATTACAATATATCAAAGCTATATAAAATTATTTTTATTTTTTTTTTCAACATATTATTTTTTTTTCATCATAAATAACATCACAATTGAAAATTACCATTGTTCGCATACCACATAACAATTTATTACGAAATATTTTCTTGTAAAATATTTCAGTATTATTATTTAAATTACATGAATTTAAAATATATTTGATTGTTATTGTTATAAACAATATTTTATATACATAAAAGTGCAATTAAAATTTATTGTACAAGTGTGACAAATTATTTATGAAAATAAATATTTATATTTTTCTTTTTATAATTACATTTTTAAAACCTTTTGATAATTTGAAATGATTTTAACAAATAATTAAAATTATTTTTTATTTATATTTTAATGTTATTTTTTTTTATTGCAAACAAAATTAAATCGTTATCAATGAATCAGTACCAATATAAAGCATGCGTTATAAAAAATCTTCTCTTTTTTTTTACCGTATTGATATATAAAAGATAGTTATGTTTGTACTTCAATACGCAATTTATAAATATTTTCATTTCGATAAATCCGTATTTTTTTTTATACTTGCAATCCGATCACAAAGGAAACCATTACATTTATCTGGTTAAACGAGATTACATTTTTTTTTTTACCATCGTTCGGGAAGAGAGCGGGAACGGGTGCGCGATCCCGGTCGAATACATCAGGATCAAATGTATTGGTAAAAATCGTAATTTTTCTATTTTACAAGTGCTCGGTCAACCGGACACGCCGAAAGTAAAGGAATAAAGGGAACGACGGAACGTCCGAAAAGGAAGAAAACGACGAAAGTGCGTTATCGACATTCGACAAACTGTTCGAGAGGACTTAGAAGTCAGGAATATGTGGGCAAAAATAAAAAAAAAAAACAGGAAAAAGAATACAGGGCTGTCCCTTCGTAAGAATGACTTTCAAAGTTAACGCATTCTAAATTATTTAAATATGAAAATATTTATGTAATATCGCTTCATGTGATCGATTAGTAAATTTAAGTTTTGACGGTTGGACTATGCGGTAAGAGATGAAACCGCAACCGCAATTTGAAGACTGGAAGTTACTGGCTGAAAATAAAGGACAATGGAGATATTTCTAGGAGAATGTAAAGAATCATAACTGTTTGTTGTGGTATAAATGAATCGATGAATGAATATGTCTTAAATTTATATAATATATTACATTTCCTTCATTGAAACAATGTTGTTTTATTATGTTTTCCATAATTTACTAATATAAGGATTTGACCTTTCATTTCAATAAATGTAGCTCTATATGTATAAAAAATATATATATTTTATTTAAAAAATTCTACCATTTTTCGTTTTACAAAGAGTTTTTTTTAGAAATCAATATTTCCACGATCAACTTAACTTATCTATGTTTATCTCTAAATATATTTTAAACATTTTTTCATGTACCTGATTTTTTAAATTATTTTTCCTTTTTTTTGTAAAGCGGCGTCCATAAAAAATTTTTCCCCAAAAGTTACTAGTATTATATTGTAATTATAAATATTGAAATACATATATTTTTAATCAGTATCTTGATACATATATATATATATATATATATATATTGTGTGTGTGTGTGTTTTAAACGAAATAATACTTTTCGCTAAAATTTGCATACAATGTTCCGAAATTTAGAGCCCTAAACCGCGCCGCGTCGATTAAACCATTGCCGGTTTATTATTTAACTCAATTACCGAACGCAATATGGACATTTGTCGTTTAACAAAACCGTTAGATCCGTTTACGATCGCAATTTATTATACGGCTATATCAAATGTATAAAATTACGCAAAATCTATCAATGTCTATCCTATCGATCGACAGAATAATTATGATTATAATATTATATAATACAATCGTTCATTCATATTAATATAATTAAATTGTCGAACGATTTGAAAAATTCACGATATTGTAATATTAAAAAAAAAAAAACGATTTTTTGTCGTAACAAAAGAAAAATAAAGAATTTCAAAGTGGTAACCCTGAAAATGTACAGGACCATGGTATAACTCTCGTGGAGCTAAATCTAGTGGATTAACGACGGTTGTAAGAGTCGAAAGTGCTAGAAGGACATACCGATACTGCTATACGACAAAAGACGTTTTTACACTGGTGTCGAGTAACCGTAACAACTCGACTATAAATTTTCGATAAATGAACCGATTCCGACGAAATACAGTGGGCGCACGATTTTTTAACTTGGACACATTACGTTATTCAATCTAAATCGTATCGGTGTTCGATTCATTATAATATATATATATATATATATATATATATATATATATATATATTTAATTGCGTTTTAATTGTCAATATTTTCACTTTCTATTATGAATTTTACTATTAAAATCAATGTTCTTCAAAAAACATCTTTTGACTCTGGATTTTTTGCCGATATAATCAGTATAGAATTTTATAGCAGTTGAAAAGTAAGTAAAAAAAACTACAGATTTTTAAGCGATAATTTCTTCATCGATTTTTAGATAAACTAAATTATTATAATAGGATCCGAATGATGAATTTCGGTAAATCGATTTCAATAAAGTGGAAGCGATAAGTTAAAGGGCTGCATCCTCAATTTTGAAGGGTATGAGATGGTTGAAATTGAAACGCGTCTTATGTTAAATATGCAAACATACATTATTACCGAGATTATATCGGCTTAATGGTATTTTGACTTATCGCATCTCGATCGGGATTTGGATCTAGCACGTATTTGGCTTATGATACAGGATGGCACTGTTATTGTTTCAGTAAGCTCGCATACGAAAATCTATAATGAGACGCTGACCTGAATAATATCAGGGATTTATCCAGTGTGTGCCTAAAATTGTCCTTCTTAATCTCGTCTACGGGCACCCTTATATACTGTTTGGGGTGAATTTAATTGTTTTAAATTAGACAAGTTTCAACATTATTATTAAAAATATACAGAGTAAGTAAATAAATATGGAATATAAATTTGACGTTTAAAAAAATGTATATATTATTATTTTTTAATTTTCTAATAGTAATAGATCTATGGATATCTGAAAATATTTTTATTAAAACTCAATAAGGTGTACAAAATATATTTTAAAAATTATAAATAAAAAATGTAATCCTATTATTATTCAGTATTAAATTTACAATGTTCTACAATCATGTTGAGTGATTTATATGAATTAAAAAAAAAACATCATTCCACTTTAGAAAAGATAAATAAATTAATATCTATGAACGTTAAAAAAAACGGATAATGCAACTTTGTAATCCGATATCCGTAGAGCGTTTCGCAAAAGGGTGAAAGAAAATTTCGCTTTGTTTGAATGGGGTGTGGTGACGACGTTTAAAACTACTTCACGTGCGTGTAAAGGAACACAGGGCTGTAAGGGAAAAAACTAAAAGTCATATTTCAAAAGCTTATTGGCATGCCCGCGAATTCCGGGATACTTGCGAGAAGTTGTTTAACACGGTCCCCTACGACTTTTGTTCTGACAAAGGTGCTATTTATTGCCGAACTAGTTAAGTCAAGTTAAATGTTGTCGGTTGTGAACCCAAACAGCCCTCTGCTCTATATGGATCAGCTATTTTTTTTCTTCGGTCCCTTTAGCTCTCGGTGCGCTTCTTCTATCTATCTATCTATCTATCCCGGCTATCTATCCCTTTTTACTTGGTTTCATTTTGCCGGGTCTCCGGTGCGACGTTAAGTATTTATTACGAATCCAAAGAGGAAGAAAAAAAAATACCAGAGGAGGGCACACAGAGATAGGACGGGTGCAGTCTGGGAGAAAGAGTAATTGTGCAAAAGATTGATTGTTTTTCGAACCCCTTCTTCTACGCCGTGCACTTCTTGACGCGTAGAAATAGTGAAAAGAACTAAAACCGTTATTACTCTTGGATTTCCAATCAGATTTTCTTCTAGTAAAGACACGATTTCAAATTCAAAAAGTCATGTTATATATATACATATATATATATATATATATATATATATATATATATATATATATATATATATATATATATATATATATATAATAAATAATTTTTATATAAAAATAAATCAGCAGCATAATAAACCTATATATGGATCGAATCATTTCTTATAATATTCTTACTTTTACGAACAACAGATTCATTTTTTTACATGATCAAGTAGTTAACTCAACGTTTAATCTTCAGATGAGTTTCTTTCTAAACGAATTGATTGATAAATCGTCTCGTTTTTATTAGTGTTCGAATTAAAGTACAGAAATCTTGTGATATTTAAATAAATATTATTCAATCAATAAATATATAATTTAATTGCAAAATTGATTAAGATTTCAAATATTTCATTTAATTATGATTAATGAATTACATGTCATTAAAATATAATGTCATTAATGAATAGTATATTATATTTTTAATATATTTATCATTATATATAATAATAAACTGTAATAAACAGCGCATATTATAAATAGTAAAGTAAAAAAGAAAAAGCAATTAAGTAAGAATTGCGCAAAAATTTGTATGTGAGGGTTAAGAAATAGAGTAAGGGCAAAATATATAAAACAAACAATGATGTAAAATAACAACAATTGAGATTACGATCGAAATTGTTTTATGTAAAGCAATTTTGCGAATGACGTATTTCCGAGTTTCCTGGTTAGAATTTCGCATTTTCGCATTTTTTTTTCGCAATAGTCATTTCACCCCAGAGCATTATTTAGCGAAATGGTGTTATTTTGATTGTATCGCATCCAGTAAATGGATCAAACACAACCGATTCCGGGATTTATAACCGCTTGGTCACGGAGCGGGCATAACTTTTGCCGTGTTGATTTTGAAACTGAACACCCCCGTATCTAAAATGTACCATTTTGTAACATTTTACAAATATGAATTTTTCTCTCGTATATATATATATATATATATATATATATATATATATATATATATATATATATATATATATATATATATATATATTAAAAACAATATAATATACAATGCTGGTGACGTCATTAAATAAAAAAATATTATTATATTAATTCTTGCAATTGATTCTACCATGTGTTTTCTAAAATTCTTTAAAAAAATTAGAAAAATTTATTAAAGAAGAAAAATTAACAACACTTTCAGGTAGAATAATATGTTAAACGTAATAAATGTCAACATTAAAAAACAAATAGATCACAATAAATTGATAGTATTTTATTGTAAAATTTTGGCATTCCTATTATGGCATTTGAATAGAAAGGGCTAATGCATAAATAAAAAATATATGATTTTATTCTTTAAAATCTGAACTAAAATATAAAAAAAATAAAAAATAAAATTTACTCATGAATGATGAAATTGAAAGAAAAAAAAATACAATATTTATATGTATTAATTTGTATGTATAATATAAACAATGTCAAAATATTTCGTTACATATAATAGATTTAGATTAAATTTCAGTATTAAATTCTTATAATTTAGAAGTTGGAAAGGGAAAATAGATAGCATAATAGACAAAAGTACTTCGTTTAAGCTTAATTTACAACGGAGAACAATTTAAAATGATGACGCAATAAATATTCAAAGGGATTTAATATACATTACTGAAAATTTGAAATGTGTTTAGCCATTTTATATAGGTCAATGGAACTGGATTAACAAGGACAAAAGCATTGCTGTAAATTAATGCTTCTCAAAATTTTCTCATAATCTCTTTTAATTGTATAATATTAAAAAATATTTCTATATCTCTCTCATCCTCTTCTGATTTGATAATTTATGATTTTAAATTGTAAAATTATATTATTTAAAACATTAAAACTCCAATCAGAAATTAATAGTCATATGTATTATTAACTGTAATAAACTAATTTTATAAAATATGTTTAAGGTAATTTACATATTTAGGAATTTTGTTTAAAGGAAATATTTCACAATCTTTAAAAAGAAAAGTTTTTAACCAGTTCATTCTCACAATACATATAGCAGAAAACTTCGAGTCCAAATGATAGCTACACAATAATTAACGAACAGAAAAATGTTGGAATTGGAAGGCAGATTCGAGTTGTTGATGACAAAAACAGAGTAATATATCTAATAATTCTTTGACTGGTATCCTAAAAAAACACACACACTATTTATATATATATATATAAATAGTTGGTGTGATCTTAAAAATTATCGTAAAATATTTATAATCAAAAATTTGCGCATCACAATTTGAGAAACGTTTATTTGAACTATAAACGCAAAGAAGAGTTGCGCGTGCTGGTACCCAATAGTATCAATAGTGCGAATAAATTAAGCAGTGCGGATTCACGTACAGCCGCAGTAATTTAACGCAATAACGTCGATCTAAATTTTATATTAATATTCACCTCTTAGCCGATATAGTGTGAGCACAAAACCGGCACGAAGCGAACGAGAACGGAACACGGGGAAGGGAATTAGAGACTGTTAGAAAGGGCCCTTTTTGAGGTGTTCTCACCCTTAGAAACGTGGCCACGGCCCAACTTGGCCTCGGGTCCTGGCTAATTGTGATTTGAGTCACGTCTTTCGACGGGCAGGTGGCCGAGGACACGAGGGTTGCTTTCGGAGGTGCGCCAGGGCATGAGGTGGTTTCCGACGTTAGGCATTGGTTTGGGCACTGTCGTTTTACATGCAGATGCTTCGATTATACGTATGTATTTCGACTGATTATCAAGTAAATAACATACTACAGAACCAGCTTACGACCGAAATTTTAATGAAAATTGCATTTTCATTAAAATTCATATATATATATATATATAAATTTACATTTTCTTAAATTTATATTACCCGAGGAAATTCAATATGAATAAAATTACCATATTCAAAATCAAATTCGTCTATTTAATATATTTTTCTTTTAAAATTCATTATTAATATTGATAATATTTTCAAGTATTATTAACACCGCTGTACTTTATAAACGTTCACAAATTAAACTTGTAAATAATGTTTTTTTTTTTTTTTTGGTAAATAATTCTATAAATAAAATATTAAATAATATCTGTTAAATAAAATAAATAGATCAAAAATATAAAAATTATATTTTTTTAACATTACAATATATGGATTAAAATATCGCCATTATTATACATAGATAGATAATAACAACGGTTATTCAACAGACCCGTGGGGTAAATCTCTTGTATCCGTTGAGACTATTGACTAGCAGAAGAGTCAAACTACAAGAGAAATTACCCTTGTTGTTAGGAATAGATTTGCTAAAGCAACATGTTATATAACCGTCATAATATAAGCAAATCATAAATAGTATACGAGGTTACCGATATATAAAAGGGATTTAGTAGTTCTATTTGCTCTCACTGATTTTTATATTAACGTTTATACTATTTTTCGAATAGCTGTAGTTATTGAACTTATTAAAAAAAAAAAGCTATTTTTAAATTATTCGATATCATTATTCTCAAATGAATATTTAACATAATCATTACTCGTATCGTTTACATTAGAATTTTTAAATTCTATTATCGACACTAATGTGAGACAAAATTTCCGACGCTCCTAGATATAACACATGAGAAGGTAATGCGATACTTGTATTCAACAGTTGAAAATTTTTCATAACAATTTGTGGAACAAGCGTCATCGGATCGAGAGTAAAACGTGAGCACCTCACGATCTGTCGAACAAAGCAACTATGGGTCACATTGAATGCGTATTCGTGCGAGTAGTGTAATCAATGTGACTTGATGTGGAAAATGGAAGAAGAATAAATAATCGGAGATCGAAAATGGAGTTTCAACCATAATATATATATATATATATATATATATATATATATATATATATATATATATATATATATAATATTTTTGATAGTCAAAATAACATTACAAATTTAAGTGTCAATTAAAGTCTAAAACAAATATTTTTTATAGATAGAACTTTAAAATCTAATATTAAAATAAATCAAGTAAAATATTGTTACGTTTTTGGGCGTGGAGGTTCTAGGATAGAAAATGATACACACAAAAAATATATAGGTCTTACCAATGGAGATTAATTACCGGCAGGTATTACAATAATCGGCAACGAAATACAAGAACAAATTAAAAATTATACACAAACGATAGACACAAACATCAACAGTAACAATAACAACTAAGAATAATCAGATATACAATAAGAGACACAACATTATCAGATATACGATAAGTTAATAATTTTTAAATGTTTCTATGTCCAACAGTCGTTACACTGAGGAATTCAGATGTTGCTGACAGCCCTTCCGTCAAAGTCTACACGACTTTGTCCCGTACACTGGGAAACTCCAAGCTGCTAGTCTAGACATCGTAGAATTCCATCTACGAAACGTGGCCTGAACTTCTCCGAAATAAAATAGCTCAAGAACGACACTCACCTAGACTCCACCGAGCATAGTCTTTTTTTTTTCTAAGGAGGAAATTTGCCGACCAAACAAAAGTGCCCGCAGCAGACGGGCACTTATAGTGTGAGATTCACGCCAGAGATTTTATAATTACTCTGGGTAAAACCCACTAAAACCTCCTGTTTTCCCCGACCCATCCAGAACCGCCGCCAGGCATTGCTTTGTAAGGGGTCGGTGTGATTTAGACGTGTTTTTTCAGCCTTTCGCTGGTGTAGGCATCTGCCTGCCTATACTTCGCGTTTGTAGGCATCTAGTTGCCTTTACTCTCTGTCTGGCCCGGTCATCCGGACATTGCTGTCCAAAACCCGGGCCGAGACGTTATTCCCTTGGTCTCCTTATACTCTCCGCCTCCTCCTTCATTTTCATGACGGTGGAGGCGAAATCGAGCCAGGACGACCAGTTCTCCGTGTTCTCGAGCATACTGCTCACCATCACCTCCGGCGTAACCGAGTGTAGATCCACGCCGGGCAATGGAATGCGGTATGCTCGGCGTGGTCCAGACTGGAATCGCAATGGTGACAGGCCGTCGAGTTCTCCTTTCCGATCCTGTGAAGGTACGAAGAGAAGGACCCGTGGCCGGACAAGAGTTGGGTGAGATGGTAGCTCAGCTCGCCGTGCGCTCTGCCACACCACGTCCTCAGATCGCCGATGAGTCTGTGCGTCCACCTGCCCTTCTGCGAGTCGTCCCATCGCTTTTACCAGTCCTCATATCTGACGGCTCTCGCGTCAGATCTGCTGGCTCTGGCTTCTGTGTCCCTCTCCGGCAACCCGTTCTTTTCTCCGTACATTTACCCGGCCAGGGGGCCTCGGCGCCGGGGGCGGAGCCCCCTACTTTACACCCGGCCGGACCTTTTTTTTTTTTTCTCGTAGAGCCTGTCTCCTAGAGAGCGGGTCCTCAGGTGGCGGATAGGGGAATGCTTGTCAGTGACTCTGTTGCTGGAGGATAGGAGTGAATTAAAATAGCTCCCGCGGACCAACAGGCTGGAGGGGAAGACAACGGGGTGGTCTTCTCCTCCAACACGGAAGAATACTCACATCCGCAGTCGCCGTTACTCACGAATGTTGCACCTGCTTCGGTGGATCTAGTCGGCGCTCGTCGGCCTCCATATTCCCCGGTTGACGTCGTACCAACTGGAAACTTGAAGAGGCCGATGCGTGCGCGCCCGTGACTATCGATCGGGAGTTCTTTTAGAACTGCTGTCTGCTTCGTTCGTGGCCGAGCGATTGCTGATGATCCTGAGTGGAAGAGTGGTGCCTCCGGGCGCTCAAACCATGACCACACCCCCAGCGTCTTGGCCCGGACTCCGGACAGCAATGCTCCGGTGATCGTGCCAGACGACCGAGATGGCAGCGAATGCTCATTAACTCCGAGTATAGGCAGGCAGATGCCTAGACTTGCGATAGGCCGTGGCAACACGCCTAACATACCGATCTAGACCAAAGCAATGCCTGACGGTGGTTCTGGCTAGGTCGGGTAAGAAAGGAGGTTTTAGTGGGTCCCACCCAGAGTAATTATAAAATCTCTGGCGTAAATCCCACACAATAAGCGTCTGTCTGCTCGGGCGCTTTTGTTTGGTGGCAAATTTCCTCCTTAGAAAAAAAAACCGACCGGACTTGCCTCAGGCTGAGAGGCCCTCAGTACCAGGAAAAAGGTCCAAATTGTATGGGGAAATCTTGGACCTCAAATTCTTGAGAAATCTTGGACCGCATCTGCCCCCGCATGCGCCTCAGCACCTGCCTCCGCATCCACCTCAGCACTTGCCCCCGCATCCACTTCAGCACCTGCATCCGCATCCACCTCAGTACCTGCCCCCTCTATGAACATAGCCTAGGCAACGGATTTAGGGATACGGCCACCAGAAGTCGGCCATTTTATCTATTTTTTAAAATTTTATATCAGGTTCGTAGAAATTGCTTTTCATATTGATCGTCGTACTAGATCCACCGTAGATTTCGTGATTTTGCATATCTTTTCTGCTACCGCATCATTCATTCATTCCGTCTATATTGTATAAATTGCACATATGTTTTTATTATTATAATAATTGATCTCACGAAATAATAATTTCATTTTTCATCATAGATGATATAATTGTAGGTATTCAGCATTAATTATTATAATTATTTAGTTATATTTTATCTAGTTAAAAAGCGAAAGTGATTAAATTCTGAATCAAGCGGCATTAACTATCAACAACTAATAGAAGATCGTTTTATTTCAGCTTTTCAGTTAATTTTACTAATGAATATTTCACTTTTTGTTATTATAATTTTCAATTTATGCATTGGCTATCTGTTTGAGATTACTGATCAGTTTATGAACTTGATTTTATATAATTTAGTTTGAAATGATCGTTCTTTTCTAAGACAATGCAAGAAAATTCAATACCTCTTTATACTCGAGCTATTTGCTGATATAAATTCAAAATCTAAAACACCCTAATAATTAAAGGGAATGAAAACTTACCTATTTTTTATTTTATTTTAGACACCGATTTTGTTTCCTTTCGTTGTTCGTATTATTTTTTATTTTATTTTTTGATTTCATTCTTTTTGGTCGACGAAAATCGATGAAAGTTCTATCAAGGTATACCAAAAGTATTCGAGAAAATTAAATGGCCGTCGTAATAGAGGATTGTCGAGTCTTTTTTTATTATTTTTTGTGAACTTTCGATTGAACAAAAAAAACTAGGTTGGGGTAATGAAGAAAATTCTTTGAATTACAGACTGGGCATAACTGTAACGGTTCGTAATGAAAACGATTTTCCTCAATTCAATATTAGCGATTTTCTTTTTTTTAGTTTTATTTTTTTGCAATGGAATCAAATGAATTTTTTAAATGGAATTATTTTTGATTTCAAAGAGGCAAATTTTAGAAGGGATCTCTCTCAGAGGAAATTTGTCACAGAGTTTTCATTTAAAGCAATCCGAAAACTCGAGCATATATTTATAGAAGTTGCATATGTATATGTTTTTGAATTTGGATATTTTTAAAAAATCTCTATTAACTATAATTTTGTAACATTTATATAATATATCTTTTTAATTCTATTTAATTTTTACAAAACAAAAATTATATCTGAATTTTCTATACAAATTTGTTTACATAAAATTATTAACAATCTGTTATATTATAAATTTTTAACTTTATTCATAACTTTTTGATTTAGGTAGCAATATTTTGGAATTAATTAAAGTCTATTTTATATTTAAAGATTACATACTATGTCTAAACTCTTTCTGGTTTTCATATTATTATGATGACGATTCATATAATCAACATTCATAAATTGATCCTTTTATTTTATCTAAAATATATATTCAATCAGTTAAATTTATTTAGATGCAACATTTCAAATTAAAGCAAATATTTCTGTTATAAAAGTAATGTTTTAATACTATCGTAAAAATTTAACAAATATCTTTCCGTGATGATTTACTTTTAATATTATTAAAAAGCATATATTTATATATCACTAAAAATAATATTTTAAAATTGAACATTGCTTGAATATAAGCAATATTCTAAAATTTAAACCCAAAGCCGGCTGTATACTAAAATTTTATTATCATCAAACCAAAGGTTCTCAGTTTTTTTTGATTACTATATCTTTTAACAGATATTTCATTTTTGATTTTATCATTTATAAATAAAAATATATCGTACAATTATAATACGGTCAATTACTTTTGATTGAAAAGTAAAAAACATATTAATGGTTATATATTTTCTATTATAATTATAAATACAAAGAAAAATAAATTACACAATTTGAAAATAATCATTCAGCACTAAAATTTTCAAAAAATGAAATCAGAAAATTTTCATATGAATTAAGCTTCAACATAGATTGGTGATCATTATTGCAATATCCACCTTACGCTATTTATAAATCGTCTTCTTAAATTTTTTGATCTTGAAAACCATACTCATCTTTCACCTAATATTAATACTTATATTTTTAAGCAATCATTTTTTTTGACCCCTTTAGTATGTAACATAGATATTCAGCTTTTAATATTTATTTATATAAATTTTTTATCCTTTTAAGATTTTATTAAAAATATTTAATATTATATATATATATATATATATATATATATATATATATATATATATATACATAATTATGTAACCCAGTATAATAAAACCTATATTTGATCGAATTTTTCGTGGTATCCTTTGTGCGTCTTCGCGGCTCTATATAAAAAAGAAAAAATCCCATTCAACCACTTGACGAATTGACTTTTTATCATTACGATTTCCGAATGTATGGCAATCGGCAATATAGATCAAGAAAATGGTAAGTCTTCGTCCGGGTAATTTAATTTGAACGCAATAATCCTTCGAACCAATTACCGGGGGGAGATGCAAACGGGGGGGGGGGGAAAGGACAAACCATTGACAAATGATATCGGGCCAAGAGTAATTTGCATACTTAAATATTTTACGATCGCTTCGGGAGCGATTATTTCTCCTTTTTTTTGTAACTTTATTCCTTTATTTTATTTTCATTTCGGTCCGTGGTTATGGTTATGGTGGTTGGTTCGTGATCCGGCGCTATCTCTTATTTCAATTTCCAAATTTATCCAAATGTACCTCTTCGCTTTGCCCCCCCCCTCCGTTCACTCGCCTCTTCGACCCCGGGCAAGTTGCCTCTTTATATTATCAGTTAAATTTTATTTAAGTATCGGTGGTTTTCTGGTGTGCGAAAAATTACCTAAAATATCTCACCCCTTCATCCTTCACCCTTTTTCCCATCCCAGATGCTGGTAACGAATCCGAGTAACGCGCTTAACGATTTTCTTATTTGTTTTGAGGATTTTCCTTTTTAATTATATTGTTTAGGGCTACGGGTGCGGAATTCTAAAATTTTACGAGCTCAAACTTTCGACTGTTTGTAATTAAATTAGCTCGTTTTATTCAAAAGAGGTTTTCGGTTAATACTCGGTTCCGACTAATACGGAATAATTGACTCGCTCGTTATACATATGTTAACAATTTAATAAAATCGCATTAGCGTTTCGTTTTATCGAATATAATATACAAAAAAAAACTTCATTATTACGCAATTCAACAAATAATATATATATATATATATATATATATATATATATATATATATATATATTAATTCTTTATACAAATGATTTATGTTAAAGTAAAAAGAAAGAAATTCAGTAACTAAGAATTCGTTAAATATTCGTGCAGCCGTTTCAAACACAAAATTTAATGCGACATTTTGTTCGTTTTATGATGGAAACAAAATTGAATTACATTGCAAAGTGACGTTGCAAAAAGTTTGACAAGCTGCTAATGGCAAAAGTTGGAGAATTATTGCACCAAAACGTAATGATATCAGAATATAATGAAAAATGAAATTCGCATGCAGTAATGTAAAGTGGAAATCTGGAAAACTGTTTGTCCATGTCCTGTAAATATTTCTAAAAAGATTTACACAAATGAATTTCAAAAAAATATATTTATATATATATAGTCATAAAAGAATTCTAAAATATACGAAGTTGTTTTTTTTTTATTTTAATTAAGACTACATTTTTTATTATAATAAAAAATATTAGACTATAGTTTTGAAAAATATCAATAAAAATATTAAATTATATATTTCATTGTTGAAAAAATATAATATGTTCATCGTATATGTTTGTAAAAATCAAAAAAAAAATATCAAAATTTTAAATGATTGGATACATATTTAACAT
This sequence comes from Leptonema lineaticorne, assembly GCA_024500535.1. Taxonomy (NCBI): domain Eukaryota; kingdom Metazoa; phylum Arthropoda; class Insecta; order Trichoptera; family Hydropsychidae; genus Leptonema; species Leptonema lineaticorne. The sequence continues at coordinate 822,193 of JANIJI010000024.1, forward strand.
ATTTGCTATACGCATTCAAGAAAAAGGGACACAAGACATCAACTTCAATTATTGAGAAAGCATCACAAAGTTTAGACAAATGGTCAGATCGAATAATAGTTAGCCCGTGTTCTATTGGACTATCATCGTCTTGTTAATTTGAATGTTATCCGTCAAATTTAATCGAACAATAATAATCCGGCTCATCGTGTATCTGTAAATCGTACATGTAATTTGATTTATTAAAAAAGGATTTTTTTTGAATTATTGTTATTTATTCTATTTTCCAAAAAAAAATATCGAGTTAGCAACTATAATCGTTACATTTTTTACATTATCTTTTCTTCTCAAAACAGTTTTTTGCTAGAACATTTAAAATCATTAAATTTTAATAATACGAACATTTTGCTAGTTAACAAAATGATGAAAACGTTTATTTTGAAAGTGAAAGTTAAGTCCATCAGTGAGAGCTTCGAATGAATATAATGCAATAAAATTTTACGAGATCTCTTTTTTTTATTTTATTGTGTATTGTAATTAAAATAGCAGTTAAATTAGTTATAAATATAAAACATTGCATATTCACAGAAAGGAGCGTGAAATATTTTTCAAAGATTTTTTCACAATAAAATCCCACTGGGAATTTTTGATATAGAGTGAAAATGCACCTTCATAAAACAATTTTCCTTCACATCTCACAGTTTTCCACAACGTAAGAAGCATTGATATTCGTTTACTAAAATTGGTTCAATGGTATTTTTGAATTATTTGCAAACATACTATTTGATTGTGCTCATATTAATATAAATCGAATTTTTCAAATAATATATTCGATTAAGTAAAAAATACGTTATATACTTAATATTTTTATTGAAATAGAATTTAACTATAACTAAATATATCAATTATTCGGTTTATAATTAAATAAAAACGGTATCAATTAAATGCTCTCTTATAATCAGTTCAACTTCTCAAAATTCAATATTTATTTCGGCACCATCAATCAAAATTAATATCAACGCCAACCAAAAACTACGACTCAAATATATTAAATATAATATGGTCATATAAAAGAGTTCCAATTATTCAAATAATTTACATAATTAGTACAACATATTTTATTATTGATCTCGATGACTCCTTTAATTATATTCTAGAAATATTAGCAGACAAACGAATCGGATAAGTTTTATATATAAAAATATAATATTATATAATATAATAGAAACCGTGACATTAAAGTCAACATTGACTAAATTGCACAATATACGTGACAATTTTCCTTAATCGTCGCGCAATTATTACAATTCGTGTACAAAGTTGACCGCGATTATATCATACTGTGTTGATATAATCACATTAATTGCTTATTATTACGCACTATCATCAACATGTATAAAACAATAATGTTATACATGTTGAATAACGTGAACGCGTACCCAGGTGCGCCTAATATCGCACGGTGACACCGTCGGACGTCGGACGACAATTTTCACACGGTCGACAATGGGCGTCGAAATTCTGAAATGTTCCCGATCGCCCAAAATACCGCCCACCCACGTGCGCATTGCCGCCCATCGGGGAGACGTTTAATTTTCATTTAGGCCAGGGTAAGCCGTAGACCAGTACGCCCAGATAGCCATACAAAAACGACACCCCTAATTGACGTCCGTCATTTTTTATTTTTATTTTTTTACTTTATAAAAATTAATAATTTAATTTAGTGCGATTAATCGAATTTGGGCGGTAAATATTTATTCAAAAATATAGGAATCGCATTAAGGATTTCGTCGATGCCAATTGTCAATTATATATAATAATGATAATGATGAACGGATGAGTAATTCTGAAAATTATAATTATATATTTTATGTACTTTTGATCGAAATTACAATCATTGAAATATATTAAAATTGACAATATATTATATAAATTTTAAATTTTGTTTTGTATTTAATAATAACTTTTTATTATTAGTCAACTTTTTGATTGATTAATAATATTAATACACTTTTAAACGATTTAAATACGTTTAAAATAAATAAAATTATAAATTTAAAACTTATATAGAAAATTTGGCAATAAAACAATATAAATATCGGTAATTAAAAACAATATTAAATTAGATAAAAAATAGCATGTATATAAATTAACCTTTATACTACAATGTTTATAAATAATTTCTTAAAAATTTGTTTTATTTCTAGAAGTACCGTCGTGTCGCTGTAAATATTTGAGAATCGCCGTTATAGTCGGCAACAAGCTTATGCAGATTCTGTTTTTATAGTTTGAATAATTATATTAAATATTCTAAAAGTAAACAAGCGATCCATATGAAAACGCGCACTTAGCGTTAATATTATATTGTAAAATGAAAGCTTCGAAATGCGCGCGCCCGTATTATAAAAGTAATTCTAAGGAAATTTACATTATAACGAAGGCTTTCACGCTTAATTATCGTAAAGTCGGCGTATGGACGACGAATTAAAATAGTGTTGACTTGTTTCAATATTAATTTACATTATAATTTCTCATGCACTCGTTCAAATATTTTTAAATCAAAAACGAGATAAAACGCATTATCGTTATTTAATTGTTGCAAAATTTGCACAAGTGCGCTAATGTTTAATATAATTATATATGAATTTCTTAATCTTTCGCTTTTTGTTGTAGTTATATTTTATGCAATACAAGATGAATTTTTAATATATAAATACGTGGATAACAAACCGCAATTGGAGTCGTGCTAAATGCATGTTGCAAATTAAACTCTTTATAAAGAGATTATTTAATGACCACATGCATATATAAAAATGGCAATTCACCACTATAATAAATTCTATACGTTTCACCTCGAATATATACATAGTATTCCATTTCGCGGGGGTAATTAGCTTTCAACGCGTAGCCCGCAAAATGAGAATTACAGCATTCCCACCGCTCCTACTACATCATCCTACCGCGATTCGGGCGACGCCTCACTCTCTGGGTCCTAATTTAGGCACTCCCAACTACCGCGAAATTTAGAATCCATTCACGGATTTTACAAAGCGCCTGCTTAAAATTATAACCCTCGGCTCGCGAGCCAGCTCTCCGATAATCACTGCGGAGATATCTCCGGTTGAATATAGGTGAGCGTTTGTTACTATGGCTGGTGTATCGGTATTGCGGACGATTGTGGAACGGGGTCGACGTGAATCTCACACCCCTTTGTCGACGTCGAGCAATGGGGTTAACTCGATAACTATGCCCCTTTGCCGCAAACGGCAAATAAATACTTCGGACCACGGCCGAATTTTTAATTAGCTCTAATTAGAACGGGCTTCGGGTTTTAATTAGGCCTCGCTTTCGCAACCACCTTCACGCCCGACCGCCCACTGGCGCCACCGCGCTGCTTCACTCGTGTGCACGATAGTAATCGACCGCCTTATAATTAATCCCGGAGCCAAATTTTGTTTCGTTAACCTGAATGAATCGGTTGAATCGCGTTCCGGACGAACCTGGAACCATCGCTTTTGATTAATACACACATTTTATTCTAACCGTTAAATTTCATACAATTTAAAAAAAAAATATTTTTTTTATTAACACTGTCTTTTTTATCGTATCTATCAGCACATTTGTTAACTTGTCATTTTTTATATATATATATATATATTTGTATTATAAAATTGTATTTAATAATTTGTTACAATTATTTCGACACAGTGTTTCGATCAAATTCACTTTTAATATCATAATATCGAACTCTGAAGACATTTTTTTTACACCCCTATAAGAATTTTTACGTTTGGCACGTGGTGCGGATGAAATGCTAAAAGCCTTTTGTGCCCGTTCAGTGCTTCTCCGCTACAAAATCGTTTATTATCAATGTTTACATTCTCACTTTTCGAAAACCGACAATGAGTCTTTTGCATAAGTAGATTAAAGTGGCTCGTGCTCGGTTCCTTTTGACAGCGCGAAATTCAATGAAAACCGTGTATTCCCGAGACGTCTTTGCGATATATTCCACGCTGGCTGATTTCTAATTCTCACTTGGACGATTCGAAACCTTAGGGTTGATCGTGAAATGTTTCGCGATTTGCATTCGAAATATATACACGTGTAATAATTCTTGGATTATTATAAAAAAAAAATCATGTATTTTTACAAATATTTGTGTTATAATATCAAAGAGGATAGGTATCTTATTTTGTCCATGTTTATTGAAATCGAAGTTGTAAATAATATTGCAATTAAAAAAAAATATTATGATGAAAAATTATGACGAGGATGAAAGTTTTTTGAAAATAACTCGTTTGTTTTGAAAATTACCATAAATATAGTTTTTAAAATCAGACGAATAAAATGAATTAAAATTATTAAAAAAAAACAATAAACTTACAGGCTAAAATAAAAACATAAATAAAAATGGTATTGAAATAGTTATTCAATCAAATGTTTTAAATATTTTTATTAAAATTTAATAAAATTAATACAACGTCAAAAGTCATTTTATAATTTGTAAACGATTATAAGATAAATTTGTTTGTTAAAATGAAGAGGCTTTTATATTAATATATTAAAACATATTTATTCTCAATCTATTCTTCAGAAGAATCTGAATAATAAAATTTTGTCAAATGAAAATTGTTGAATTTCATATCATTTTTTTAAAGAGTAATTAAAATGAAGGAATATATTAATCTTCAATATTTCAAGGTACATTTGGATAATGAAAATTTGATACTTTAATTATATTATAAAAAGTTACAGAAATGTCAGTATTTTATACATTTTTTTTGCACATAATTTTTAAACCTAATATTTTTTTAAAATGAATTTTTTTTTTGAAACGTTTTTTATATTTAGAAATATTTTAATAAGATCTGATATTTGAAATCTGAAATTTTAAATACTAAATACTCCTTCATTTATTTCTTTCAATATAAATATTTTATTCATTAGTATTTAAGTTCGAAAAATTAAGAAATGATAAATTTTCGGAAGGTTTTTTTGTGATTATCGTTAGAAAGCTCCCTCTCTACAGAATGCTACTTTTTACTATTTATTAAATTTGTTAAAAAGAATATATTTCATTAAAAAAAATTTTTTACTTTCGATATTTTGGAAAAGACTAGTAATTTGACAGACTATTTCATGTTTTTGTAAATCACAAATATTTTTTTAGTCTTAAATAAAGTTTATGTTTAAAAAAAATTATTTCACAAAAAATAAAAAAAAATTATGGAACGAAGTATATTGTATAAAAATTCATTAGAAATATATTTATTGATGTTGATATTTTTCAAGATGTTTCGAACTTCGTAATACACATTAATATTTATTGTATTGACATTTTAAATTAATTCTTCATTCGCAGATTTCGAAAAAACTGAACTGACAATTAAATTTTTTACATTCAAAAAGTAACGATAGAAAACAAATTATTTAAAATACGAACGAAATCGTAAAACTTTTACAGCAAAAATGTGTGCAATTCTAAAGTCAACCATAAAAGCAATAAAGTTTAATTGCATTCGAACGAATAGAAAAATTGCAGAACAAAAAAAAAAAAAAAATAACATCGAGAATTAAAGAAGACCTGTTAAATTTTCAGCTGAAAGAAAAAAATATAACAAAAATTGAATAAAATAAAATCTCGTCGGAAAAACGGATACACGTTAAATTTAATATCGTTGTTTGACGGCGTCGTTTTGATCTAACAACATCCATTTTCATAAACTATTACCTTTCTAATTAACAGTCTAACAATGTTCGAACTTTGCGAAACTTTATCAACTTGTATATTCAAAGGCAACGTATATTATGACGATGGTTTATTAAAAATTCTTTCATCTCCTCATCTCCTGTTTCCCTCCCCCCCCCCGGCTTAATATTGTTAGTAGTTATATATTTGGAAATAATTAAAATTACACATAATTAACACGGCTCGTTATCGTATCGAACTATCGATAATTATTCTTAACGATATATATTTATATATATTGCGAGTTGTGTAACGATATTAATTTCAGATATATTTTTCTCGTTAATTTTGAAAATTAAATGTACATTGTTTAACACAATTTAATTTTACATTTTTTTTTTTGTAAATTATTATATGAAATAATATCATTAAATTTTAACCCCTTTTTAAAATTTCTACATTATTTTTAAATTTTGAAAACAAAATTTGTATCATACGGATTTAAACTTTTATAATTGATATCTATATAATAAAAACTATTATATGTGAAAATTTTATGAAAAATAATAAAAAACTAAATATTCACAATAATGAACACGTCGTAAAATTTATTGCGGTTGCAAAATATAATATATAAAAAATATATTTCACTGAATTTTATATCATTTCATGGTTTGAAATTAATTTTCCAACATTTTTTTTTTCATATATTTTTCAACTCATTAATAAATAATAATATAAAATTTGAGTAATTTATGCATTCGCTATGTAAAGTACGTCAATATAGTCGAACATGCATAAATGCCACAATTTTGACCACCATATTTCCAGTTTGCGGGTAATCTCCTGTTAGCAAACTTTTGGTAACTGAGGCCCTCGAGACAAGTAGTATCCACTCACGAGGACCTCCGAAGACCCTACTCGGTCCCTCGGGGGGCCTTTAACTTTCGCCACGAACTTGTTACGTAACTCTGAAGATTTAGCCAAGAATTTGTTACCATTTTTTTTACTGATTAATCGTAACCAATTCTGTATTATTAATTTTATTAATAATATTTAATATACATATTAAGCGCACATTCTTATTATATATATATAAATATTTTTATATTTTCTGTTAAAAAATAATATAAAATCATACTTAGTGGGAAAGCTAGAAGAGTTAACGTCACACGAGTTAACGCGAGAATAGGATCCGGCTAGAATTAAAAAGACAAAAAAAAATCAGGAAAAAAAGTAAAAAGAAAGAAGAACGAGAAGGCCGGTGGAAATAGCAGAAGCATCATCAGCAACAGCAGCAGCAAAAGAAAAAAAAGTGGATTGAAGTAGCTGGAACAAAGTGGGCGAAAAAGCTCATCGCAGCCAAGAAGTGTAGATTAAAAGTGAGCGGCTCGCACTTTAAAATCTCATCTCACCGGCCTCCGGCTCAACATAATAATATAAATTTCAAACTTTGAAGCTTTCGCCAACGCCCCAAGCGGAAGAATTGCGATTCTAAATCATCTCAAAGATGAGGAAATTAATACGCGCCCCCATCAAAGTGCCCCCCAACACCGGTTCAAAGGGATTTTTAGGCGAACCGGCCCGATGCCACTCATCATCAAAAAAAAAAAAAAAAAAAAATTCCCGAGCGGAGGGGGGGGGGTAAAAAAAGAACCGGAAAAAGGCAACTTCTCCCCTTTTCGAACAAAAATATAAAGCGAAAAAAAAAAACCTCATTTTTGCCGGCGCCGTCGATTGAGAGACGCGTCGAAATTTGGTAGTCGAGTTATGAATACGGAGCCCGGGTGTGAAAAATTGAATATATTTCACTATATATACTTTTATATTCTCATCCCTTTTCTACCATTTAATGTACACGCACAAATAAATAAATAAATAAATATATATATATATATATATATATATATATATATATATTTACATCAAAGCATATTTACAATTTTCTAAATTCAAAATCATTACAATCCCATCAATATGAAATTATTTGCTTAATTCCAAAGCCATTCACATGTCATGAGCAATGTCCGCGACCATTGAGATTGATTTAACCGCAAAATTTACACAGAGTCGTGATTTGATTTACACTTTGATGAAATTCGTTTTTAACCGAAAACCATGTAATTAATATTTGATCATAGATAATGAACGCCGATTGCGATGGCCTTTTATAACAAGAATGCTATAATTTTATACTTTAGATCAATTTCATGTATTTATAGTATTTGTATAACACATATCATCGTATATATATATATATATATATATATATATATATGTAGAATATATTTATAAGAATAAAGCTAATTATATATAATGATATTTAAACTATCAGCTAAGTTTCAATTGGGATTTTTCTCGTTTCAGATGTCTTTATCTGAAGTAATTAAATAATAACTGAAAAAACTATATATAATTCAAGTATCGAATAATATATATATATATATATATATATATATATATTGCAGTTTCAATCAAAAGTTTTTCCTCGATTTGAACTGATTTGATTTGATATGTTAATATAAATTGAAAAAAATTTTCGTATTATCATTATATAATCTTAAAACAATTATTAATTTAAGATTTTTTTTCTAAATATTAAAAAAAGAGTAATTAAATAGTGTCTCTGAAATTTTACAAAGCGTAAAAGTAAAAAAAAATATCAAAACAATGATTTAATTTATGTTTATAAAGAAAAATTATATAATAACAACTCTCTATTTTTTCTTTAAAACTGCTGCTTATTTTTTCTCAAAGTTTTAAATTATATATTAAAAAAAATCGATTGAAATTGTATATATATCATCGTTATTTTAATTATACGTAATCAAACAACAATATAATTGAAATAAAAATTCAAAAATATTTTCACGTTGCCTTTCGAATTCAAATTAAAATTTCATATAGATTTTTTTTTGATAAATTTTTAATATTTATATTTGTAAAATATAAATAAAATATTTACACAAATGTGTTCAACATGTGTATAGTAATAAAATATTTACAATTTTGCCATTTTAAAATCTATCTATCATACGTACACAAAAAAAAAAAAAAAAAAAAAAAAATGCACCAGAAATCGATCCCATTAAACAGCAATATAAATTTCGCCACAACAAGTCAACGCTGATTGCGAAAAATAACGCAAACGATCCAAGTTCAAGACACTTCAGATACGTCCTATGTTTCAGTTTAAAGCCTTCGATGTGTGTATGTGTGTGTGTGTGAAATAGGAAAATGTAGCCGTGGATAGAGAAGTGGATAAGTGTTGAATGGCTCTCGCAAACCACGTATTTCACTCTGCAATGTTGGCAGCTTAAGCGTTTTACGATCTCACGAACGAGAGGCCACCTTTTGCCGACATCACCCAAACCCTTATTCCGAATGTCTTTAAGGCACGCCAACACATCCGTGTCTACTGTGACCGTAGTAGCCTATGGCCGTTTTTGTCACCGTCGATTTGATTCACTTTCACGCTGGATATAAATAAGATTAAACCAATGCCTTTTGTAATGATGTGCGAAATAAGAGTTAAAAATAAGACAGTTCGTGTCTTTATATAACTATAAAAATGCTATTATTTTTATATATGCAATTTGATGCATCATTATTATATATATTTTATTTTAAAATTTTCATTAAAAAATATATATTTATTCTTCTACATTGAAGTTTATTCTTTGAAGATCCATTAATATTGATATTATATATATATATATATATATATATATATATATATATATATATATATATATATATATATATATAATATATGATATACCTTTAAACTTCAAAAGTCTTGTGAAAAGTTAAGTTTCATCTGTTTTAATGATGTACTTTAGTCGTATTTATGCTTGTAAATTGAAGACTCTTCAAAGTGAACTTTATTATACGTACGGGTACATGTGTGGCGAATATAGCGGTTGGCGCATAATGATAGTATTGTTTTTCTTTTAGAATACACTTTAATTTGTTTAGCAAAAATAACGAGATGATTGGAAAAATAATGAAAAAAAAAATCTAGAAAATAGTATCGAAAAGTTATCGCAGATTTCATATTGGTAACACATATGTGCAAAGACATCACACCCTACTAAAATATAATTTTAATCAATTTGAACGACACGGAATATTAATGGAATCGCGGCATCGGTGGAGCGAAGGTTGCACGGCCGCAAATTTTCATCCCCATAATTGATCGGAATCGAGTTCGAAGCTTAAAGCGATGAATGATTAATAGTTTGTCGAGTATTGTACAAAGTTTTCCCTACATTTTACGCAATCCCCGGTTCAGGGGTGGTGAGAGATTATACTGGGAACATATATATGTATCAATTTCCGCGTACTCCTCCGCCGGCCTTATACATATTTATATGAATGTTAAGGGTAGATATATATATATATATATATATATATATATATATATATATATTTATATATTGGGGTACGAGAGTTGAAAACACAGAGATGTCCATTGCAATTAATCTATTTAAATGGAAGTAATCAATACGACGAATGCTTCGCGCTGTATCGGATCGTGCTAATGCATGCGAGGTTCTTCTCAACTTTGTCAACTGTCGAATAATTCACAAAACACACACACACACACACACACAAACTATGTGTATTCTCATAGGATAGAATCAATTTCGTGATTGTATTATTCACCACGAATGTGTTGCAGCGATAAATAATAATTACAATTGTAATATTTGATGTAGCAATTAATATATATATATATATATATATATATATATATATATATATATATATATATATATATATATATATATATATATATATATATATATATATATATATATATATATATGTGTGTGTGTGTGTTTAAAATTTGTTTTACAAATCAAAATTATTAACGAAAAGGTGAAAGTCGATGTTTTATAAATTAAATGTTCGCGGTTATATAATATATAAAGCTTGTGATTCGATTACGTACAAATAAAGATAATAATTACTAATAAATTTTACAAAGTTTTCTTTCAATTAAAGAAATCATTGTGTGATTGATTTCATTTGATATACAATTTATGCAAATCAAATTCAACTATTTCAAAAACATTATATAATAATCTATTTTTATAACTATAATGAAGTATATATAATATAAAAATATTGAAAAAAATATATAAATATTTAATTTTAACACTACGTTTATAAAAATGTCATATACTTTTAAATATGCTCAATTTTTAATAATTTTTGTCGTATATAAATAATTTAAACAACATGTAAGCGTATTTCTAAAAACCCGTAACCAATCAAAAAAAAATCAAATACTTCATAATCGTTAATATATTCATCCAAAAAAAAAAATAGTAACACTAACAATAATAATAACATCGTTTTAAATAATCGAATCGAAACCCATGAATATGCACAACAACCAAACCGGTTAAACCGATCGATTTCGACGGATTACAACGGAAAACTAATAACCGGCATCAAAGTATACAGTATTAATATGATGGCGAACATGAGCAATCGCAAAAGCGGCTATATATCGTAAAACCGTTTAATCATGTTTTCCGATTTACTGTCAAATTTCATTTCAATGTCTGTATTTGTCGATTCTTTTTTTTGTAATCAAACAATACTTTTACGCGTTAAAAATTCGATTATATATATGCATGTTTGAGGACGTCCGATATATATATATATATATATAGTTACAAGAAAAAATAAAAATGTATTAATTTAAAATAGAAAAAATATAATTTGTATCTTATTTAGAGTGCAAATATGTGAAGGAAATTGATTTTAAGTTAGTTGGCTACTTGAATGCGTTGGCATTTAGCGGACCGTTGCGATGGTGCGGACCGCGCATTCGACTCCCCTGCCGCCGTCGTTCGTTCCGCCTTGTGTATATCAGATTTTTTATCCGCTTTTTCGTAGCAATACAAAGAATATACATAGAAATAAAATAAATATTATATACGCAATGTACGCAACATAATATAAAACTTTGCTATCAACGTTCCGTTCTTTGTTACAATAACGGCACCCGTTTATGCGAACGAATAAACTTATTTTTCACATATAACAAACATAATAACGTAAAAAGCTCACACACAGAAAATATTTATCGTTTTGATTTAACAGAAAACATTACTATAACTCAAAAAGCTCCCGTCCCGTCCCCCGTATATCGAGACACCCCCCGCCCTCCCGAGAGCGATATCAATAGGAACGTTACAAATGATGAGGGTCGAATAAAAGTTCCCCAAATAGTTGCCAAACTTACATACTTTTATACGCGAGTATAAGTATAAATATTTGAGTATTCGTTTGTACTTATTTCGTTTTATACTCTTCAGTGTTTGCCTATGGTGTGAGTATGTGGGCGGGAAAATGGGCGGCGGATCGCTTTACTTTCGAAGCGACTTGTTTTCATGCGTATTATATTATTAAAAGCGAGATTTTCTCGAATCCACATAATCGACTTGTTTGTTCCGCATACGCTTCTCAAACTGTGAGCACTCTTAACTGTGAAAGCGATACGTGTATAATCTTATAATATATATGTATGTATTATATGTTATGTGCGTACTCTTATAAGCGAGTGTCTTTTTTAAAATTAAACTTTCATACATCCACTTGTTTATTATTCGTATAAAATATTCATTCCAACTGATAACAATAATAGAAAATATTTTGAAAATTGATTTTAAGCAAAAAAAGTAAACCTTATAAACGAAATTCGTGCATGAAGATTGTATATAAATACTTATATATTATTTAACCATTGGAATCACCGATTTACTTTTATACAAAGTTAATATATGTTTAATCATAAAATGTTATTTTAATTAAAATTTTCTCCATATTTTTATGTTATATAAAATTGAAGTAATTTTTTTATGATATATAAAAATATATAGAATAAATATAATAATTAAATTGAATAAAAATATTTCAAACAATATTTAAATACAACAACAAAAATGTCAAATGAAAAATCGCACAAAATCGAAAAAAAATCCAACAAAACACATTAAAAAAAAAGATCTCTTTACGTCTGTGTATCATTTTTTTTACATCCTTTTTCCGAAACATCGTCTGAAAAGATTCAAGAGGGCGAATGAAAAAAAAAATGTGGAAAAAGGACCAACTTCATGATGAAGGATAAGGGATGCGATCATCGACAAAGTTGATTTAAACATACACCCATAAATCAGACTGAAAAGTATCGTTGGCGTTGATTTGTACAATCTTGTAAAAGGGGATTCCGAAGGAGGAGAGTTTTCATCATGTCTGTCACCCCGAACAGAACGCGGGGCTGCGATACGAACAACGCTTCTCAAACTTTCCTTTTTATATAAATCTTAAAATTTTACAAATGTATACATTTTTTTATTTTATCGATCATTTATTTTTATTCGTTATAATTTATATATATATATATATATATATATAATTTTTTAGTGATCTTTAGATGTTTTTAAATCATATTCTTTCGTCCGTATATACATGATTAAGTTATACATAATATATGAATAACATCACGGTTTAAACTCACGATCTGCTGTCAAGTCAAACTATATATATATATATATATATATATATATATAAAACAGTCATTTATTACATATAAATTATATAATTTATTAAACATCAAAATATGGATATATAATTTAATTGTTTAAAAATATAAAAAAATAATAATAATATTGCGAAAAGGTATCGAAGTTCACAAACCGTTCGAAAACTACTGAGACAACGCGAAGAACGCTCTTGGTGACTGCCGGGTGAATTTAGGACTCGCGGGGATGAGGTCCTCGAGGAGGACTTTGGAGAGTCTGAGAGATTTCAAGTTATAAATTATGTCAACATGTCATCTGTCGCGAGTAACGGGGCGCGCGCCCTTTTTGGACTTGGCTCCCGTTCTGTACCCGGGATGTATCAGTTCGAATAACGCATATATTACGGTTAGAGCCCTTCGTGAACTATATTCTCTTACGCAGTGACGATGTGGGCGTCGGTACTTTTTGCGTCTTTTGCGAAGGTCCGCGGGACCCGAAGGACGTTTCACGAAACTTTCCATACATCAAAAACGCAATGATAATTCTTCAATGCTAACAAGATTGTTCAACGTTAGCGTCTCAACCCGGATCAAACGCCATCTTTTGACGACTTAATGACTATCAGTACACACACACACACACACACACACACATATATATATATATATATAATTGTACAATAAGAAGCCTATATTGAATCAGTTAAAATTTCAATAAAAATTTTCATCATTTTTTTTAACAATTATGAAACAAAATGATTCCATTAATTTTATAAACAAATATTGTTTTAATTGGACCCCACATTATCTTACATACTAATATTTTTTTTTTTAATACTAATATGCAATATCAAGAATTCAAATATCCGTAACCTGCTCGATTTATTGCAAATAAACGAATAATAAAATTACAAATAAGCATTAAATTAAATATATTTCATGATAATATTATTTAAATTAAATACACAAAAATTTAACGTAAAACTAATGATTCGAATTTAAAAAATACGAATTATTTATTCTAAATTTATTTATATTCAGAGATATTTAAATGGAAATATTTAATTTATAGATGAATAAAATCGTCTTTAACGACTATTTTCCTCAATGACTACCATTTTGACAATTAATATTGAAATAATATTATTATTTTGATAGTCTGTAAAATATAACAAAATACTCGGAATATAATATTATAATTATATAGATTGAAATTAATACTAATAATAATAATATTAAATTTCTTTGCATAACTTTGATCATAACATAAAAGATATATCTTTGATAACATTGTTTGTTATTCGACACAAAGGATAATTATGTTATAATATTGAAAATTTTAGGAGATAAATAAATTAACTATCAAATATCAGTCGGAATATTAAATTTGTAAATGGATATTACCCAATGTTAAGATTATGACAATTAAAATTTATATAAAATTTGCACATATATATATATATATATATATATATATATATATATATATAATATTACGTTAAGTATTTATATAATTTAAATATATATTTTTTCAAATATATTATAATAACATTTTGAGAATCTATATATTAAGACGAACTGTGTTATAAATCCTTTGTACCTCAATATTTTTCCGCCCCATGAAAAAAAACTACCCTGTTCTTCGTTTATACGAGAAATAAAAGCCTTAAAATAATTCGCCCCTATTTCTTTCCCCCCCCCCTCCCGTCAGCCTTGTATTTTAATTCATCCCTTCAGTAATTATTGATACGTATTTGAAAGCTTTCAATGTTTTACAGTTACAGCAATCGACATCGGTAACAACGGGTAACGCAATCAATTTGCGCCACGTTCCACTGATTATATTATATTATATATCGACGTCGTAATTCGATATTCTCGAATACGTCGACTAATTTATATCGTGTTTATTTTTTCATATACTTTATTATCGTACGTCGGGCGTATAAAACACGACGATAGACCGTCAATACGAAAATTGCGGCCCGTCGGGTTGTTGTGCTGGTTTTTTTTTAACATATTTAAACATAATATTTAAAAGTAAATTTAGATTTTTTTTAATTTGTATGTAGTTACGTTTAATAAAGTTTAAAAGTGATATTTTATTAATCAAGCTAGTAATTTTTTTTAGAGTGCGGCTTACAAGTCAATAAATAAAAACTCATATTTAATAATAATTAAAATCTTGAATTTAGAACAGTTCAAAGTAATTAAAAAAAAAAATATTTTTCTTCCTATTAATATTTTAAAAATAGATTATTATATAATTTTAAAAAAATATTTCAATACGTCGAAAAAAAATCAACAATTTCCCATTTTTCTTTTTACATAAACAATTTATTAAATAATTAGAATTACACAATGAAATATAATTTCGAATGATAAAATTTACTAATTGAAGATACGTTATGTCATCATTGGTGAAATACTGATTTATTATATTCGTGCAATATATATTTCAAAATATATGGATGAAATTATGCATCGGTTCGTATATTAATATTATATTACCAATACTATCGGTTAACATTGTTAACATATTTAGCCTGTTTCTGAAACGCTCACAAACGATAAATTTATTAAAATGGAATTAATTAGCGGTTATATATTATTTATTTCATATATTGTCTGGTGCATGATGATAACTCAATTCATTGTCATTTCTAAGTAATTAAAATTTCAACTACCAACAAATAGCAGTTGCAGTGTTCTATTGATATTTCATAAATGTCTGCGAATACAATTTATGCATTAACATAATTTATATTCTTATTTTCATCAAATTATTTGGGATACAAATAATATATACTTTGAATCTGAATGATGTTCTAAACACAAAAATATTAATTAGTTTGATCATGAAAATGTAAAAACGACATCATTATATTGTTACTCCTGAAATTTAGATAATTTCGTTCAAAAGACTGTCTAATTGAGAAAGATGTTTTATTAGTCAAAGTGAAGACAGACAAATTTTTAAAACATGCCTATATCACATTAAATACTTTAAAATATATCGAAATTATGTTTATGATTGACCCTGTGATTACAACATTGTTAATGCCTTTCTGTTTTAATACTTTTATATTTAAAATTGTTTTAAATATTTAATTTTTCATAAGAAAAAATATTAATCAGTTGATTATTATTATTATTTTTAAATTTAGCGGTAAACTGAAAACTTGATACAGATTAAATCAACGATTTTGAATAAAACTTGTAACATTTAAAAGTTTATAAAGATAATTTCGCATTTCCTATTGAAAACGTCGCCGCATAATTTGATAAGTACGCGTGAAAACGTTTGGAAAAATCTCATAATAAATGCGCGCTCGCTCGCATGCTAGTTCGCCCGTTCGCTAGCACGCACTCGTTAATTGATGAAAGAGGAGGGTCGCGAAGCAAATAGTATTTCGAGTGCGGTCTAGCCGGCGCAAACATGCGGCTTTCTGGCAGTTTGTTTCAATTTGTGCGGCAAACTGCGGCCATAGTTCAAGTTGTTAACACCCGTCTGACACTTGACAAAACGTCTACGAGGCCCACCCCTGTCGCGGTCGCAAACCCCTCAACTCCCTATTTTCCCTTTTTTCCCCTCCCCCCACTCTTTTTCGTTTCTCTTTTTTTTTTCTATCCCATTTTTGCGCCGATCGCCCTTCGTTTTGCTTCTTTCTCACTTATTTTTACGTGAACTTAGTTGACTATTCAACCAACTTCCGTTAAATCTACACACATTTATTTATATATAAATTTTTAAACTTCTTCACACTCGAATGTTAACTATCAACACTCTTATAATTTTTTTTATATATAAAAACGGAATCTTAAATGTCAAGCGGATACTGAAAATAAATGATTTTAGAGAGACTTGATATCATCCATCAAAATTCTCTAGTACTTTAATGTTGAAAACAACGAAGAACCGCCACATTAAATCTCTTTAGACAATAGTGTTAACTCTCGCCAAACTGTGTTTTGAATATTTACAATATATATATATATATATATATATATATATATATATATATATATATATATATATGTATATATTTTATATAGTAAACCAACGTGGATTAACTGATACCATTCTAATCAAAGATAGTATAACATTACATACAGTAATATTAGAATATTGTCAACTAGTACATCGTGTATATATATATATGTGTAATAAATGTTTATTATTATTATTATTAAATATTTATTATAGTGTTAAAATATAGATTTCAAGTATATAAATCGAAAAAAATATCGTTAGAAGCCGATTTAAAGCCAGTACGGGTACGCGACATTATTATGGTGCACGTTTAAAATATCACTTTCGACACACGCTGTATATATTTTCTAGAGTAGTCTCTCTCTCTCTCTCACTCGTATGTTCTCGAAACAATATCCGGTAATATTCGAAACGCTACATACGAGGTTAGTGATACAGTGTTATTGCAATATCGAAATACCGTTCCAGTGTGTGCTTGTATTTTGCATGCTGAAGTGAACACTATATGGAAAAATACGTAATGTGTATTTGTTCCCTTTTTCGTCGGCGTATTTTTATATGAAATTAAATCCGTTGCGGTGTAAGATTTTTCAAAATATTTTTAAGTATTTGTTTCAATATTTGTAAAAAACTTTATATATATATATATATATATATATATATATATATATATATATCGATAGTCAAATATAAAAAAAAATATTATGAAAATACGTGATACTTAAAAATCATATCGTTTTTCAAAAACATTTTAATTTAATATTTATATATTTTTCTTATATTTCTATTTTATAATCCTATTACTAAATCACAAAAGTTCAATAAACCTTTTAAATAATTTTTCATTTGTCTTTCGTAAAGATTAATCCTTCATAAATATATCATATTTGTGGAATGAATACGACATATTTATCATTGATTTATATATTGCTTTCGTTAGAAAAATATTTATAAAAATTATATATATATATATATATATATATATATATATATATATATATGTGTGTGTGTGTGTGTGTGTGTGTGTGTGTGTTTTCATTCGACAAATTAAAACAAAACATTAATAATAATAATAAATTTTTAATTTCAAAAAAACATTTTCAATTTTCTACATGCAAATATCGCGCATAGTTCGCGCGCTCTCGAAAACAGCCAAATTTATTACCTTTTTATGCGCAATAATTCTAATACGTAAATTTTCCAAACGCCGACCAAAAAAAAAATATATATTTATATATATATATATATATATATATATATATATATATATATATATACATATAAGTGTCATGTAAAAAAAAACCGCCCTTCTGGAATGTAAATAACCGGAAAAAAATTGATAAATAAATAAATAAATAAAAAGTGAGCAAAACATCTGCAGTAATCAACGTTTTAATTTGTAAATAATTATTTCGCCCTCGGAAAGGTTTTCGGTTCGAGCCCTTAATGTTTAGCCTATCAGCGAGCGTTACAGTCTTTTAACGACATATTAATGCGAAGAAAACTTAAACTTTACTGAAATATTCATACGTTCGCGAAATTACGCGCCACCCTTCGCGCTCGCCCATCATACTTTCACGTGTGGGAATAAATTACATTTTAAGTTGTCGTATCGATTCGTAACACGTTCGCCGCTTATAAGAATCGTATCGCTATTGCGATCAATAATCGTTACGGCGACTATGTTAACGAATTTGCTGCTATTTTATAATTTTATTAATAAGCCAGCAATGAGATGTCGTTCAATTAAGTTGTGATAAAATCATTTTTAATTATTATATATCAATATGAAACAAAAATTCGTATAAATTTTAACTATTATATATTTATATAATCCGATAAAAACTTTGGTTCGTTATAACGGCCCATCTTTGACTTTAAATAAAATCATACATTCCGTATATAAATATAATAATATATTCTAAATATTAAACGAGTCCGATTGTTCTTCTGATGAAATTGTGTTATTTCTTCGGAAGTCGGATCCGCTGCAGGCATCGGTTCAGTCAAATTTAATTTCGAATGTTTAAATTGATCATTTTACTCTAAAAAGACGTTTTTTATCTGATCATAAAAAAATATAATAATTTACCATATATCGAATACGAAACGATAAATATTTCATATTATTTATATATATAAATATGAACTTAGATATTATCATAAAACAATAAATAAATTCATATTTTTAATAAAATATACTTATTAATCGCATAAACTTATGTTAAACTATTATATATATATATATATATATATATATATATATATATATATATATATATATATATATATATCATTAAAAATATCGACACGTTATTTGAAATTACGTCGGCTAACGTCAGTTAATTAATTTAACGTTAAAAATTTACGACGAGCGAATTGTGTTCGTTCATAATTTCGTTCGCGCTGTATATAGCACAAGAATGATAATGATATTCAATCTATCTAAGTGTCTTTTTATGATTTCTTCAATTGCTTCACTTTGTTGGGTTGTTAAAAGGCTTTCGAGTTAATTATGTAATCAAAATCACTTTATGGCAAAAACTTATTACTTTATCGATAATTAAAAATTTATACTCGGAAACATTTATAATACATAACATTTAATCCTCTACATTAATATATATATATATATATATATATATATATATATATATATATCAATTTGTTTGTAATAAATAATAATTAATTCGTCAGAATTGAACTGTATACGTTTGATGTTAAGAAAATTAAAATTAAAAATCTTATGTTCGAATTATAATAGGTAAATGTAGTATTTTAGTTAAGACATTAAATATTTATATTGTTTCCAAAAATGGAAATACTATTTAATACTATATATATATATATACGGTTTGATTGTCACCTGTGCGGTTTTGTGGTTAGGTTCACTTCTTGTACGGAATCGAGTATGTCACGGGTATT
Source organism: Leptonema lineaticorne (assembly GCA_024500535.1). Taxonomy (NCBI): domain Eukaryota; kingdom Metazoa; phylum Arthropoda; class Insecta; order Trichoptera; family Hydropsychidae; genus Leptonema; species Leptonema lineaticorne. The sequence continues at coordinate 842,320 of JANIJI010000024.1, forward strand.
AGAACCTGCGGTATCGCTTACATATTATATAATTGACATTGCGAATCTAAAATTAATCAAATATTTATTTGAAAACTATTTTTATATATCAATAAATTTATATATTAAATATTTATTTGAACAATGATATTTATTAAATATTTAATAAATCGTATTATATAATAAAAAAATAATAATTAACTGAAAATTGAATAAAAAAAAAATCTCTATAATACGCTTTCAATAAAGCGATTCTATAGCAAAATATTTTCAAACCTTTTTTTTATTATTATTAATATTTTTAACAAATATATTTTTATTAATTTAAAACTTTCTCGATTGCTTTTTCCGAAACAGACATTCGTCATACGTATACAATAAGACATACGTACAGCCGTTTATTGGATTGAATATCGTTTTTCGGGACATTTATATCGTCTGGACTCTTATGACCTAATACATATATATGTATATATATATATATATATATATATATATATATATATATATACAAAAAAAACAGAACTAATATACGCGTTCGTCGATACGGTTCCCTTTCATCAGACGAGCGTTCAATAATCCCTTTTCCAATAATGAAGTGTCGTCGGGAATGCGAAAAAAATGGATCTCCCACTTTGTGGGGCGGTTCCCGACGAATGGAATCAATTTGGCCAGGATATCGGGACTCGGGCTAAAGTATAGCCCATCTTCGCCTCTTACTGCTTCTCCTCCATTTTTTTTTCTTTCTTTTTCACCTCCCTCCTCCCGAACGCTTATTCTATGTTTAAATACGTCTCCGGACCTGGATGTTTCTTATCGAGGGGGTTGCATCGAATAGGGGACGAAAATAGAGAAAAATAAACCGATTATCTTTGCCGAGTCGATCGCATGTGAATGAAACTGATCCGTTTATCGAATGAAATTATTAAACTTGAACGGTGTTATTAAATTGGTGCGAGTGCGTTCAATTTTCCGTTATATACTACTAAAATCTAAAGAGCTATGCTAATTATTAATTGAAATGTTGTTACTATTTCATATAGTTAATCGATTTTATATTCATAAATAATATTAATTTAAAATTATTTATGATCATAAAGTGTATTGAACATTTATTGTAATATTACTAATTTTTCAATCGAACGAATAGAAAAAATTATGAAAAAAATATATTACTTGCAACGACTTTTGCAAAAATATATTAAAATATTTCTTTTTCTCGATAACGCGTCGCGAATAAATCCCTGAAGTTTTTTTTTCTAATTTAAATTTTGCAGAATTATATCGCGAAATTGTTACATAATTGCGGTAACGGGCCGTTTCAGCAGAATTTTGTTCGTCGAAAAATTATTCGTTTAATTTTCGAATTAATACGCAATAATTTCGGTCGTGCTCAATTAAGAATTTTAATTAACTCTAAGGAGATCAACTTCTTCAATTTTCAACAAAAGGGGTGGAGGCGGGGCACAAAAAAAGGGGGGGCGGTTACCCGTTTTATTTTCAGAAGCGCTTTTCCAATATCGAAATTTTCGCCGACCGTTAAGTATGAATTAATGGCCTGATCGGTTATCGGCCGGCGATTATTCAATATTTACCTTTTTCGACTGAAAAGTGTCGATTTTATATTTTATTTAGTTAAATAAACCGGTAAATAATAAATAAATATATAATTTGAAACGTAAGAATTGGTATTCATATTCACTTTAATGACCCTGGTTTATTCTTATTCATTTTTTTAGATCCTTTCTGATTAATTTTTCAATTAAAACTCTTTTAAACTGGCATTTCTAAAACTCGTTATATTTTTTTTTATAATATCATTGAATTAATAAATTTTATTTATTAAAATTTGCAAATACCTTGAAATATTAAATTTGAGTATTTTTTTTTGTTGTAATTTATAATATCCAATAACCATTATTATTATTATTGGATTAATTCTCTTTAATGTTTATTTTTTTTTAATTTTAGATTTGATAAAACGTTTAATACTATCCAAAACCTCAATACATTACAGTGTATTGTGATCGGGGTAGAAATTAAAAATTAATCTAAAAAAAACTCTTTCGTAGAAGAATGTCGTCTCTTTATTTTTTTCTGACAGTTTTTTGAAAGAATTTTGACATATAAATTTGAGAATATTTTTATATTTCATTTCTTTGTAAAAATGGGTGAATTTGTAGAAATTTGGGCTCAATCAAAGGAGCTTAAACCGTTTAAAAAATCATTTTTATTTTAAAGTCTATAATTTAATATTAAGTATTTTTTTTGATGATATCTCGTTTTTTTTTAAGAAATATAAGTCTTTCTGAAGAATAAAATTTGGATTTATTTACCCTTTAAATGAAAATTTAACCTTTTTTTAGAAGAGAATTGCGTCTATTTGTTAAAAAAAATATTTTTTAAATTTTATATTATATATAAATTTAAGAAGTTTATGACTTCTATACTATTTTTACCAACATATTAAAAAAAATCAGTATCATACATGTTAAATGCTGAAACGTTAACGATTTTTTGACACAAAAATACTATCACAACTCAAAATTATACATCGTTTGTATACAGCATTTTAATTTGTTACAACTTATTTTGTAGGTAAAATATTTCGACATTTACAATTCAATTTAATTTGGATATTAACAGGCGGCTATTTAATTATTTCTGTCTGATTTACTATTTTAAATGCGCTGTGATTTTTT